>CAJNDS010000689.1:0-88996 GCA_905221605.1 Symbiodinium natans
TCCATTAACACATGAATCTCTGGTGAAGTTAAACAGTTTTAAATTCGCAAACCCCGAGCCCTGAGAACATGTTCATTAGGGTTCAAGATTTAGGACTTAAGGGCTTTGGGGCTTTAGTGTTCATGGCTTAGAGCTGAGGGCTCAACCACAAACACCGAACACCATTCAAACCCTAAACCCAGCGAAACCCGATATAACCCCTACGCAATTTAAATCTTATGTGCTGTTATTTCTCTTTGTTGCTTTTTGCTTGCGTCGTTGGCTGTATCCATGGTTTGTTCTGATGCTTCTGAGGCAGTGAACACATGGAGCTAAGATTTGAATCTTTGAGGGCTCTGACAGAAAATCTTCAATGAAGAGCGTATGTCAGATCTGATGTGCTGTGTGCTGTTGCACGCTTTAGAGGTCTTAAGTGCTTTGTCGTTAGTTTCCAGGGTCAGTTGAACCTAAACCCCAAGCCCTAAGGAATTCAGGGTCTGTGCTTCGGCGATTAGACTCTTTGGCGCAATAAACGAACCCAAAATCTTAGGGAGCAGGGCTTGCGATTTGACTTTTTGGAGCAAAACTTGAACTCAAAATCTTAGGGACCAGGCCTTGCGATTTGACTTTTTGGAGGAAAACTTGAACCCAAAATATTAGGGACCAACCAAGGCTTGCGATTTGACTCTTTGGAGCAAAAAGTTGAACCCAAAAAATGAGGGGTGCACGTATATTTAAATTTTTGAAATTATGAAATTCTCGGCCAGAAGGGGGCGGGCGGATCGCACCAAATTTTGACCAGGGCTTTGCGCCACAATTTGGTGCGATCCGACCGCTCCCTTAACTGTGCTAGCCTGGGTTGAAGAAGGGGGCGGTCGGATCGCATCAAATTTTGACCAAGGGGTCTTGCGTCAAAATTTGGTGGGATCCGACCGCTTCCTTGCCTTTGCTTGCTTGGGATTAGAGAGCGCAATCAATCGCCTCCTGCTGCCTCCTGGCTGCCCTGAAGCCTAAACCGAACTCTAAGCCCACAACTGAACCCCAAACCCCGGAACCTAAATCCTGAGACGTTAACTCTCAACCACTTGAGGAGGGGCCTACACTGGGGGTCAATGCAAGGAAGGATTCCTTCCTGAGCTCTACAAAGGGAGTTTCCTTAAGTTACACCTAGGGTTCCAACGAAGCTAGTGAACATTCTTGAAGGGGTGCTGGTGCCGCAGCCCTAAGCACACAGACCCTGAACCCTAAACCCCGGTACCTTCGCCCTGGAGTTTCATGACCTTCTGGGCTTTTGAGGGTTTTTAGCGGGCCCGGGCTCTTTCAAGCCAACGTCTCAACGCTAATTTTTTAATAATAAGGCTCATGTGCAATAAGGCTTTTTCTTGCTCAAGAGGATACCTCGCACACACAGTCAACACAAAAGACAAGCCATCACAAACAGCATTACCTCCATAAGGATATCTCCCAAAACAGCGGTATCCCAAATATAGCCCCAGCATACTCTTACTGTAAGTCCCAAAACCAGGGTCCTCTAATATGGTGCATATCGCCAACCTTGTTTGACGTCCTTCATAGCAGCCCCTACCCAAAAACTTGCCAGGTGTTCTGATCGTGTACTGAAGGTACTCTGTTGAGTGTTTGGGTAAACCCTAAACCCTAAAGCCTAAACCCTAAACCCTAAACCTAGTTGAGGGATTGTGGGGGTTCGGGGCATGTCAGAGTGGCCTTTTTCCCACATCAACGACATCGGCCTTCTCTCCCTGAAGCTCGGAGTGGATGGCGTAGTTAAGCTGAGAGAATCAAAGATCGCTTGAATTTGTTGAGTAATGTGCTCAAATTCGGAATGCAAACTTTCGAAGCTCGGAGCTGAGACCTCAGCAGGATTGCAGGTTCTGGTGGTGCTGTTCCACTGGCAGGCGCCGTGGCACTCGTCCAGGGGGCATGCTTCGCATGACTCCGCCACGAAATTTCCGCAGTTCACGGCGTCCAGCGCCCGCAGCGACTCTCCACACACATCGGTTCGATGTACGTGGTGCTGTCGAAACCGATGGATCAAGTACTGAACCGAGCTCTTCTGGGCATCGAAACGAAAGCCGGGCAGCAGCACCTCGCTGGCACACCCAAGAAGCCAGACATCGGCAAAGAAGGACCTTGCAGTTCTCAAGAGTCATGGGAAGAACAATCAGGCCAAGCTTTGTCGTTCCTCAACCTTCAAGCCCGAAGACCCTAAACCCTAAAACCCGGAACCCCCCTAAACCCTAAACCCAACACAGCCCAGAAGTTCAACGATTTGCAACTGCAGGGGACTCCAAGGAGTTAAAGCCGCAGCCGGAATCCTCTTGAAGCTTGTAGCCGAATCCCCGCAGCTGAGCAAGAGTTGCGTTGTCCCGCTCGTTGGTTGCCACCTCGGCCCCGCACCAAACCAAGCCCCAAGAAGCCCTCAAACTCCCCCCATCTCCGCCATAAGCAGCACAAGGAATCAGTGAATGAGCTCGTAAGTAAGTGGCGAGTATGATGCGGCTGCAGATGCCACATGGTGCTGTTGTTCAGGCGACTGTTCAGGAGCAGATGCTTGTACATATATCGCTGCACATGTGTGCCGGTGCAGACGCAGCAGTACAAGTTCCTTTTGTTCCTCTTGGGACAACTGATTTTCAGATTGCTTGTGATAGGCTGGACTAGTTCATTGCAGAGCACATGCTATTTAACAAACCAATCGCAATGAGGAAGGCTCATACATTTCATGTTAGGGCTAACTGCATGAACAACGAATTCATCGTGCGATCAAAACCACTACCTAAACATGAAAGACTGGCTCCTAATCATATTACACCTAAATCCTAAATCCTAAACCCTTAATATGTTACGTAATGAGAGAGAGGTCGCTCCTACTGTTTCGTTAGTTGAAATACATATTCTTGTGGCTCGTGCTTTTTCATTAAACTGTTTCATTGAGGAACTATAGCCAGCTGCTGAATTTTCTAGGTGAACTAACTTACCTTTCTCGCCGCTTGACAGCAGTTCATTCGATCACACAACAGTTCAGCTTGGCTCCGAATTTTGTGAGGATTTATACAAACAACAGAGAAAGTCCTCAACTTGGGTTTTGGTTGCACTTGACTCTGAGATACAACTCGGGCCACGCCTAAGTTGCAGAGACATGGCCTGGGGCGCCTGAGAAGATTTCAAGAATGCTTCGAGTGCTGTAGTTAAAGAGCCAGACAGACGTGGCCAGACAACGGATAGATGAATGTTAACTTCTCATGTCGATATTGCCTTTGTGCTGTGTCTGTCTCCTAAAGGGAAAATACAAAGCGTGAAGCCTTTGACCGGTATTGGAAATCGCCTGGACTCGCTTTTCCAACCATGCCAGCCGATGTTAATCAGAGCATGTGCGTGTCATGGGAACACAAACTAACTTCACAAAGTAACAAAATCTAGTTGAGAAGCTTAGGAGCCAGCTGCATGAACATTGCTTGGAAAGTTATCCCATCGAATCTTGCAGCTTTGAAACTTCCTAAACTTAAACAAACTAGAATGAGGACCATCGAAACGCGAGCACTCTCAAAATCACACGTGTCTGAAACGAGTGTCTTGGATCATGGGAGAGAAACACATGGATATGACACAGAAAAGAAACTACCGGCTAGATTTTGTACTGGAAGCGACGAAGTGCAAGCAAACCTTAGACTTTGAAACAACTCTGTGTGCGTGTCACAACAGCGCAAGCGCAGCTTAAGAATCGTTCAATCTGGGGGGGGGGGGTTGCGGCACATCCAGAGTTGGGAGTGCCGTAGACACCGTATCCGTCGTGTTGATACCCTTTATCATCGCGAACCGGAATCCGGTTCGCCAAGTCAGGCCGTTTCATACAATATGTCCGTGTGGCCATACAGACACGTAAAGTTTAAGAACGCTTCGAAAAACACGGGTATTCACGATGTTTTCTAGGGTTCTCATTTGCACTGGCAACAAGGAGACTTCAATCTGCAATCCGGGGTTCTCACATGAACGTATCTCTTTTGCTTCGGCTGTGTGCTTTGCATAGGGCTGCGCAAAACAAAAACGAGGCATCTATTTATTTGTTTCCTTCGAACCTCCACAGTAGAAAGTGGAAGGATAATGAATGAGGGATTGCTTTTTGGGGTTTAGGGCTGAACCAACCTAGGACCCCTAGGATAAACCCTAAACCCTAAACCCTAAACCCTAAACCCTAGACCCTAAACCGATCATTATTGAGGCCCCAAACAAGCCCTGGGACGCGAGCCTGGCATCGGCGGGAAAAAAGGCGGGGCACCATTCTCTTGGGAATGATTCTTCGGGCGGCGGGAATTTCAGGAATACAACAAACCCTTGAGCCCTCAACATCCTAAACCCCAGACCCAAATTACCCAATAGGAGTCCCAACGTTCCAGGCCCCTCACCCCCCCCCCCCCCCACCCCGCCACACCCGCAGAAGCTTTTCGCTGAGCTGTATTCTGTGGTCAAAGGTTTGGAGATTCGACCACCCCATCCCTGCTTACCTGCCCTAGGGCTTAGGGTGAGGGCACCTTGACCCCATAAACCCTAAACCCACAACCCTAAACCCTCAAGAAGCTGGCCAGTCCCAGTCACATATACTTGCCAAGACCTACCACCCAACTTCTTCTTGATGAGGCGATGCAAGTCAGCAGCTGAACCACAGTTGGCCGATGTGTCAACCTTCACCTGAGGGTTTAGGGTTTAGGCTTTAGGGTTTAGGGTTTAGGGTTTAGGGGGTTCCCCCTAGTAGCTAAGGGTACCTAAACCTGCTTTTTGTTTTCGGTTACAAACGTTTGTATACCCTTAAGCCCTTACAACAGGGGAAAGACCAAGAGTTTGGGGGTCCGAGTGACCCGGCATTTTGTTACGAGTTGGTCACCGCGACGCCAATGAACGGCCAAATACGGTGAACTGCCAAAGTAGCTCTGTCTCATCCGTTGAAACAGCTCCACGTATGCTGCTTTGATTTTTAGGCGCGAGGGCCAGAAGTCCCAACTCGTACTGCTCCAGGAGTGCGAAAAGATGCAATTGAACTTCGTTGATGAGCTTGTGAATGCAACCTTTGGCAGTTGCTGCCATGTCTCGATGTGGCGCAGGCGCCAGTATGTGTACTGACCACCTTGAGTTGTCTGCCCAAGCAATGCACCCGTCTCTCTTGAGTCAAAGCTGCAGTTCATGCTCTTCACGATTTCATCGCGGTCATCCTCGGGTGTACTCTTACTCGGACGAAGGCACACAGCGTTGTCGAGCTCAAGCACGTCGCTCAAACACTGCGGTGGGTCGATGCCCGGATATCCATGCTCAGTGCGCATGGGAGCCATGACCAGCATCCTGGGTTGAATGCTCCTATACCTCGGCAGCCCAGTAACCATCTTATGATGAGGGCACATTTTTTGGGATGGGTTTCTTTACTAAGGGAAACCCCAAAATCGGTAAAGGACACGACCAGCAAGATACACGTCCAACATTGACAGAATTTGATTGGTGTATCCTTCAGCGCCGCCAACCCAAACAACAGACTTTTCGTCTTGCTGGCCAGAAAGGGATCCAGTTGCCGACTCTGACGCCTGTGCCAAAAGCTCATTACATGCCTCTGGAAACGACGTAGGCATATCCTCTGGCATCATCTTCTCCTCAACTGGTACCGTCTGTCCCATCATCTCAGTCGGTACTATTTCTGCCGTCATCATCGCCCACTCCCAGCCAACGCGACCCATGAAAGCAGTGGAGCACAGCAGCAGGAACACGCAGCGGAAACGCTGCTTCAGGCCGCCGGATTCTCGTGCCCGACTGATCGCTCCGTCGAACTCCGGGTACATGCCCCATTCAGGCTTGAAGCCTGTCTTCTGGTGCTTGGATGCGAACTAACGTGTCAGCCCTAAACGTGAATATTCAACTGAAGGAGCCTCTCTTGCACCTCGAGGATCAAGATGTAGACTGGGCTGATGCCAGGGTTAAAGATTAGAGGTTTAGGGTCTAGGGGCTAAGGGGGCTCTATGTGCACAAGCTTGTGTAGTTGAAGGCCGGCTTTTCCTTTCTGCTTGCCGCAGACGTACCAAGCGTATGGCCCTAAATCCCAAAGCCTAAACCCTAATCCCCCTGAACCCCCAACTCCCCTAACAACCCTAAAACCCCCAGATCCCAAAGCCCTAAGCCCTAAAACAGGATTTGGGAGTCACGGGCCCCTTCGGTACAGATCAGAAGGCTCCCCCCCTCTTGTTGAATCTTGTTGAAGCTCCCCAAAAGGGACCCTGATTCAGGGAAGCTCGTGAATGGTTAAAGGTTCAGGCGCCGTTTCTCCCCCTCCTCCCCCACTTTTGCACTGATACGCCGTTATGCCGATTCGCCGCTCGGAGGCTCTCCTAAAGCCACAAACCTCGAAACCCGAAACTCCCAGAGTCCCTGAATCCTCAGCCCCAGCGCCCACAAACCCTAAACACTAAACCCTGGGCACAGCGCGGCGCTTCCCTTATCGACCCGAACCTTGGGACATAAAGGCGCCCCTAACAGGCTTAGAGTTTGATCTCAAGGGGAGGGAGACAGCTTTACATTCAAGGCCCCTTTTGGGGGTCCCTCTGTATGTTGGTTCTATCGTGAAAATTCCTTATCGACGAGCCCGAAACCTGCATCCTAAATCTTAACAGCACTCCTGGGTAGCCCAGGAAGCATCTTATCAGGGCCTCCCTTTTTGGGGAACCCAGAACCCAAAAGGGGGAACCCAGAACCCAAAAGAAGGAATGGTAAAGAGTACCACTGGGCTACCAAGGCTAGTGGGACTCTGCACCCCCGTAAACCCTAAACCCCAAACCCTAAGCCCTAAACCCTTAACGAGTCACCACAGGGTTTTGCTGCGGCTCCGGTTGTTCCCGGAGTCGCCACACAAACGTTTTGCAGCTCGGCCCGGCAGCGCAGGGACCAAAGCGACTGCACTTCAGTCAAACTCACCCATCCCAAGGCTCGGCAGCAGCTTGCAGGCTTTGTGTCAAAAAGCCGAGTCAGAGAAAAAAAGACTCAGGGGAGTTTCGCAAGACTTCAGGGCTTGCAGCGTACGAGGATTTCACTCTTTGGGTGGATGGTCTTCTTCGCTGAGCCTTGGTGTTCAGAAACTCCCAAACGAACCTCTACCGCTTCCGAACCAGCGAATTCCTAAGCACTGCCGCTTTGCCTTCCGGAGGGCCTTCACTTCGTGACAGTTCAGGGGTCAATCGCTGCTTTCCGTGGGGGCGCCTCAATCTCTGCGTCTGCGTCTCGGCCATCGTCTGCGCGCTTGCGTTGTCAAACAATTCCCGCGCCTGTCAGAAGTTTGGGAGCCCACAGCCTTTCCTAGTTCATTGTTGGGACAATACGAAAATTTAGATTTTTATTCCTTATTGGGTTTTAAGTACCCTGAAAAATGTAACATGTTACCCAACTATGACAAAGCTTCTAATGTTAAGCCAAAAACTCAGCGGTTCCGACTGACTTCGAACATTTCAAAACAACTCTCAGAATGGCTAAGAATGTCGGCACTTTTGACATGTTGATCCTCGACCTGCTGTGCCCTTGGCCCCCCTACCTTCAGAAAGCCGCGCGTGTGCCCTACACTTGAACTTGCCTGAACTTGACCATGCCTGGATGGAAGGGTTTCCGGTGGAAGCTCTTTCGACTCTTGTAGTTTCCATAAACCTTACTAACCCTACTTACTAAGTCAAAAGGGCTTCCAAGTAGGGTAAGGGGGTCCAACAACAGCGCGGGTTTCGGGTCTGTCCACAATCCCTTGACAGCCCTGACAAGGGGTCTCATTAACCGCCTGTATTCCAAGGACCTCCCAGAACGCCCTGGTTCTTAGTAGGGAATGGGGGAATGAGGTACCCTACATAATCCCTTAAAGGGCATACATAGGGCGATACAGGGTCATTCCCTCATTCCCTACCAAGAACCAGCCAGAGAATTGATTGCGGTGTTTTGGAGCTTTTCAGGGCTGTCTCCGGCATGGAGACCTTGCAGATTTTCGAGTAGAAGCTGGCTCGGATGTGTGATGCGCGAGGTGAGACCCACGCACAGAAGGCCACAAAAGTCTTCTCAGGAGCTTTGCCCGCAAGGCCTCTGCTACCATGTCCTCTTCGGCTTTCTGTGGGCGTGTCAGTGCTGCGTACAGCACCCGCTTTGATTGCCCTTTTTGGGGCCATCCTTGGCGAAGACAGTGTCGATGACATCCCACGCCGGGGGGGCACCCTTACCATCCTTGCCGCTTTTCGCGCCGCTGGCGGGTGCGGACGTTGACAGTGTAACGCCTTCCAGGAGCCCTAAAACCCAATAACCCTAAACCCTAAAACCTATAAAACCTAAAAACCCTAAACCCTAAACCCTAAACCCTAAACCCAGGCCTTCCAGAAGCCCGAGCTCGGCCATGGGCTTGTCATTGGGCTCCTTCTCCAGTAGGTGGCCCTTCACAATCCTTGGTAGGGTTTAGGGTTTAGGGTTTAGGGTTTAGGGTTTAGGGTTTAGGGTTTAGGGTTCAGGGTTTAGGGTTAAGGGTTTAGGGTCTTGGTAGCCCAGTAACCATATTGTCAGAAGGGCGCGCCCTTCTTTTTGGGTTGGCTACCTTCTCAAGGAATTCTTGAACCGAAAAAAGGGGAAAATTGTGCCACTAGGCTACCAAGAATCAGGCGGGCTTCTAGACCCAGCTCTTTTGTAAGCTGCCCCACACTGATGGAAGGCTCAGCCAGCAGCTTGGCTTTAGGCTCCCAGGAGTAACCGAGGAATAAAAAGGGTGCCCTTTTCTGGGCTTTAAGGGGATTAAGGTTTAGGGTTTAGGGTTTAGGGTTTAGGGATATTCCAAGGGAACCCCAATCCTAAAAAAGGGAAATAGGGGCCCACTCCCGGGGTCCTAGTGGCCTTCGGCTCCCCGGCCAGGCTAATGGCCTCCACCACGATCTTGCCGTCGTCTGCACCCCGGGCCTGCAGCTGGATCAGAGGCCTCTCCTTACTTCGCCAAGAACCAAAAGGGGGAAAAAGGGCCTTTAATACTCCTACTATGTAAGGAAGCCCTTTAAAAAGTGTAAAGTTCAACTGTTTGGCCAACGAAGTCTCCTTCGGAGGGGGGGGCTGGTGGGGGGTCGCTATCGACGCTGGCGCAAGATGTGTTGGTCCTGTGCATGATGGGGGCATAGAGGAAGCCAGGGATGGCGGGAGCATCCTTCTGATTGCCCAGGAGCTGTGGCGGCGTCTCGCTCGCCATGACCCCGGCTGTGAGCACACGCTTGAAGGGCACGTCGTCCCCTGAGCCTGCATAGACGCCATAATGGACTGCTTTGGGGTTGTGGGCAGGCCGCTTGCTGTCATCATAATTCTGGAACATCACGATCCGGCCACGCTTGGCCTGTATGACGGGCGTCGAGAGCTCCGCCTCAGGAAAGGCAATGCCACCAACATCGTTGAAGTAGACCACGAAGGACAACGTTGGGATGACTGTACTGAAGCCTTTGTGCTTCTGCACGCTGCACCGGGAGAGGTCCACACCATGCATTTGCTGCTTCGCCTGCGCTAGTTCCCAGCCATCGATGTGGGGCCCCTGGTCACGTCCGATCACATCCATCACCCAAATTCGCCCATACTCTGCCACATCTTGAATGTGGCAAACGGAACGCAGCTTTTGTGGCAGCTCTTCAAGCGCACCATCGACGGCCAATTCCGCCATGCGCACGCATCTTCCGTTCATGGAGTGCCAGGGCAAGACATCAAGCTCTGCATCCACCTGCTGCAGCAACTTCTCTGAGAGCAATCCATCAAAAATCCAAATTGGAGGATCTTTGCAGACTCGTCCGGACCCATCGTTCAGTGTGGCAGGGTCCTGAAGTGAAGGCATACATTGAGACGGCGCAGCAGGATCAGCGGGATCGGGCATCGTGTTGAACACGCTGGTTTGCAGCAGGTGCGTCGCATCGACCATGCTGCCAACTCAGCCTGATACAACTTGAGAAAAAGTAGGCTTGAGCCGGTCTCTGCACCATTGTTGGGGCACTATTTCAAAATGATCCTTTTTATTCCTTACTGGGTTTAAGTATTCAACAAAAATGTAAAATGATTTTCGACAATGACGGAGGTCTTTGTGCTGGCCAATGCAACCACTGGGCATGTG
Organism: Symbiodinium natans; assembly: GCA_905221605.1. NCBI lineage: Eukaryota > Dinophyceae > Suessiales > Symbiodiniaceae > Symbiodinium > Symbiodinium natans. Next base: position 10,121 of record CAJNDS010000689.1, read on the forward strand.
ATCTATGCATGACCCTTGCCCACAAGGGCGGCACGAAAGTGGGCCGCAACACTTATGCTGATCACATGCCACATGCCCGCTGCACCATCTCTGATCTGCGCGAGAGAGAGAGAGAGAAAACAGATAAATATATGTATATGTATATATGTATAAATAGAAAACTATATATATATATATTTTTTTTTCTATCTATATATATATATATATGCAGTGTAGTGCAACAGAACATAGTGGTGCAAATGACAGTATCAAATATCGTAAGTCCACATATTCACTGGCGACTTTAGTTGGAACCAGCTAACGAAGTATCAAACGACACAGGACAGCCTTACAGATGTGGGGCTGTCGCTTTATTTTTTTTTTTGCCAGCCGCTCCACAGCAGACCTTGTAAATCTTACACCCTCAGCCCGAACAGTATACCCGAAGGCAGCAACTCCACAAACCGGACCCGCGGCGCCTTGGCGCCAGTGCCATACAGGGTGGCCGGCAAGGCTTTCTGGGATGGCCTGGCGAACGAACCACAAATCACGGTCTTTGCAGGGTTCGGACAGCATGTAGGGTTTGAGGCTGAGGGGCGCATGAAAGACCAGGAGCCTCAATTTCAGTGCCTCCATCCGCCATCCCACAATCGTTAATATACAACCCAAAAACGCCCCCCCCCCCCCCCCCCATAACATAGAACCCTCAACCCCTAAACCCTACATTGCTTTGGAGTGGCCAGGGGAGAGAGTTGGCAGTTGAGGGTCATGTTGGCTTCATGCTCGTGTCCCGTTTGCGGCGAGGCTATGGCAGGTCGATACCTATTTTTTAGACATTAAAGACCCATATAACCCCGCATGGACACCCGTAAGCCCAAAATTTTACGCTCCCCCACAACGCCCCTATAAGCCCGTAAACCCAAAACCCGAACCCCAACAAAGTCCCTACACGCTAAACCCGAACCCCGAACCCCGAAACATGCTAAACCCGAAATGAAGCCCAGGGTTGCGGGTTGAGGGGCCCTCAACCCTAAACGCGAAACCCCCTAAACCCCCTAAACCCCTAAACCCGAAACCCCCTGAACCCCAACCCCTAAACCCGAAACCCCCTGAACCCCAACCCCTAAACCCTAAACCCCTAAACCCCTAAACCCCTAAACCCCTAAACCCCTAAACCCCTAAACCCCTAAACCCCTAAACCCCTAAACCCCTAAACCCCTAAACCCCTAACCCCCTACCCCTAAACCCCTAAACCCCTAAACCCCTAAACCCCTAAACCCCTAAACCCCTAAACCCCTAAACCCCTAACCCCTAAACCCCAACAAAAACCCCGAAACAAAACCCCCTGGCAACCCGGAGAAGCCTGGGACCCCGAAGGCCGCTGAGCCGCCTCCGGGGCTTCGTTTGCTTCGGCCTTCTGGGCTTTACAGGGTTTAGGGTTTAGGGTTTAAGGTTTAGGGTTTAAGGTTTAGGGTTTAGGGTTTAAGGTTTAGGGTTTAGGGTTTAGGGTTTAAGGTTTAGGGTTAAGGGCCGGTGGCCTCTTTATCTGCTACCCTTATGCCTTAATATGGCCCCTAGATCCCCTAATAAGAACCCGGATATATGCCCTACAAGACAGAAACAAAAACCCTACTTCAAAGAGACCACCAACCCATAGAAGCTTGACATGTATATAGGTATGTATGTTCATATGTGTATACATATATGTATGAACATGTATATATGCCCATATGTATATGCTTCACGCTTGTTTTTAACGGTTTTTGTAGGTTTTGCTTTGGGGTTTTGAAGGTCTCTAGCTAGGGCCTTTAGGACTTTTAGGGTTTTTCAGGTACTTAGTCACTTTTATAAACGGCTTTTTGAGGCAACATTCCTTGCCTGAGGCAGGGATATTGCATCACATGCTTCCGACATGGCGCCCCATAATATCTCCCAAAGCCTTATACCCTAAACCCTAAACCCCAAATCCGAAGCCCCAACCCTAAACCCCAAATCCGAAACCCCAACCCTCCGAGCCCTCGCCACACCATCAAGCCCTGATGCCTACAAGGCTACAAGCTCCTGGATTGTGCGGAGCATGCGCTCGATTCAGGATTTGGGTTGTTCAGATTATGTTCTATCATACTTTGTGATGTTCTATGATACTCTCTGATATTCTGTCAAAAGAGTCTTTTTTTGGGTTCATTCCGGGTTTAGGCACTTAGTTAGGGCTGGTGGGGCTCCAGGTGTTCATCTAAACCGAAACCCCATATGCGCTTGACCCCGAAGCCCGACGCCCCAGTCTCGGCCTCATGAAGTGGGGGGTGCGTGGAGCGAACGATCATCTCCGGCAGCAGTTGCCGAAGCCCTGGGCGGGCTCTGTTGACAAGTCTTGTGTTGGCTCAGCAACACGATTCGATGAGTCGTTTTCAGGAGCATGGGGTCTTGCCCAAAACAAGGGACCTCCTCATCGACCACCCACCCAACGCAAGTCGGCGAGTCTATGCTTCGACTTGGCGAGTCGGCTTTGGAATAGCATGAGCTTGGCATATTCGACTCGACGAGGCTTACAACAAAATCAGCAAGGGATGTGTCCCATTTAGGAAATGTGACGACGTAGGAACTACCTCGAGCGAAGAAGTTCCAAGTGCTAGCGGCTTGCGCCGGGGGACCCTTGCTACAGGTTTAGGGTTTAGGGTTTAGCATTATGACTCCATCTTGTGCGGCTCTGGCGCCGGGCACCTGAACACTACCCATGGACTGCAATACCCCTTAGTTAAGGAATATTCCTGAAAATACAGTAAGGTTCCCTTTTTGGGTTTAAGGAATGTTCCTTAAGTAGGGATATTGGGTTCCCTTTTTTGGTTTCAGGGAATGATCCCTAATTTAGGAGTATTGGCATCTGGCCCCAGCATCCTCGATTGGGCTCCCCGGCTTGCGTCTGCGACTTGCTGTCGCCCCGGGCCCGGCCTCAGAGCCACGGCAGGAAGACGAGGGCTCAGGGTTCAGGGTCTAGGGGTTTTAGGGTTTTTAGGGTTTAGGGTTCAGGGTTTAGGGTTTAGTATTTAGGGTTCAGGGTTCAGGGTTTAGGGGTTTCAGGCTTGGGAGTGTAGGGTTCAAGGTTTAGGGGTAGGGTTGAGGGCTTCGGGTTTCGGGCTTCAGGCTGCTAGCTTCCCCAGTGACCAGACGACCCTTCTTGGCTTATGGGTTTTATTATGGGTTTTAGAAGAGTGTTTGGGCTCCCAAAAACCTGGACCTTTAACCTAAACACAAGAAAACAGCCTTAAACCCCAGAAGCACAAACGGGCCGGGCCCTACACCCTATTTAGTCAGGAGCAAGAGTAGTACTCGTGGAAGGGGTGGCCCTAGGATTTCTTCGGGTTATTGAGGGCTTCTTTCTCGGCTTTGATCTCAGGGTTGGGTGAACTCCTCTCCAACCGCCCTTCATTCTCCTTAGGGGGGCCATGCTTTGTTTTCTAATATGGGTCACTCCTTCTAAGCAGAAATCCTGGAGGCTAGAAAAGAGAAAGCCCCCACAAAGGCTGCCCGGGCGCCTTCCTTCTCCTTCATTCCGGTGCGTGAAGGCACAAGCTCAGGATGTCCTTGATAGTTCATGGTTGGGATAATATGAAACAATTTGAACTTTTTTCCTTATTGGGTACTTAAACATGCAAAATTGTACCCAACTATGACTAAGCTTGGAGCAAGAGCAGAGAGCCCAACATGCCTTTCATTAAGGAGTACACCTTCAATCATCATAGGAACTCCTCAAAGGAATTAAAGCACACTACTTATGATTGAGGTGTCCAGGGCTGTCTGGGAGCATGTTCGCGGCTCAGGAACCTATTTCATCAGGAAACTGCACTACTTCTCCCTTTCTCTATGTGATTGCAGCCTCATCTACATGCCTGAACGGCAACCCAGCATAGGGACATACTGCAAGGCAAACATTTGGAGATGCTTTTCTCTGCTTAGCAGGGCCTGCGGCCAAGGAGCCTTGTCGTATCTCAAAGAAGCGGAAGCAAATTGAAGTGCAGCCGGATTCTGCTTGACAGCTGCCAAGACGATGTCTTTATCATCTTGCCTGCAGGACACGTACCCTAAACCCTAAACCCTAAACCGTAAACCGTAAACCCTAAACCCTCAACCCTAAATCCTAAACCCTACACAGCCCCAAACCCTTCATTGAGAAGCCTCCCTTGGGGTCTAAGTCATGGAGAACAGTAGGCAGCCCACAATGACATGGGCGCTGACCTAAAGTTTGGGCCCTTTTCGTATTCAAACAATACCCAACAAAGTTGCAGAAAAGGGCCGATAACTTAGATGAACTTCCAACTGCCTTTGCGTGGGACTTGGAGGTGCCGCTGGTTCTAGCGCTGGGGGTTTTAGGGCTTAGGCCTCTAGGGTCCGAGGATCGCAGCTTAAACGAGAGCCTAGCGAACTACATCCATGAACCCTAAATTCCCATATGGGGGTTTACGATAATAAGTGGCCCCTAATACCCCCAAATAGTAGGACATTTTTTTAACAACGACCCCAATAAGGTACCCGTAGTATCGTAAACCCCCCGTATCCGACCAGCGACAAGGCGGGAGCTGCCGACAGCAACATGCCGTCTCGCGCCACTGCCAAGGCTGCGAGCTCACGTCGCGCCTGCGCGATTTCGCAAGATTTCTGAAAGCTAAGAGGCCCCTTTTTGGGCTGAGGGTTTTGGGTTTTTATATACAATAAGGGTCATCGTATTTGGGGTATATGTGTAAGGGACCGAAATTGCGGGAATTAAAGGCTTGTTGGAGGGTTTCGGGGTCGGCTTCAGAAACACGCCAGGTGAAACAGGAGCTACTCATGGTTGATGTGCGTGATGGTTCAACGCTTCGCCAGATCCCAACATTAATGTATGCCCTTAAACAGGGCGCAGGTCGCCAGCCAGTATGCGGAAAGGCTTGTGTATCGGATCGACACTCATCTCATTGTTGTGAATGCATGAATTGCCGAGCTAGCTTGCGTACCAACGTTCTTGAGATATGCTTTTGCCAAAACGTTGATGTCTGTTTGCGCAGTGTTTGCGTGCGGGTGTGTGCGTGCGTCCATGCGCGCAGGTGGGTGGGTGTGTGCACGTAAGGCTGAACGAGTGGAGACAGCGGTTCATGCAGAAAAAAGTGCCTGGGTCCCGTCTGAAAATGAGAAGAAGTACGCAGACTTTTGGCGGCTACATGCATCAACGCCGAGTCGGTGGCTCATGCTCCTCGAGGCACACCGCATGCACTAAGCAGAGCTCCTTGAGAAAGGAGGCGCCGTATGTCAGATCGAACAAGAAGCAGCCTTTCCTGCGCGCTTTTCAACTTGTGGTCCTCTTGCAGCAAGAGCAGCTGCGAGTCTAGCTCAGAGTGTTGTGATCCGGCCAACCGGCGAAGGCGGATAATCTCGCTTGCTCTTTCCAGTCCCGCGCTCGTCAAGCGCTGGTAGCGTGCTTGGTTCCCAACCATCTTTCGGAGGTCGTTTCGAACCTCGAAGAAGTTATTGGAACTTAACTGCAGCGCCAATCGTGCCGCTTCGCGCTTCACGCGCAAACCTGCAAATACCAGTTCTGCAAGCACGCCTTTGCAGACTTCAGTCCTCGAGATGGTCAGCACAGAACCACGGGGACTGACGCGAACGGAGCAGCCCACACCATGCTTTGCAAGGAATGCTTGGACAGCATGTAGGACAGGAGGAAACTTCTGGTACATGCTAAGTTGCAGATAAGCGGGTGGAGTCAATGTGATGGAACCCTCAGCATCAAAGAATCCAGCCAGGTAGCGCCAAGAAGGGCAAATTGCTGTGGGAGGTGCCTCTTGCTTGAGGTCTTTCAATGTGGCCGCTGCTTCAGCGCGCTCTTGCGGACGGGTCGGAAAGCAGCTGGCAATTTCCAGTTGTGGCTGTTTGCAAGAACAGGCGCTTCGTAGTAGAGCAGCGGCTTTCAAAGCATTCTCGGCACAGACTTCCCATCGCAAAACAGGGTTTCTTGCGCCGTTGGTACCACTACTTCTGCAAATTGACCCGCCAAGTACGTTTCTGAAGAGCAACAGAGATGCACTGCCGGATTCGGCCTGGCTGATCGCAAGCTTTATCCAAACATGTCTGCTCCCCAACTTTTGGCTTGCACTCACGCAGCCATCTCCGTCGAAGAAGCCACCCATATACTCAAGCGTGCTTCGTGGGACGTGTTTGCATGGCTTGGCTTGTGACGCTAGCATGGGCAAGCAATATCTCTTCCCAAAGCTCTCGAAGTGGTCCACAGGAGGCAGGTGCAGGCGATTCTGAAGTTGCCGAAGACGATGGAATCGCCGCTGCAGCTGCTGCAGGGTCAGCTGTCTTCCAAAATCTAATGACATTGTCGTCGGTAGTGTGGAGGAACAAAGCCTTATCTTCCACTACAGTGACACTGGTGGCTTCGTGTTGTCTGAACCTCACGGCTGGTAATTTGTGAGGTACCCTGAAGCAGAGAGACCCCAAGGGCATTCACAATGCCTGAGAGCTTGACATGCAAAAGTGCCCGAACCTTGAGATCCGCAGGCAAGAAGGGGAAGATGTCTGGGGTCCTTGGCATCTGGAGCTTGCCGGGTTTAGAGGGTTTCTGCTGTAGGGCTAGGGTTTCGGGTTTAGGGTGATGTGCATGGAGAGTGTAACGTGCAGACACACACACACACACACCCACACACCTACCTTCGCCTCAACCCAAAAAAGTACTCTGATCCGACGGTTGAGGTCTGGTCGTCTCTGGAGAGAAACACCTCGACTTGGGTGTGCGAACTGTGGGCTCTGAAAGAATTAATCCCGGCGAAGAAGCCCCAAAGCCCCAACTGCCGACGTGGCGTCGTCGCTACGGCCCGGCGGACCATCGCCAGCTCCCGGCGCCGAGCCGGGGCCGCGAAGCGGAGGGCCGCGCCGCTTTGCGTCAGGGCCGTGCGGACGACCTGCGAACCCCAAAAACCCGACTTAGAAGCTTTTTTTGGACTTAGTAAGTCTACTTAGTATCCCATAGAAAACCGATGAGAATTCCGACAACGCACTTGACTAACCCTACTTGCTAAGTCCGACGGCTTCCAAGTAAACAGACCAAAGCATGCAGACCCAAACGTGGCATGCATACTTGGGGCCCGGTGGCCTCTTGAAAACTCTGGGTTGCTGCTGAAGGAACCTGAAGTTCTAGTCATCCAAGAGAGAATAAACATGTAAGTAAGATCAGGGTTTCGGGTTTAGGGTTGGCTTCCCTGTCATGCTCGTGGTTGTTAGAGGAATCTTCGCAGCAAAAGCTTTCGAGGTTTTGAAGGTTGAGGCTTTCAAGGCCAATCCCAAAGAAACCGTGCCTCTCTGTCTGCCTGCAGTGAAGGGGAGGCATACCTCGGCTTAGGGTTTACGTTCTGGAGATAATGGACGCACATCTTGCTTGAAACATGCCGGAACGAGAGCAGCTGGTGCAAGGCAAGCCAGCCTTTGCTTTACAGACAGCACCCCATCATGACTTTGTTTCTACCTGGGCACTCCAGCAGGGCTCCCTTCTGCCGCACGGCCTGGGCGCAGAAGAAAGGCATGTATGTGCACCGCACAGGTGAAATTTGTGTCAGAGTGACACTTTATGGCTTAACTGTCTGCGGGCTTTTTTTTGCGTAGAAATCCCCTGCTTCGCAAGCTGTGGCTGGCTCAGCTTCCGTCTCCGCTGAAAGCCCCTGGAGGATCCTTGGAGGCCCCTGGACTCGAGATGGCCGGTTTGCTCGACAGCACCTCACTTGTCGACAGGTTGCATCTCACGAGACTTGCAAGCTCAGTGGTCTCCAGTACCAAGCGTTCGGAGGAAAGGACGCTTAGACATGGTCTTGATTATTTTCTGGTCACACCTACCTCTGCAGCTCCTGGCCCATGTGGCAAACTGAGCCGACTTGCACACTCCTCAAAGTGAAACCGTATGATTAGCATCAAGAGCCAAAACGCTGATTGTCGTCATGGTTTTCTCCGACCACTTGTGTGAGCTATTCGTAACTCTCACACTTGAACTTCACTCCGAATATAGTGTTGTCTACTTGCCGGATCCCCTAGAAACCCTTTCTGAAAAACGGGGTGCGACATCCTGGTTTGATGTGGAAGAGTTTCAAGTCTAAAAGCAATCTACATGTTTACATATATATATACACACACACACACACACACACACTTGCATAACGGATAAGAATGCTCAAAACCTTGAGAATTGTGCGTGGGCCGCGTAACCCTGGATCTACGACTCAAAGCCCTCAAAGAGGGCATGCTCCCAGAGACTCCAAAATCCCTTAATTAAGGAATATACCTTAAATTATAGTAGGATCCCTAATATGATTTAAGATATAATCCTTAATTTAGGGATATTGGAGTCTCTGGGCTTGGAGGGTCAGGGTACTTAAAACCACCTACAAGTGTAGTTAGACCCATTTATAAGCCCTTTCGTACCCTAATGGGGTTCTAACTGGGTAGTAAGTGCAGTTTATATTTGGGTCAGTATCTACCACGAACCTCCAAGCAGGTGTGTTCAGCCTCCAAGGTGATCTCCCGGTCATAGCGCATGGCTAAGGACAGCAGAGGGAAGACGTCACCTTGGCGCGTCAAAGCCAGGCCAGGGGACATCAACCAACTTCTGCAATGCCCTAAACAAACAGAATCTCAGGTAAGTCTGGGGGGTTGTTTCTACTCTAACAACATCTTGAACCCTAAGCCCTAAACTCTAAACCCCGAGCCCTTGCGGTTTTAGGGTTCAGGACTTAAGCGGCCTTAGCGTCGGTGGGTGCTTTGTTTCTTCCACTCCAAAAAGAGATGAATACACCAGCCCCCCAAACTAAACCCCTACCTAGCCTGTAATCATAGGACTCTACCCTAAACCCTAAACCCTAAACCCTAAACCCTAAACCTTGCACCCCTAAGGTTGCACCCTTAGGCGAAGCCATCCCAAGGGGCAGTTCTTCTGCACGGCTGCAAGCGCCAGCGCCTTGTCATCCTGAGAGCCCTAAACCCTAGCCCAAAACCCTAAACCCTAAACCCTTGTAGCCCTAAACCCTAGCCCTAAACGCAAAACCCTTCTAGCCCCAAACCCTAAACCCTAGCCGTAAACCCTAGACCCTAAACGTGGGCGTTGCTGTTCGAGAGTTGGTCCTCTTCACTTGGGGTGGATTTGGAGGGTCCGAGAGGAAAACCCAACACCCTAAATATCTCTGGGCCCAATAGGAGTTACATAAGGGTTTTAGGGTTTAGGGTTACATTAGGGGTTTTAGGGTTTAGGGCTTCAGGGGCTTCTCGGAAATTTCTAGCGGCCCTCCAAAGAGGGAACATATAGAAATACTTAGAACCCCGTGAGGCTCTCTCTCAGAGGTATGGCCCGGCTCAAGAAAGATTTCCATGCTAAAGCCGAAGCCCCCGTAATTCCCCTAAAGCCCCTAACCCCCCAAAGACCTTTGAAGGGGGCGTTGGTGTGACTTGTTGCCTCGGGTCGAAGGCCTTTCGGCATGCCGTTGGCGCTTCGGGCCAGGGCATTGGGAGTTTGCGGAGTTCGGGGTTCAAGGTGCATACACTGTAGGATTCGATGACAACATCCGAAACACGTGAACTCTCATCCTCACAATGGCAGGGTCTCGGGTGTTGCATTTAAGTGTTTAGGGCCAGAGAAGCCAATAGTGCCAGGGTGGACCATTCTTGATGAGCAGGGTTTTTTGAAGGAACCCAGTCCCTGAACAAACCCCAAACCCAATAGACATGGAACAAGGGCTCACTCTGGGATACAGGCTCGAATCAAAAAAAGTGATTATGTCAGGAGCTGCTCGTGGAAATTGACTGTGGGTTCTCCCCTGAAATATCACCCCACATCCCTTCACCCTCAATTTAGGGCTTGAGGGTTTAGGTCAACCCTAAACCCTAAACCCTAAACCCTAAACCCTAAACCCTAAACCCTAAACCCTAAACCCTAAACCCTAAACCCTAAACCCTAAACCCTAAACCCTAAACCCTAAACCCCATTCCAGCCTTCAAACCTCTAATGCCCCCACGGGAATCCCAACTCCAACGCTCAGGGATTGGACGCGAGCCGGGCTCGCAGGGTGAGGGTTAGGGCTTCAGAGGGTTTAGGGTTTAGGGTTCAGAGGGTTTAGGGTTTAGAGGGGTTTAGGGTCCAAACAAAAGTCCCAGGGTTGAGTGCTCGCCTCTGCGTCTGGTGGACACGGCAGGGCTGCGTCCAGGCTGTCCTGGAGCGATGGTGGGCATGGACTTAGGATGCGCGGGGCAGCAAGGCAACTTTCATGCTTTCTGATGTTCGAAGAATTGGAGGCTTGCAATCTGAAACATGTCTGCTTTGTCTTCAAGAAGGATGAAAGGCAACATCTACTCCTTCGTCTGCAAACTTCTCTCATCTGCTCTTGTTCTCCCAGCTGCCGTGACTGTTTGAGGTTGTGGCTGTGGCTCTGCTACTATTTGCTTCAGAACCCACCAAAAAATAGAACCAGCAATCCCTACATTACCCTTATAAGGAAGAACATATATATAATGATAATGATAATAATAGTTATTATTTAGATATCCCAAGGTACCTAGTAATCCTAAACTCTAAACCCTAAACCCTAAACAATGTCTATGTCTGTCCTCCGCCATGTCATCCGGCGTCTCTGCAACCTTTGCAGTTGGGTTGCTGCCCGAAAGGGCTGAGCATGGCTTAGAGTTTCAGTTTGGGGTCAAGCGGTGGGATGATGGCAAGCCTGCATTATGAAAAAACTCTTGGAGTCTGTACCTACTTGGGGGTTCATGGTACTTATTCACCAAATAGAGCTGTACTTATAATTGTACTTACAACCATATTAGGGCACTTAAGGGGCTTATGAGTGGGTTGTACGTACAGTAATAATTGGCGAAGAACCATGAACCAAGTAGTTCAGCAAGGGGGAGGAGATGGTATGCCAGATGACCTGCTCTCGGGATGGGCCTATGGCTAAATCTCTAAGTCTGCTTCCATATGCGTAAACTGCTAGAAGCCCAGAGCCCGCAACAGCAACACCTGAAACCGAAGACCGCAATACCACCCGCGAACACTCTCAGACGCCAAGCCCTGCCAAAATCTCTGATGCCATGCAGCAGACACAAGAAACAGTGTATAAACACTAGCATTGGGGAGGGAGCTGAGGAGGAGGAGGGGCAAGGCCCTCCCAAATGATGTGCATGGTGGGATCGTATGCCAGTTGTATGGTATTGCTCGTTCAGCCGACAAGCTTCCTTTAGGCACTCATCGAACGGTCGTCAAAAGAAGGCGAATTTGGTACTTCTACGGAGAGAGGCAGTCTTGACCCTACCTAAGGATGACATGTCGTGCGTGCTTCGCAGAAATATGCTGCCGGCTGATTGTCTTTGATGCCTTCTCCCAAAACCCTCACTGTCAAATCCTCCCCCACGCCCTTCGAGACTAGGCGCCTGCGACGCTTCGGGCACTTGACTTCGGGCGCGGAGGCCTCCGACATGCCAGGTTTGGATATTTGTGTCTTGCGAAAAGTTTGCTAGCAGCAGTTTGCAAGGTAGAGCTATGGTCTACGCGTTGTTGATTCAGTTCTGCTGGCGGGCACTCTCGTGGTGCTGTGGCTGGATGGATGGCAAGACAGAACCTTGAACCCTAAACCCTCAACACACAGAACCCAATGTCAGAGTTCGTCGCTGTGCGGCTCAGCGCAAAACACCAACCTTTTTGTCTTCAAATAATGTGGCCGGGGAACTTGAACTTCATCTCCAGCTCTGAGGGTTTATTTAGGGTTTGGGGTTTAGGGTTTAGGGTTCAGGGTTCAGCATCTCAAGTCCGAGCATTTACTAGTCAAGCAGCTTGTCAAGCGTTGGAATAAAACCCCACCCACCCAAGAAACCCATAACATTGAGAAAATACAAAGTTCACTCAACACATTCCCAGTAGGCTTAAAGCTCAAGGTCCAGTTAACCCAAAACCCGAAATCTAACTTTCAAACCTCCTCACTTGATGGATGGCAATAGGTTGGCGGGTGGGAGGTGGGGGGTGGTGGGGGGGGGGGGGATTGGGGGGGTGGGGGGGCGGGGGGTGGGGGGGGTGGGGGTGGGGGTGGGGCCACCAGGAGGAAAAAAACAATATGGCGACGAAGGAAGGGCGTCAGGGGGGCGTCAGGGTTTAGGGCCCACCAAGGGGACAAAAAACAATATGCCGACGAAGGGCGCCAGGGCCCAGGGCCCACCAGGGGGAAAAAAAAAACAATATGCCGACGAAGGGCGTCAGGGTTTAGGGCCCACCAGGGGGAAAAAACAATTTGCCGACGAAGGGCGTCAGGGTTTAGGGCCCACCACGGGGAAAAAAAACAATATGCCGACGAAGGGCGTCAGGGTTTAGGGCCCACCAGGGGGAAGAAAAAAAACAATATGCCGAGGAAGGGCGTCAGGGTTTAGGGCCCACCAGGGGGAAAGAAAAAAACAATATGCCGACGAAGGGCATTAGGGCTTAAATATGCATAGTAAGAGAGGGTTTAGGGTCGAGTGTTTCGGGTTTAGGGGGATGAAGGCACTGATCAGCATGCGTGGCAGCCATTTTACAAGGGGAGCCTACGTGAAGTTGCATCGGGGTTTGGGCCAAGCAACGTCTGCAACTTCGGGATTTCAAAGTTGAGGGTGTAGGGCTTCGGAGGCTGCGCCGTTAGGGAGTGTCGCGGGTGGGGGGGGGGCTCGTTCTCTTGGGCTTCGAGAGCACGTGGGAAAACTGGAGTGTCGAGCGCGTGCATTTCCCACAAACAGTGTTCATCAGAAAGTACATGACATGAAATGGGATGGTGCCTACTTTCGTGCCGTACGTCCACTCGAAACAGCCCAGGAACCGGCACACTGTCTTATCAACCTTGCGTGTGCTTGAGGCTTCAGCTTACAAATAGACCTTAGAGTTTTGCTTCGGGCCCAACCGTTTCTACTCGGCAGACAACCAGTTGCGCGCGGAAACACATAATATACCAGATGCAATTCTAAACCTAAACCACCCCCCCCCCCTCCTTCACAAGCTGGAGACTTGGTGAAGTTGGCAGATGGGTAGTTTCCAACATGATGGTCCCTTTTTTGGTACCTATAGTTTAAGCAGCACCCTGTCCAAAGGCCAAAAAGGCACGTCAATTTTGCAAAAAAAAACTGGCCAGATTTGGGCTCCCGTCATGCAAGGGCAACAGAGCCATCGCTCCCGGCCAATCGAGCGAAAGAGTTGTCGGCTGAAACTTGCCTTGGATCCGAAGGCCCTCAACGACATGGAGGGTATCTGACTTCTCCAATCACCAGGTGGGGGAAAAAAGGAACTGCCCCTAAGCCCTAAACCCGGAACAAAGCCTTGAACCCTACGAAATAAAGGAACCGAAAATGCGCAACAGTGGGCTTGAGCATTCTGGGAACTAAGGTCCCCTTTTCTAACCGCAAGTATTGCAGAATCCCCTGGGAAGAAGGCCCTAGAAACCCTAAATCCCTTAAAAAAACCCTAAGCCCCAAAGCCAAAGCGCTTCGAATCGACAGGCTCTCGGAATGGATGGGCAGCTTAAGAAGGAATCCCTTTGGGCAGCCTCCTGTGTTTGGGTTCAGGGTTTAGGGATTGGGGCTTGGGGTTTTGAGATTGAGGTCTGGCATTTAGGGTTTCGGGATTGGGGTTTAGGGTTTAGGGTTTAGGGTTTAGGGCTTGGGCCCCCACCCCCCTGTTAGGGGTTTTAGGGGCCCCTCAGAGGTTGATGGGGCTGACCCCAAGCCCAAAGCCCGAAATCCTAAACTGTAAATCCTACATCCGAAACGCCAAAACCCGAACTTGTAGTTATTCGACCCTTCTATGGGGGGTTTACGAGCATCGGGGACTCCTAATATCGACCCAAATAGTATCATTCCCTCATAATAAGGACGCCAATCAGGTACCCCCCCCCCCGCATACTTGGAGGTTCATGGTACTTATTAACCATTTATAACTGTACTTATAGCTGTACTTATAACCCTATTGGGGCTCTTAAGGGGCTTATAAGTGGGCCATAAGTACAGTTATAATTGGCAATTAAGTACCAAGAAACCCTAAACCCTAAACCCTAAACCAAGTAGTACGTCCGGCCTGAGAGCGACCCAGCGATGTCCTCCACAAGGCCTCCCTGCCCGAAGCCTAGCAGTTTAGGGTTTAGGGTTTTGGGGTGCCTGGGGCCTTTAGTATGGTCGCTTCTGGAGTAGGGGAATATGGGACCATGCCACGACCCTAAGAGGGTTCCAGGGGGTTTGGGTGTCAGGTTGGGAGGCGGGGGATGAAGGCTTGAAGGGCTTCGGCTCAACGTGCTTTGTCCGCGGACGTAAGCCTAAGACTCTCTAAGAAATGCCGGTTTAAGGTGGAAGAAGAAAGAGATTGGGCGCCACGGCGCCCTCAGCAGTGTAGTGTTCCGAAACCCTGACCCCCAAACCCCTAACCCTAAACCCCAAACCCTACACCGAACCCTCAGTCCTAAGCTTGCTTCGGAACCCAAGCGCCCGAGCTGCAGTTTAGGGTTTTGGGTTAAGGGTTAGGGTTGAGGGTTTACGGGTCCGCCCTAAAGCCGACCCCCTAAAACATGGGTCCACGGCTGAGGCGATGAAACTAGACTCTAAACCCTCAAACTCTTGCTACTACTCTAAACCCCTACCTAAACCTGAAACCTCAAGCCCTAGATGGCCCTAAACCCTCAAACCTCAAACTCTTGTTATTCCAAACCCTTCTTAGTAGCCCAGTAACCATATTCTAATGAGGGTACCCTTTTTTTGGGTTGGCTACTTTAGCAGGGAACCTTGACCCAACAAAAATGGGAAAAGGGAGCCCTGAACCCGCTGAGCACGGAAGTCTTCCGCCTCTGGCAAAGGTGAGCTCAAGTGGGCGGTGCCGCTCCAGTGCTTTCTGCAGCAAGGCGTTTGGCCTCTGCGGGCTTAAGGTCGAAAATTTCCACGGTAGGACTGAAGGTAGTTTCGGCCCTTGTGCTTCAAACACTAAACCCTAAACCCTAAACCCTAAACCCAAATTTAAGTGTGTGTGTGTGTACCCTGATTCTAAGCTAAGGGACTTGGATACGCCAATAAGGTTGGACCGAGATCCAGCATCTCGCTCAATTTTCCCGCAGGGGGCTCTCGGAGCCTAACTGGGACAAGAGCCAACGAAGACGCCCAGTTAGAGCTTGTGAAGCAAGGATGGACGCATCCTTGTGTACCTGCGCAATGTTCACAGTGCTGTTGTTTCCTTTTGGTCACTCAGTGATCTGAAGTTTCAGTACCTCCTGGATGAGATCTGGCAACAGTGTACCATTGTACAACAATCTCTGGTTGACCTCCCTCTCTCCGTGTGTGGGCTTCATCGCCCAAGGGCAATTCACCCGTTTGGGCATTGCCTGATTCCTGGATGGGGATCACCCAAGTAAACAGAGAGGCTTCAGTGCCAGATGAGCCTTTGTAGGCACCCAGTGCTATGAGCGGATTCTCTCTCGCTCTCTCTCTCTCTCTCTCTCTCTCTCTCTCTCTCTCTCTCTCTCTCTCTCTCTCTCTCTCTCTCTCTCTCTCGGTACCAGCCACGCCGGCTGAAGCTCAGTGTCGCCAATAAGGGCGGAACCGGAAATTGTTGAAGGGTGTCTTAAACCCAGTCGTGAGACATAGACGAGGTGGTCTAACTCTCTATTCGTGGGTCTCGACCCGAGTCGTATTTGCAAATACTTAGACCGTTTTCTTTCTTGCTGGACATTTCGCCGCTCGGCTTCTGTCTTAGTAGAGGTGCTCTGGGTCGCTGTTGACAGCGGGGGCCTCCTGGGATGCTCCTGGGCCCTTTGTGGCAGCTGGGGGTCCTCCACGACGACGACGATGATGGGAGGTGCCTTGGGTCACGGCGCTGGCAGCTGGGATCTCCCGGACGCTCCTGGGCCTTTCATGGCAGCTGGAGGTCTCTGACGACGATGACGACGACACTAAGGATTTCTAAGGTCGGTGCTGGAGGAGGAGGGCCTATGGCGGTGACGGGGCTATGGCGGAGGATTGGGCCTTGGAATGCATTGTGTCTCCCCTCGTAGGAGGGGTGTGTGTGTGTGTGTGTGAACCCTGGTTCTAAGCTAAGGGACTTGGATACGCCAATAAGGTTGGACCGAGATCCAGCATCTCGCTCAATTTTCCCGCAGGGGGCTCTCGGAGCCTAACTGGGACGAGAGCCAACGAAGACGCCCAGTTAGAGCTTGTGAAGCAAGGATGGACGCATCCTTGTGTACCTGCGCAATGTTCACAGTGCTGTTGTTTCCTTTTGGTCACTCAGTGATCTGAAGTTTCAGTACCTCCTGGATGAGATCTGGCAACAGTGTACCATTGTACAACAATCTCTGGTTGACCTCCCTCTCTCCGTGTGTGTGTGTGGGTTTCGGGTTTAGAGTCTAGAGTTCCGCGGCTCCAGTCCGGGACGTCTGTAGTCGAGCTGTTGGTGTCGACAAAGATAAACTCCACCCGCCCAAAGAATCTCACAACAGTAAGAAAATTCAAGGCTCGTGTATTCACTGCATTTCACCCAAGCACATGAAGCTTCTGGGGCCAGCTAGGGTTTATAATCAGCTGTATGAAAGAGCGGTCCAGGGTAAACGTTGTTAAGCTAATCTTCCAGCGGAGAAGGTGCTCAAGTGGCTTGAGGCCATGAACACTAACAATAAACCCGAAACCTTTGAAAGGGTTTAGGGCTTAGGGCTTTAGGGGCACCCTTCTTGAGAGCCGCAGAGTGACCAGTGACTGTAAGAGATGTGAGGCCCAGGAACTGTGCAGTTTCGGTGGAGCACTGGACATGCAAGTTTTCCGACAGAAAGCAAAGGCCCAAAGCCTAAACCTAAACCCTAAACCCTATAAACTCAACCCTTCAACCCTTCCACTCGTGAAACGCTAAAACCCACAAACCCTTAAAAACCTAAACCCCTGAAACCCCTTAAAACCGCTCAAGCCCTTAAAGCCCTAACTCTCCCCACCCCCCCAAACCCCGTAAGCCCCTTGACCCGTTAATGCCCTTGAAAGCTTGTCTTGATGGTTTGGGGGCTTAGGGTTTGCCTACTACCAAGGCTTGTTCTCGTGCACCACCCTCTCTTTGTAGATGTCCATGGGGAAACATCGGACTATGTAACACTCATCATCACATAGGACATGGGGGGTTGAAGGCCATCAGAAGATGCATAAACCCGAAACCCTTGAACCCTACAAACCCTGAACCGTAAACCGCCTAAACCCGCAACCCCAACCCCCCTCTGAACTGCCGAAGCGGCAGGAGGCCAACGTCCACTCCCTGCAGCTGCACCAACTGATCTCCTGGCTGAGGAGGGCACTTGGTCGCTGAATACCCCTGCCAAGCCCTCAGACCTCAACGCCAAAGCCGTAAACTACACCCTAAATCCCAATCCCTAATCGTTCATTAGGCTCTAAGCCCAAACGCCCATTTACCCCAAACCGTAAGCCTTTTCTCAAGAAGGCCAGGAGGTGGAGGAGGGCGCTGTCACCCGGTTTCAGAGACCTGCGCCTTTAGGGCACTTCCTTGCGGCAAGCTAAAAAAACCTAAATCCGAAATCCGAAGCCCGGAATCCCAATATCTCACGGAAAGGCTTCAGGGTTTCAGAGTTTCGGGCCCTAAGCCCTAAACCCTAAACCTAAGCCCTGAACCCTGACGACACTTTAACTACAGTATTTGCTCAGTGAGCCCTGAACCCTGAACCCCAGACCCCCTTACCCTAAACCCCAAGCCCCGCCATCTTCGGCCGTGCCCTTTACTGAACTTGGAGGAATTATAGGCCCCCTCAAAAAAAATAAAGAAAAAACAGAAAACACAACAAGACCCCAAGTATCCCGCAGTGCCTTGCTGCAGGCCCACGTGCTCGGCCCAAGACCCCTCCTCGCAGCGGTAGACGAAACGGCCTGGCACTCTCTCAATTCCCTCGAGTTCGGGTTTAGGGTTGCGGGTTTCGGGTTGAAGGTTTAGTTGTCGTTAGGGCTTTGTTTCCTCCCGGGCTTAGGCCTTCGGGGCTTTGTAAGGTTCAGGGCTTTAGGGTCTCACAGGTTTTCGGACTTTAGGGTCTTAGCGGTCATGGGTTTAAGGTTTAGGGACCCTTTATCAAGTCAGTGACCCGCATGAACCCGGCCCTTCTTGACAATGAGTTGCGTATAGGACAGCGCAGAGCCGCGAAATGTACACAAGCCATACAAAACAAAAGAGTTTAGGGTTTGGGGTTATCAGAGACAAAAAAGCACCTTAGACCTCGAAAATGACAACAACAAGAAGCCAAAGTAGGCATGCACATGGATTTTTGATCAAACACACCTGGGAGCTCTCAAAAACGCGCCCGGACCGCGAGAAAGCCCGCATGCCGTGCCTGGTACATCCGTCAAAGCAAAAAACCCACGCTCAGGGTCTGCTTGCCGGTTCATGGGATGTTTCTTCAGGAGGGATTTAGGGTACCCTGCTGAAGGTGACGGCATCTTAGACATGCAGTTCTCGGACTTACCATTAAGAAGCGACACTTCCCCAAACCCTAAGCCCTAAACCCCTAAGCACGAAGCTCTACACTTTCAGCCTACAACGGAAATCCTACGCCCTAAGCCCGAAGCCGTACGCCCTAAACCGAAGCCCAAAACCCAAAGCCCTAAAACCCATCATCCTACTTACAAGCTTAGCTGCTGACGTCAGAAGCCCCAAAAAACCGTACACTTTGAGTTCTATAGGGGATTATGGTATCCCAAAAGTGTAAAGTGTACACGCTCAGCTACTAAGCAACCCGTCTTCGCGGGGCCTGGTGGTGCAGTGAGTCGAAACCCGAGATGCCCGTGTACCGCCTCGGCCGTGAGGAAGAGGACGCCTCAGATTAGAAGGGGTTTTGGGTTTAGGGTTTAGGGTTTGGGGTTTGGGGCTTAGGGTTTTGGGGTTTGGGGGGACCATGCTTCAGGCCGGAATATAGCCAAAGACCACACTCTAGAAGGTCTTTTTGTTGAGATGGTCCGGAAAACTTGCCATGAGTATGGCATTAGGTACCGAAATACTAAGGCCGGCGAAACCCCAGACCATAGAAATTGAGTGCTGACGCTTCAGATCTTCTACACGTCGCGGACCATCGCAAAAGGGCAAAGGGTGTTACAGGGGTTGTGGTTTGGAGGCCCCGTAGCTCAGAGCCCCAGCACATAGTTCCCCCCTAAACCCTAAACCCCAAAACCCTAAACCCTGAACCCTAAACCCTAAACCCTGAACCACCCAACTCAGCTGCTCGCAGAGCCCACTCAGCAAAAAGGAATTTGACGCTCAGTACTTGTCGTCCCCCCGCCTCCCCAAGCAAATGCGACTGTCAAGAAGAAAAGTTTAGGGTTTAGGGTTTAGGGTTTAGGTCTCGTCATAGTATTTGTTTGGGAACGTCGTAACAAGCGTGGGACACGCCGCCCAGTTCGAAGCGCGGTGCATCCTACTCCTGCATAGGTTGAATTGGGCCAGCATTTCGTCCCAAGAACCCAAAGGTTTAGGGTTTAGGGTTTTTAGGGTTTGGGGGTTTAGGGTTTTCGGGTTTAGGGTTTAGGGTCCCGGACCAGCCCAACCCCCGCCACTCCCCCAACAAAGAATGCCTTCTCACATCACAACTTTCGGTCGTCAAAGCGCTTCGGTCAAAAACTTTCTGGCACCAAAACCCTTTATAATTTATGACACTATAAGCTGAACCCTGAACCCTGAACCCTGAACCCTAAACCCTAAACCTTGAACCCTAAACCCCACTTGTGCCAATCTGTAGGAAGTTGAAGCTTCAAGGGGCGGCTGCCTTCTTCGCAGGAACTCGCTGCCTCTTGCTTTTCTGAGGGATTTTAGGTGTTTCTTTTTGTTGAGGGTTTTCATGGTTTTTAGGTGATTCTTAGGGTTTGCAGGGGTTTCAGGTTTGTGGGTTTAGTTCGGATTTAGGGCTTTATGCTGTTTTTGGGTCCTTAGAGTTTTTAGGGTCTCTGGAGGTTTAGGGCTTAGGGATTAGGAGGTTTAGGGTTTTGGGCTTAGGACTGAGGAGGTTCAGGGTTGAGGTTTTAGGGCTTGGGGGGTTGTTGGTAGATTGGGGGTTTCGGAGCTAATGTGGGTTTTTGGATTTAGTTAGTGTTTAAGGGTCCCAGTGATGATGGCTCGAGGGCAGATGGGGTGATGGGGGTCTAGGAGGGTAGGGGTTTAGGGTTGCAGGGTCAGGGTATCATTGCCTCTCCCCCAAAGGCCAAAACCAAAACACGTTTTAGTTTAGGGGCTTCGGAGCTTGGGCAACCCTACTTGGAGTATCAAGGACATCAAGTAAGTGACAAGTACTCCGCAGATGGAGCCCAGCTACTTGGAGGTTCATGCTACTTAGTAACCCAATTACATCTGTACCTATAACCCAATGATACCCCACATTAGGCTACTTAAGGGGCTTATGAGTGGTTTAAACAACAGTTAGAAGTGATACCCACATCAGGCTACTTAAGGGGCTTCTGAATGGTTTTAAAACAACAGTTCTAAGTGATACCCACATTATACAAGAAACGACAAACGCCAAAGGTGTCATGCCGCAGCCTCGCTGGTGCACTCCTCGCGCATGGATGCCATGGTCCCCGCGACGGCCTCCGGAAACTCCACACTGCTGCAGAGACAGTAGGGTTTAGGGTTTAGGGTTTAGGGTTTAGGGGTACTTAATTTAGGGTTTAGGGTTAGGAGCTGTAGGGGTCTAGGGGCTAAAAGGCTACAAGGGTGCGTAGGGCGTAGGAGTTTAGGCATGCATATGTTGCGAACTCTTGTCTGGGACTCTGAATTCGGGTGCTTCGAAGATTTGCTCTGTTACTGGTTCAGGATGTAGGATTGAAAGGCGAGGGGAAGAAGTGGGAAAGAAACCACGGAAGAGAGAGACTTCTCAATCCAGCCCTCCAAACAAAGCGCTTGAGCCCCCTAAACCCTAAACCCTAAACCCTAAACCCTAAACCCTGAAGGTTTGTACTCCAGCCAAATTCACCAAGGCTCCCGGAGCCACTCTTGTAGACGCCCATCGGACACCTCAGGTTCTTGCTGGGATGCGGTTGCGTACCAGGTACCTAGGAGTTGGGGCTTCGGATTGAGGATCTTCTTGGGAAGTCCAAGCAGCAGTCCTTTTCTGGGGGGTCTCTTTAAGGGGGCTCTATTCTATGTGGGGTATAAAAGCGGTACCTCCCCCCCCCCCCCCGCCTTTTTGGGAAATACCCAGAGAACCCTGCTGCATACAACTGACATATACTCGGAACCCGCACCCCTCAGCCCTAAACTCGGAACCCTCAGCCCCAAAGCTTCAACCCCCAAAGGCGCCAGCAAAAGCCGCGGACATTTTTTCTTATAAAGGCAATATGGGGTTTAGGGGCTTAGGGTTTAGGGATTGTCTATGACCCTATATTGCCCATGTAAGGACGCCTAAACCCTAAACCCCAAACCCCAACCCTGAACCTCCTCTACCATTTTTGCCGGGGTTTCTTCGGCAAATTCGCCCCCAGACTACTACTATTTGCTTAAGAACCCTAAAAGAATTTAAAAAAACAAAAATCTCTATATTACCCTTGATAAGGAAAAACCACTTTGTGTTTTTTAGGGGGTTCTTCAGCAGATAGGAGACTACAGGGCCCATGGTTCCAAGCAAAGAGTAGTAAAACCCTAAACCCTAAACCCAAAACCCCAAAACCCCAAAACCCCAAAACCCTACACCCTAAACCCTAAACCCCTAAACCCTAAACCCTAGTGTTCGGCTCGGGCACGTCGAGCTCGGCATCCGCGGACGAAGCCCAGGCCGAAGCGTCGCCAAGAGAGCCCTCCGAGCTGGTGGTTTTAGGGTTTATGAGAGTTCCCTAAACCCTAAACCCTAAACCCCAAACCCTAAAAAGTTCGGGGTTTATCCCGAACTTCCCAACATGCATGCCGGACCCCTCTCACGGCGAGAGTGGTGAGCATGGCTGATTAGGGTTCGGCGTTTAGGGTTTAGGGTTTTGGGGTTGGGGTAAGGCGGGAGGTTTTGGGTTGGCCTCTTTTTGAGTAAGATGCTGGGTGTTGGTGCTTTTTTTGGCTTTTGGAATTTGTGAAGCTGTGCGAGGTGCAGGTTTGGAGTTAAGGGTTCAGTGGTTCAGGGTTTTCGAACTTGGGTGTCGAGAGTTGTCGTTCAAGGGCCGTTTTCATTTGAAAGCTCTGAACTTATGCACTGGCTTTCCTGCTCTTGCTCTAGAAGCGGGGTTGTCCGGTGGAGGTGTCAGATGGGTGGGGCACCGCCACGAGCCCTAAACCCCCAAAACACCGAAACCTTTGACTCCGAGCACGCTTCCGTGACCTCCACTGTTTGCCCTGTAGATCCAACCCTCTATGGGCCCTTGACCGTCTGAGCCCTAAGCCCAAAATGTCCTGTACTCTAGCCTTAAACTTTAGGCCCTAGTGAACCCTAAACCCTAAACCCTAAACCTTAAACCCTAAACCCTAATCCTTTCCCCACCTCCTCCTGTGGAACCCCCTCATCGCCGCTGGCCGGGAGAGATGGTCGGCGAAGTGAGACGCCGCTGTCCTGTGCGATTTGATGGACCTGAAACTCTGCGACTTATAATCTACAAATGTAGTCATAAGTAAGACATATAAACAATTATTGTAGTCATAAGTAAGACATAAAAACTATACTTGTAGTCACAAATATAGTTGCAGCTACGGCAAGCCATGGGCGAAAGTGACTTCGTGACTAGCCGACCACTGCGAGCATCCAAGCGTCAATGAATCGGGTAGCATCTTCTTGAAGCAAAACTGCCTCCTCTCTGATAATGAAGAACCCCTCATGTTGTCCAGAGAACAGCAGCAAAACAACACCTGCCGCCATGCGTCCAAAACAGAGAAACAAAACAGCCCCAACTTCTAAACAAGAAGTAAGCTACCACTGGTTTCTCCGAAGAAATCTTCAATTTCCAAAGAAAGAAACATGAGAAAGTCAGACCCGCTAGCATGCCTACCTGGTCGTAGGTTCCTCCAGCAAGCAAGGGAAGCTACTTTATTGGGATTTTCGATGGGGACGTAACCTGGAAACAAAGGAGAAAATGTCAATCCCTAAGCCCTAAGCCCTAAGCCCTAAGCGCTAAGCCCTAAGCCCTAAGCCCTAAACCCTAAACCCTAAACCCACGAAAGCCCTAAACAGGCTCCTGGGGAAGCTGGGCCCGGGTCTCCCCCTCTTTCCAGTCTTCGGCCGGGAGATTCTCCCACGCCATCTTCCCCTGGCCGATGGTAAGTGGGTTTAGGGTTCTAGGGTTTAAGGGTTGAAGGGTTTACGGGTTTAAGGGTTTAAGGGTTGAAGGGTTGAAGGTTTAAGGGTTTAAGTGTTTAAGGGTTTAGGGTTTAGAGTCTGTGATAAAAACAAAATTGCTTTTGGCTTTATAAGGATTATATAGGGAACTGAGAGTACTACAAAAATGAAAAATATGTTCGAACCTACCCCTGTGGCTGTTTTGGTAACGATCGGTTGTGCTTCTCAGAAAGTCAAGCAGCAAAGATCGCTCGAAAATCCTAGACCCTGAGCCCTAAACCCTCAACCCGAAACAGCCTAAACCCGTACCCCATGGAAGTTCCATCAGGCCGGGTGGAAATCTTGATTGAAAACCGTCAGGCCTGATGGAATTTCCAGCAGGGGTGATGGAAATTCATCAGGCCTGATGCAATTTCCAGCAGGCCTGACGGGAATCTTGATTGAAAGCCATCAGGCCTGATGGAGTGTCAATCGGGTCTGATGGTTTTCAATGAAGATGAGCATCAGGCCTGATGGAAACTGCATCAGGTCAAGATTTCCATCAGGCCTGATGTAAATTTCATCAGGCCTGATGCTTTTCAATCAAGATTTCCATCAGTCTGATGGAAATTCCCTCAGGCCTGGTTGTTGTCAATCAAGATTCCCATAAGGCCTGCTGCAAATTCCATCAGGCCTGATGGTTTTCAATCAGGGTTTCCATCAGGCCTGATGGTTTCCCATCAAGATTCCCACCAGGCCTGCTGGAAACCCCATTCAGGCCTGATGGTTTTCAATCAAGATTTCCATCAGGCCTGATGGTTTTCAATCAAGATTCCCACCAGGTCTGCTGGAAATTCCATCAGGCCTGATGGAAACTCAATCCGGCTGGATGGTTGAAGATCTCCATCAGGCCTGATGGAAATTCCTTCAGGCCTGATTGTTTTCAATCAATATTTGCATCAGGCCTGATGGAAATTCCATCAGGCCTGAGGCAAACTCCATCAGGCCTGATGGTTTTCAATCAAGATTTCCGTTAGGCCTGATGTTGTTTCCATCAGGCCTGATGCAAATTCCCTCAGGCCTGATGATTTCCAATCAAGATTTCCATCAGGCCTGATGGAAATTTCATCAGGCCTGATGGTTTTCAATCAAGATTTCCATCAGGCCTGATGGAAATTCCATCAGGCCTGGTGGAAATTCCGTCAGACCTGATGGTTTTGAATCAAGATTTCCATCAGGCCGGATGGTTTCCAATTAACATTTCCATCAGGCCTGATGTAAATTTGAAAACTTTTCTGAGCACAAAACGCCTTGCTCGAAGCTCGCAGTTTGAACTGCAAAACAGAGTACTGTACACTACAGGTTTCTAGAGTTGGTGCTTAGGGTAACCGTTTGTCACCCCGCCTCGAGGACCCAAAGCGAACAAAGTTCAAAAGGTTTGGATCCTCGGCACAAACATGTTCACTGCCGAGCGAACTCAGCTAAGTAGAAGCCGGCCCGAAAACTCTACAGTGGTACTGAACGAGCTTTCCATTCTCACAGCCCTTGCGCACTATGTGACATGGCCAAAAGTGAGATACATGTTCAGGGTTTCGCGGTGACACTTTAAATGCTTTCCAACATGTTCAAATGCAAAGCACTGTCAGCTGCATCAGCCCATTCGTGGAGGTCGGCACACCTTGCACTGCTTCAGCTGCAAGCTCCGACGCAGCTCCAAGGTGTACGTCCCAACTCTACTGTTGCGATATTTCCGCAACTTCTTCGGTGGTAGCATCTTCCAGCTGCCATGCAAAACACCGCGCCCGGAACAACGGGCGCAGGCGCTGCTGCCTCTGTTCCGGGCATCAGGTTCTCCACAACTCTCTGGGTTGGCTGCAGCTCTGGAATGTTCTCACGAAACCAAGCAAACCGCCTTTCGCGTACTGCGTCCTCGCTGTCATCTCTTTGCACAGGCTGTGCATGCTGAGGTTCCACTGCTGGCGCGTCCTGCTCGTGTTAGATCCTGTTCTCGAGCTCCACCATCGCTTGTACTCGCTGGCTTATACATGTGTTTACAATCTACCTGTACTAGATGGACCCTGCACCTTGACAACGCGGCAAAACACACACAAGGCTCGTTACATTTCCGTTTCAAGGGTTTCGTGGCTACTCCAGGATCTCTGGGGAAAGGACAACAAATGTTGGAATCTGAGCGCCCGGGCTCTTGTTGCGGCTGGGGAGGCTCCCGAACAGCCCGCCTGCATTCTAAGTAGCTCTAGCAGGTACCACAGGGTGTACTTGGGGGCACCAGTAAGCCGAGGTACTTGGGAACTTAAGTACCTTCAGAGCACTTCTCTATGCATGCCCGAGGTGAGAAGAAACCTTTAACCTGCCATCAGGGTTAGGGTTTCAAAGCGCATGATCCCTGATCTCTTTGCATCAACTTATAATGCTTTGTGTGCAGCACCGGGCCTGTTGCCCCTCTCCTGACCTCAGCAACGCGGCCTCCACTGAAGTCACCGCCGCTCGATGTCGTTGGGGCAGCGCCTCCTCAATTTCCCGCCCTACACGCGGCCCTAAACCCCTACAACCCTACAACCCTAAATCGCCTGAACCTGACGTGGCCTACATGGGCTGGGATGGGTCCCGGTTTGGATTGTGGGTTTACGACTCTCAGCCCTTCAATCTAGGGTTATAGGTTCAGGGTTAGGGCTTCGAGGAAAACGGCTGAGGTTTGGTGTTTGGGTTAGGGTTTAGGGGGTCAATGGTAGTTTGCCAGTCCGCGGCTCTCAGCCCTTGGTCTCCAGCCGAACTCTTCCCAACGTGCGGCAATAGCCTGATGTGTCTTGGGATGTGTTTGTCCGAAATCTGGATCTGGGTCCTTAAACTTCTCTGTCGCTGCGGCGTCACCATCCTTGGACGTGTATAGCTAGGGTTATAGGGTTTAGGGTTTAGGGTGTCTGGTTTAGGATCCTGTTCTTGAGGGCCGTAGCTTCGGTTCTTGCAAAGGCTTTCGGGTCTTAGGGTTTGGAGTTCTGGGGTATCAGGTAACTCAGGGCTCAGGTGCTGCGCCCCAAGAAGCAGACCGTTTTCTATTCTACTCTTCGAAACTCGCATGCAAGCGTAAGAAACATCGTGCTTGCCAGCGTGGTCAGCGTAGTCTCATTCTTGTTCGGATGCCACTTCAGCGCCAGCTTCTTGTATGCCTGCATCGTGGTCATTACACCCTAAACCCTTCTCAAACCCTAAACCCTAAACCACCCTAAGTCGAAAAGCATTCCCAGATGACTCTCAGTTGTCATTAGGATTGAGGGTCATTACGGTTTCGAGCAGGAGCCTGTTTCTTAGGTAGGCAGAGGTTAGGGTTGTCTTGGGGGAACGCCCTACAGCCGCAGCTCCAAACCCTACGTCTGCGGAAGCCCCAAACTACTTACTTCAACAACTTCCCCAAACCCTAAGCCCTTAAACTCTTAAATCCTAAACACCAAACCCTAAACCCTAAACCTTCAACCCTACATCCCGAACCCTGCGCCCGTAAACCCCCAAACCCTGAACCCCTGAACTTGAACCTCAAACTCAGGGTTTAGGGTTTGGACATTAAGCTCTGAAAGCTTCAAAAACTTAAGCTGGCCTTGCGAATGGCCTCCGGATTGGCATCTCGGGGTACTCCGAGCACCTGGGCTGTTTCTGCGGGGGCTTTTGGGCTGGGCGGGCATGACCCTTAAACCTTAAACCCTCGTAGTCTAAGGCATTGGTAGGGTCATAACTCAAAGCCCTAAAGCCGAAACCTTCCAGGTTTACAGGGTTGTAGAGTTTGCGGGCAGGGTGGAGGAGGTTAGGTTTTCGGGATGTGGGAGGCTGGTTTAGGGTTTAGAGTTTGGGTCTACGGCCTTGCGAACCCGTGAAACCCTAAACCCCTGAGCCCCAACCCCAAACCTCTGCATCCCCGAAACAGGCTGCGGCCGCGGCTCTGACATGCTGCGTGTTGCCCAACATATCACGCATGCATTTGTCTGATACCGGGGCGGCGAGCTGCGGGAACTTGTGCAAACGCAGGCCCTCCTGCCTGTCCATGATTCTGGCTTCGCTGACAGCCTTGCCTTCGGGCAAAGCCATGGCCGAGCTTCTGGCCCAACATGGACAGACTCCATCGCCCCGTCGGGCAAAACCTGACTCACAGGGCGTGGTCCCGATATGATGTTAAACAGTGACAGTAGCGACAGCCGGCCTGCTGACTGCAACACGTCCACGACGACAAACTTGCGCTTGCGCGACCCGAGCTTGCGCTCTTCTGCTGTCTGTCGAAAGACTTCACGCTGTGGGTCACTGAGAATCCCCGATCCTTGGCTTCAGATTTACGTTGGTCTCATTCTCTACAATTTAATACAAGTGTCCCTGAATGTCCACCAAGACACGCGCCGTTAGCCTGGGGACAGGCCCCGGGTGTTTGCTTCCGATCTTCAGCAGATTGGACCAAACGTGCTGAAGAACTGCCCACACCAAAAACTGTCGACACCGTCCTTGGACTCTTGAGGCAGCAATCACGCCGCACCAGGATAAACCACACCCTGGGCCGTCGGACAGAAGCCCCAGGCTGGCATGGAGGCGTCATCACGTGCAAAATAACGCAGATAGTGGTGCGGCGGGGGTTTGGGCACGCGCTGGAGCTCTTGAAAACACTTCATTTGAGGCTAAAGAGTACAGCACAAGTGGGAGAGGCGGTCAGTACAAGGGTAAGTAGGTAGGAGGTTTGGGCATGCGCTGGAGCCCTCAACACTTGAGGGGGGTGAGGGGTTGGAGTCGTTGGAGAAGCACTTGCTGTAGATGCCAAGCTTTCCGTGTGCCCCTGCATCGCCTGCAACTCTTCTGCAGTGGCCTCAAAGACCCTTTGTGAACGTTGCTGTTGCTACATACTGCCCTTGTTGTTGCTGCTGCGCAGTCATTGCTTGTCGGAGGCCTGTTGCATAGCTTCATGCTAACGTTGCGTTGCCTCGCCAGCAGCTGAAGCATTCTGGGCTGCTTGCAATGCAGCCGACGCCATCTGTGCAAGCTGTTGTGCTGGATCCATGACTGAAAAGAAAAGCACTCAACCAAGTCAAGCTCGGAAATTCTTCTCCCCAATGCACCAGGCTCACCAAGCGTCGTTGTTCAAAACAAACCTCAGGAACTGCTTCCTGAACTAGAGCTCGAAATGGAACGTTCAGAGTTCCCTCTCGCCCGAAGAACTTGCCGCCAACGCGGGACGAAGACTTGGCTATCCTCGCTCTCCAATGACGGACTCGGTGGATCCGCCGAAGCACGGGCCGCCGTGGCCCCAGCTGCACGCTGGCCGCCCGGCAGCCGACGAGGATGAAGTGCCGATGGCCGCCCAGCAGCCGAAGATGTAGGAGGGCTCTGCGGGAGGCAAGCAGCACACGGGCGCAGAAGAAGTCTGCTGCACACAGCAGGCAAGGGTTTTAGGCACACAAGGGGCTCTACACTAGGATTTCAAGAGAGTTTTCGGTTTCTGCCCTCTCAAAGGCACACGGCAGCACTTTCGTCCAAAATGGATCGGTAGTGCTCCACTACCATGAAAACTTTTTCGAGCGCAAAACGCCTTGTTCGAAGCTCGCAGTTTGAATCCAAAACAGAGTGCTGTACACTGCAGGTTTCTCGGGTTGGTACTTAGGGTAACTGTTTGTCAAAACTCCATCAGGCCTGATGGAAATTGCATCAGGCCTGTTGGTTTTCAATCAAGATTTCCATCAGGCCTGATGGAAATTGCATCAGGCCTGGTGGAGATTCCATCAGGCCTGATGGTTTTCAAGCAAGATTCCCATCAGGCCTGATGGTTGTTAATGAAGATGTCCATCAGGCCTGATGGTTTTCAATCAAGATTCCCAGCAGGCCTGCTGGAAATTCCATCAGGCCTGATGGAAATTCCACCCGGCTTGATGGTTTTCAATCAAATGTCCATCAGGCCTGATGTAAATTCCATGAGGCCTGATGGTTTTCAATCAAGATTCCCATCAGGCCTGCTGGAAATTCTGTCAGGCCTAATGCAAATTCCATCCGGCTTTGATGGCTTTCAATCAAGATGTCCATCAGGCCTGATGGATATTGCGTCAGGCCTGATGGTTTTCAAGCACGGTTTCCATGAGGCCTGATGGAAACTCCATCAGGCCTGATGGAACTTCCATCAGGCCTGATGGAATTCCCAGTGTCAAGCCGAGTTGACACCAAGATTCTTGCGGTGACGGAGGTGTGAGCTGACATCTTGCAACAAGGCATTCGCAAGCTCTCTAAAGAAGCTCGTAAATGTCATTCTTTGTTTGCAACAAGTCTGATGCAACTTCCCGAACTGCTGAGCCCGAAGCCCGGAACCCTAAACCCTAGTCCCTCAAAAACCCTCAAGTGGCTCTAGGTGCTCTGCTGAGGAGGAAGGCAGGGTTGCAAACCATTGCTGCAGCTGAAATGCGGGTTTCCGAGATTAAGGGGTACCTTATTGAGGTCCTTCTTCACAGGGAATCCTACTATTTGGGGTCTGGATTAGGGCACCCTTTTTTTCGTAAACCCCCAAAATGGATTTCAGGGTTTATGGCTTCAAGGTTCAGGGGATACAGTGTGTATGGGGATTTCGGATTTAACCCTGGTATATTAAGTCGACATCCAGAACGCCCAAGCACGCTTCCTGACCTTGCCATGAGCCCCAAACCCGGCAAAAGACTCTGCCCCCCCCTCCCCCCCACAACCCTCTCCCACCCTAAACCCTAAACTCTAAACCCTAAACCAACCCTGAACCCGAAACCCTAAACCCTCCCCGACCTCCTCCAGTGGCTCATCCCCAAGATCGCCGCTGCCCAACGGAGCAGATGCCCGGCGAAGCGATTCGGTGCTTTCCTGTGGTGCTGACTGGAAACTAAAGTTCCCTTCGCAAATTTACTTCCAGATCGTGGTGTATACTATGATTATAACATGACTCTATATACAAAAAATCATACATATGATATAGTTGATATCTGTATTTGTGGGCAGTTCTCTAAACTCTGGCGCCTTGTTGACATGAGTGCCTGTTGGAACGGAGACAGAATCTCACGGGGTTCTGTAGTGGGGGTTTAGGGTTTAAGGGGTTAAAACCCTAAACCCTAAACCCTAAAACCCAAAACCCTAAATCCTAAACCCTAAACCCGAAATCCTAGTCCTGAAATAAAAGGTTCCCGATTTTGTGGTATATGCGGGGCACCCAAGCCCTTTCGAACCGACACTCGTGAAGCCCTAGGAGCACTGGGAGCCCTGCAGTCCCTCCGAAGCCTTGAGGGGGCTGGGTTGGGGTTTAGGGTTTAGGGTTCAGGGTTCAGGGTTTAGGGTTTAGGGTTTAGGGTTTGGGGTTTAGGGTTTAGGGTGTACTCCGGGTGTGTCTCCGCCTCTTGGTGGCCGTCGGTCGACAAAATCTGGAGCTCCATCTTCTGCTGGACGTTTGGGTCACCGTCCTTTAATTTGGCAATTTCACTCCGTAAAGCCGAAAAAACTCGGCAAACACCCAGATCTTGAAAGACATAATTAACCTCCCCCCTTCAAACTTCAAGCCAAAGCCGAGACTCCTCGTCCTGTTCGCTGCCCTTCCCAGTTCCCTTCGGCTCCTCTGCCTCTGGCCTCATCCAGTCACAATGAAGACAAGAGGACAAACTTTGTTGATAAAGTAGGGAAGAGTTAACCTTCACCAACGACACAGACTTTCGGACACCCAAAAAATAGCTATTGGTGAAGCAAGCTTCTCCAGCGTCCTGGAAGCGCCAGGACCGTCCAGCAAAGCCAACTCCAGGCCACTGGACGGAGCTCCTGCTGGATCTCCTGCAGGACCTTCCTCCCCTTCGGGGGCTGTTTTCGGAGCACCTCCTTCCGACATGCTTTCGGGCTGCTCGGCGTCTTCAGTCTGCGTGCCCTGGGAGACTTGGGCACTGGATCCTCCGGGCAAAGCTGCTGCAGGCGCTTCAACTTTCTCTTCCATGGCCTCTCTGACAGCCGTCTCGTCTCCTGCCTGCGCGTCTGCTTCCTTGTTGGGGCTATGGCCAAAAATTGTCATGTCCATTCCACACTGGGAAGTTAACAAAACAAAAATGTAAACTTAACACCAACAAGGACCCAGGAGTCTGATGTTGGCTCCTCGTTGGCAGCTGGAACACCCTCTGGGCAGGCCGCGAAGTGCTCCTTCGTAGAAGCGCTGGGCTCTTCTGCCTGCCCCGTCGATTCCTGCTCCAGGGCGCTGTCACTCCGCCCGTGGAGTCGCTGGTGCGCTTCTTCCAGCTCCATCCTCATCCGTTCCTTAGCTGCCCTCTTGGGTTGAAACCCTAAACCCTAAACCCTAAACCCTAAACCCTACATCCTGAGCCCTAGATCCCAAACCCGAAACCCTAAAACCACCCGGGTTGAGCACGGTGGGTTTCCTGTACCGGCAAGCCCTCAAGGTTTAACGAAAGAGCGTGGCATCATCAGGATCCTCCAAAAAGAACACAGAACAACATCGCCGCCGAAAACCTTACACCCTCAACACTATCTCTAACCCTGGCCCTAAACCCTAAACCCTAAACCCTAAACCCTAAACCCTAAACCCTAAACCCTAAACCCTAAACCCTAAACCCTAAACCCTAAACCCTAAACCCTAAACCCTAAACCCTAAACCCTAAACCCTAAACCCTAAACCCTAAACCCTAAACCCTAAACCCTAAACCCTAAACCCTAAACCCTAAACCCTAAACCCTAAACCCTAAGGAGGAGATTCGACTTCCTCCTTGGAGGAGTCGTCCTCTGTGGCACACGCAGCATGGCGGGTCAAGGGCACCCTTCGCACGGACTGCCTCAGCTCAGCTGTTAGGGGACGGGCGGATAGGATTAGGGTTTAGGGTTTGGGGTTTAGGATTAGGGGGGGCCCTTGGGGATATAGACCCTCTGAAGAAGGTCCCTGTTTAAGAGAGCCAGAAGAGGGTCAAGAAGGGTTCCCTTTCAAGGGACTGTTAACCCCCTCAACCCTGAAGCCCCTAAACCTAGACTCCTAAACCCTTAAACTCCCAAACCCCGAAGCCCTTCAACGCAGGGACCCTTCAACCTTAAAACCCTTTAAAGACCCGAAGCCCCTAAAACCCTAAACCCCTACAACCAAAAGACTTGAACCTCTCCAAGCACGCAAGACAGAAGGAGGACAGACTTCGACGAAAGGAGCAGCAACGCCGACCCTGAAGTTGATACTTGCAGAAGTCGTAAGCCCTGGGCCTCAAAGAGTAAGCGTAGACGAGGGTGCTGAGGCTGTGAAGGGTTTACGGGCTGAATGTGGGTTGAAGGTGCTCCTAAACCCTAAACCCTAAAGTAGCCCCAAAAACCTTAAAGCCTAACACCCCCCAGAGCAGTGGCCCTTCTACAGCCCCAAAGGCCTGAGCCATGATCAAATTTTGGAGGTATAGGAAGGGCCCGTAGAAGGGACCCTTAATCTTGTCCCCTATATAACCCACATACATACATATATGTATACCTTGTATAGCTCCTATATACCTAAGTACCCGCAATAACCCCGAAGGTCCCTTCTAAAGGTCTCCCTCAGTTCCTTGATAGAACCCCTAACCCCAAAACCCCTACAAGCCCTTACCAGCCCCCCAAAAAACTTTAGCAGGTCCTGAGAAGGCCCTTCAAAAGCCCCTCAAAACCCTAAACCCTAAACCCGAACCCTTAACCCTAAACCCCAACCCCTAAACCCTAAACCCTAAACCCTAAACCCTAAACCCTCGCCCCTTAAAACCTTTGCCAAGGCGCCCCACATCCTCGCGGGCCGCGGCGCCGTAGCGCTGCGGGAGGCCCTCCAGGCGTCGGAGGCTCGAGACCAGGCGCCTGAAGGGTTTTAGAGTCTAGGGTTTAGGGTGTAGGGTTTAGGGCTACGAGGGTTTAGGGTTTAGGGCTACAAGGGTTTAGGGTTTAGGGCTACAAGGGTTTAGGGTTTAGGGTTCCAAGGTTTTGGGGTTTAGGCGGGAGTTTCCCCCCGTCCTTTTCTGGGGTTAGATCTGAGTGGGTGCCGACCATCAATATCTAAACACTGTGTGTTGAGTAGTGTATAACATGCGTATGCATATACACATACATATTATATATATATATATATACACATACAAAGATGTATGTATATACAACAAAGTAGTAAAAGAAATATAAATCAATAGACAAATATAGTAAGTAACTGAATAAATAAGTATATATATATATATATAAGCATTGTTCAGAAATCACATTATCCGGGAAGTGGGTTCGGGGCAGCTTGCGTTCAAGACGGGTGGGACAGGGACTGAAGAAAACTTACTTGAGGGCATAGCGGCAGCAGCACCCGGTGGCGAACGAAATTGCTGCTTGTGCCAGGAAGCCCTAAACAAATCCCAAACCCTTCACCCTAAACCACTAAATACCTAAACACCCTAAACCACACCGGTTGAAACGAGTCCAAACATGGCCCCTCCAACCTTTTTCAACCGAGGCCCCGAACCTTAAACCCTCAAACCTGCTCAGAGCTTCTGGGGTTGAAGCTGCTCAGGGTTCTGGAGTCTGGGTCTTGGGGTTTTGCTCTCAGCCTGGGAAACCCTAAACGTGTAGATTTGGGGTTTAGGGGTTTAGGGCATTCGGGTTGTAGGTTGTGTTGAGGTGTTCAAGTTGAGGGTCTAAGGTGTTTTAGAATGCTTTAGGGGTGCAGTGTTTAGGGCACTCAACAGGTCTCACAATGTAGATCAACTCCCACTTCTTGACGCGGGGCTTCGGGCATAGGGCATAGGCCGAATGAAGAATGAGCCGAATGGACTTTCAATCGGCATCTGCACTGGTTTAGGGCTCAGAGTTCAGGAAGTGCGCTGGTACACCCCTGAACCCTGAACCCTAGACCCAATCCCCATGCCCCTCCATAGCTTCAAGCGGCCCTTTCCCTAAACCCTAAACCCTAAACCCTAAACCCTAAACCCTAAACCTTCTTGGCCACCCCTCACTTAGAACGCTACTCTGACTGCCCACGAAGGTACAAGTAGACGCTGTGATTAGCAGGCTTCGTTTGCAATCCAAACCGCGAGCATACAGAGGTGAAAAGGCCGGGGTGTTGCTTGATCTGCAGCGAGATCTTTTGTCGAAAGCTGTGCTCCCTAAACTAAACCCTAAACCCTAAACCCTAAACCCTAAACCCTAAACCCTAAACCCTAAACCTGCAAGATAGTTGTTTCCCATGAAGGGCAAGTAGCGCACTTCAGGGTGGTGTTGACAGAGGGCTGGGCATACAAGAAGCTTGTTTCCTCTTCATTAAACACAGAGAGGTCAGAGTTTGACACAGTCTTATCAAAATCTGATGGCAGAGTGTACCAGGCTTATGTACCCTGGATGCTGAAAAGACACAGGCCTGCGCGGATTGACTAGGGCAAGGGAAGGGCAACATTGTGTGGGGGCTGCAAAATGGCGCGAATGTTAACAGCGCTGCCTGGGGCTCTCAGATTTCAATCTCCCGACTGACGGCCTGAAAGCCCTCTTTCCGGTGTTTTGCCGAGGCGCAGCGTGTGATCCATGTCTGCCACCGATATGTCTTTCTGCAACTTCTCGAGCCTCATCGGTGTTTGGGCAGTAGGGCAAACCCTAAACCCTAAACCCTAAACCCTGAACCCTGAATCCTAAACTGCAAGCCCTGACCCCGACTTAGTAGGTACGGATAGTAAGGTGGGTTCTGGGGTTTATGACAGGGCTTCTACGGGATACCAAGTAGACTTACTGAGTCAAAGAGCCCCAGATCTGTAAACCGTTCTCTAAGCCCAAGCGACAAAGCGCTACCTGTAAAACTGGACAGTGAGCCCCTGCGCAGCAAATGCGCAAGTCATGTTGGCTTCTGCCGTAAAGGAGTACCCACCCCGCCACCCCAAACCAAACCCTAAAACCGAAAGTGTAGGGCATATTTGGGGGGTGGAAGCGCTGAACCCCGAAGACCGCTGAACCCCAAACGAGCCACAGCCCCCAGAATGTTGGTGGGGTTTGGGGTTTAGGGTTTAGGGTTTGGGGTTCAGGGGTTCAGGGGTTTGAGGGTTTGAAAAGGGGCAGCCTCTCTGTCACGCCGAGGCCAAAAGGTTTCGTGGTTACGCCAGGGAGCCCAACGACTTGCGCCACATTCCTAAGCCCTAAGTTCCCAGAAACACGAAGCCTGCAGCACCCTGGACCCCTAAATCCCAAATGAACACAGTCTACTTATCCAGACTGATTCCTGAAAAAGTATTGATACATTCTTAGTCAGATAAACGAATTTTTCCCGAGCAACCTCAGCCTGAAGCCCAAAAGAACGGCACCATCAACTCCGGATATCCTTCTCCCATTAGGGTTTAGGGTTTGGGGTTTCGGGTTTAGGGTTTAGGGTCGGGGCGCTGCCCCAAGCGCGAAGCTAAGCTGCGGCCCATGAAGTTGGCGGCCTGGCTGTTGAAGGGTTCAGAGAGAAGAAGGGACTGGGGTTTAGGGTTTAGGGTTTAGGGTTTAGGGCTTAGGGTTTAGGGCTTAGGGTTTAAGGAGTAGAGGCCACCGGCGTCTTCCTTTGCTGGATGCTTTTGGGTACAGAACACAGCCACCGCGACCACCTTTTCGCCCTCACATGTCGGCCTCCCCAAGTCTCTCTGCGCGCCTGAACTTGGGGTTTAGGGTTTAGGGTTTAGGGTTTAGGGTTTAGGGTTTAGGGTTTAGGGTTTAGGGTTTAGGGTTTAGGGTTTTGGGTTTAGGGTTTAGGGTTTAGGGTTTAGGGTAAATGCCTGCGCATTCGTGCCTTCGTAGCTGCATATCTTCGGATGTTACCTTGAGAGAAAGGGAACGAAACCCTAAACCCTAAACCCTGAACCCTGAACCCCAATGCGCGGTGCAAGGCAGGCCTCGGCATTGGCCTCGAGGTTGGCCTGGGAAGGGCTGGAGGTTCCCACAACCTCCGTTGTTATCTTTCTTTGGGGGTTTAGGCTTTAGGGTTTAGCGTTCTGTAGTATGTTAGCAGCAGTTTCAGAGCGTCGGGGTCTGAGGGCTTCTGGATAATCTGCCTCCCCCCCCCCCCCCCACCCGCCCTTCACCCCTGCCAGAACTGTTAAAACCGATCTGCTCCGATTTGTGACCGGCAATCAAAAATCAGCCAGCAGCCACATGCTCAAAAAACCGTGCTGTCTCAAACATTGCAGTTGGAAGAGCAATTTTGACAGTTTTGTGCTGGCCGAGTTTTGACATGCTTCTTGTCATTCTAAAACCTAAAAAAGGACAGAGCGCTTAAGATCAAAAACATGTTGTATCAAATGTTACAATCGGGGCAAAGGTTTGAACAGTGTTGTGGCAGAAGTTCGGTTATGCTGGCAGAAGTTTAAAACAGCAACATCTGCTAGCTTTTTTGTCTTAAATCTGAACAGAGAGCCCTCGAAATCAAAAAGCAAGTGTTGTATCGCCTCCAGATCAAAAGTACGTGTTGATCAACTCCTTGCGTTGGAGTAGAGCAGTTTTGACAGTAGGTTCATCAGCCTCGAGCCAAGCAAGCTTCGGGGACCTTCTGTTCGTCCGTTAGCCACCTGCAATTGGGGGGCTTTCCTCGAAGTTCGGGCCCCTTTCGAGGGTTCGTTTCCAAGGGTTTCAAGCTACCAGTATTCACGTACCCAAAACCCAAAACGCTACCAACTCTTTCCTAAGCGCTATCAACCTCAGGAAAGTCCCAAATCCGAAACCCCTGACCCCCAAAGTCCAAGTGTTATAGGAGAAAAGGGTTTAGGGCCAAACCCTTCCAGAACAGGAATATGAAAACCCTAAACCCTAAACCCTAAACCTTAAACCTTAAACCCCTCCCTCCCCCACAAGCACTGTGCGGGCAGGAGGCAATGCGGGAGTCCTTCATGGCGACCTGCATCTTGCCAGTAACACTGCACCCTAAACCCTAAACCCTAAACCCTCTCGGCTTGGGGTTCAAGGATTCGGGTCTCGGGCTCCGGGCTGGGCATGTTGGTTTTTGCTTAGGGCTTAGTGTTTGACTCGCGTTTAGGGTCAGGGTCTGTTTTGATTGACACCTCTGATTCTGACCCCTGAACCCCTTCTGTGCCCCTCCTCTCCAGTCACGCCCGGGACCCAGAATCCGGTGGGAACATCAGCACACTGCCATGCGAAGCTCTGCAAAGATAGTGATTTCCCGATCAAAAATAGACCTATGTACACACCTGGACATATGCATCTGTAGTTCACTGTTTCCTTCATCTCAGTAGGACATCGCAAATTTCACATGTCCTCTATATTTCCATTGGGAACCCTCCTCTGTGTGTGCATACTCTCACACGAAGTACTTTCGCATGATTCCATAGGAGATCGTGCATTTTTTCGGCTCCACCCCCTACTGATGGCCGTGCGAGGTCTCGACCGCGTGACACTTGCAAGCGACGTGCCGAACCTGACGTGCGCTGTCTTGGCAGGGCAGGGTTCAAAGAATAACGACAATCACATATTACTACTTTTTGATTCCCAAAACTTGAGTTAACCCCTGCCCTAAATCCTAAGCCCTAAATCCAGAACCCTAAGCCCTACACCCCTAACCCCTGACCCCTAAACCCTAAACCCAGAACCCTCAGCTTTGTCGAGTGGGCCTTCTGCCGCAGGGATCGGACGATGCTGGACAGGTCCGGGCTGCGCGCCTGGGTAGACGTAGGGTTTAGGGTTTAGGGTTTAGGGTTAAGGGTTAAGGGTTTACGGTTTGGGGTGCAGGCTGGGTTGAGGACTGGGTTGACGACTTTCTACCTTGAGGCCTGCTGCGTTGGCTGCTTCAGGGCTCAATGTCACAGGGCATAGGGGTTTGGGGTTTAGGGTTTAGGGGTCCGGGTTTAGGACCTGGAGTTTACGGAAACTTCGGATTTCGGACGGTAGGTCGGTCTTTGTTCGTGTCCCCCTCTGCGCAAGCTTGCCCTAAACCCTAAACCCTAAACCCTAAGCCTTCCAGCCTGAAACCATGAGCCTTTAAACTCTAAGCCCCCAAACCCTTCAACTCGAAGCCCTTTCATTCTCAACGCCTCAACCATAAACGCTAAAGTGACAGAAGTCCCTCTACATCATAAAGCCGGTAGGGATTTAGGCGCCTCACATCCCCCGTATAGATACCCTGTAAGGGAGTCTATCGGGTCTCCCCACATACTATGCCACTACTCCTCTTCCTGCTACTATCTGACTCGGAACCGAGGCACTACAACCCAATTTGAGCTCATGGCCCCCAAGGGTTTAGGGTTTAGGGTTTAGGGTTTAGGGTCACCCCAAACACTAGACCTTTCACCTCGATTCCTCAGCGACTTCGGGCCAAAAAATGGGCAAAAAGTCCTTGCACGCTCCTGAGGGGTGAACAAGTACCCCATAAAAAGAAAAGAAACGGAGGAATAAGATATCCTAAGCCCTAAGGCCTACAACCCTAAACCCTAAACCCTAAACCCTAAACCCTAAACCCCAAACCCTGAACCCCAAAACCGCCTCGGCTTCTGCCAGCGCCAGCTCCGTGGCACGAAGGTCCGCGTCCCGGCGGCCCAGGACGAGGCGCAGTGCCACGCCGGGGCTGAGGATTTGGGACTTGGGCTTTTTTAGGGTTTAGGGTTTAGGGTTTAGGGTGAGAAGGGGTGGGCTTAAGGCCTAGTGTATAGAGCCTGGGGTTGAGGATCTTCTACAAAAGGTGTAACCATGACTCCTAGTACATGGATCTGGGGTTAAGCGTTTTAGGGGCTTAGGGGCGACACTGCTGAAGCTGAACCTCAACACCCCAACCCCCTCCCTTCCCCCTCCCTCTCCCTGCCAACCCTAAACCCTGAACCCTAAACCCTGAACCCTAAACCCTAAACCCCAAACCCCGAACCCTAAACCCCAAACCCTAAACAAGAAATGAGCGAGTGAAGCCCGAAGCCTCCTTCAGCCTATCAGCCGCTACGCACTTCAAGACCTTCCTTGCATCAGTTCAGCATGAAACCCTAAACCCTAAACCCTAAACCCTAAGCCCTAACATTAGGGGATAGGATTAGGGGGCCTGGGGATATAGACCCTCTGAATAAGGTCCCAGTTTAAGAGAGCCAGAAGAGGGTTAAGAAGGGGTTCCCTTTTAAGGGTCCCCCTGATCCTACCTGGAAACATACCACAGGGTCCGGGTGGTTATAAGTAGGGTTGCAGAAGTTGTAGCCAACTTGCTTGGCACTTATTAAGTGGCTTTATAAATCCACATACCCCTAAGGAACACACCATCAACCCCAAATCCCCAACTCCTCCTCAAGCCTGACCCCCTAGACCCTGAACCCTAAACCCCAAACCCTAAACCTTAAACCCTAAACCTGTACACCCGAAACCCTAAACCCTAAACCCTAAACCCTAAACCCTAAACCCTAAACCCTAAACCCTAAACCCTAAACCCTAAACCCTAAACCCCACACACGCCTCCGCTCTTTGATCTGCCTCCGCAGTTGGCGTCCTCGCTGGAGCGCCTGGCCGCGTTTGGGTTTAGGGGTTGGGTTTAGGGTTTAGGGTTTAGGGTTTAGGGTTTAGGGTTTAGGGTTTAGGGCTTAGGGCTTAGGGCTTAGGGCTTAGGGTTTAGGGTTTAGGGTTAACGGTTTAGGGTGTAGGGTTTGGGGTTTGGGGTTTAGGGTGGGGCCCTGGAATGAGCGATTTTGGGCTTAGAATGGGTTCAGGCGTGGGGCGTGGGGCTTGGGGCATGATTGGGGGTTTTGGGGCTTCCGGCGCGGGGGCTTCTAGGGTTGGGGGCCTATAGAGCTCGGGTGGCTTAAGGTTGAGGGTATGCGGTTTTGATGAACCTAAACCATAAATCCTGAACATTTTACATTCTTGCTTGTCATGTTGTGCTATTTTGGGCTAGAAGTCGATGGCCCTTGCGCTTCGTTCTGCCTGGGCATGCGTTTCCGGATTGTGTGAGGTCTCGAAACCCACAGTCTACCCCCCCCCGCAAAGCATATACGGTAACAATGTTCTAAACCCTAAACTGGGTTTAGGGCTTTAGGGTTTAGGGGTGTGGGTTTAGGGCTTGAGGGCTCAGGTCAGGGTTTCGGGGTTGCGGCTTCTCTTTTCATAGAAGAAGTCGGGCCTTCGGATGTTGATGCCCCAACATATGCCGCGAATGCTCTTTAGGGTTTAGGGCTTAGTGCTTCGAACGTTCCATGAAAAATGTTGTGTTTTTTTGGGCATGGCTCCTAGCAGCCCGAGGAGGTCACAACCTCTGAGCCCGACAGCTCAAATCCACCAAAACCCTGCACAAAGGCACGATCTTCAAGAACGCCGGAAATCCTTTCGCTGAGACGACCAGAACGCTCCCCCTTTGCACGTCACCCAGGTAGAAAATGGCAAGGTTATGTACGTATGTATATCTGTATATATGTACACCTTAACTTCTGAAACGCGTCTAGACCAGTTCAAGCCAAAACACCTAACTCTGCCAAAGGATCCAAAAATCATGAGAGTGAGCCGAGCCTGAATCCGCAAGACCTGGTGCGCTGCATTGCTTTAGCCCTAAACCCTAAACCCTAAACCCTAAACCCTAAACCCCTTAGAGCTGTTCAGAGTTTTTGGGGTTGAGGCTGCTCAAGGTTCTGGAATCTGGATCTTGGGGCTTTCCTCTTCAGCCCGCGGAAAGCCCGAACCCTGAACCTTACGGGGAAGGAGGGCAGTCCCCAAACCCAAAACCCAAAACCCTAACCCTAACCCTAAACCCTAAACCCTGAACCCTAAACCCTAAACCCTAAACCCGAAACCTAAAATTTGAATCCTTGAACCCCAAAATCCAGGGGTTGAGGGTTCTGGGGCTTGGGCTGCGAGGCACAGCCTTTAGACTCGGAGACGGAAGGACTTTTTCCTGAAGAACCCCCCGGCCAAAACCAGGGTTTAGGGTTTAGGGTTTAGGGTTTAGGGTTTAGGGTTTGTGGTTTGGGGTTTAGGGTTTGGGGTTTAGGGTCTAGGGGTTGTTGCATGGTCCCTTAGTGTGGACCCTTAAAAGGGGACATACTTCAGAACCCTGTAAAGGAGGTAGGGACCACAGCAAGGGCCCATGCAACTAATCCCTATTTTGACCATTTCAGGAAGAATAAACAAACAAATAAATAAAATACATCAATACAAATATGAATATACAAGAAAAATTTGAAAAAAACAAGTCAAAAACACATAAGTAAATATAAATAAATATAAATATATATACATATATACATATATATATATATATATATTTGCTTATTTCTTTGTTTATTTATGTGTATGGTATCCCCCCTCGTTTTCCACGCTTTTTTGGCTTATTGCCTCTTCTTTTTCTGTTTGCTGGTCCTGTGCTGTCGTTCCTTCTTCATGTGGCTACACCTGTCCCTATTTTCTCGCCTTCAGGCAAGCAAAAAATAGGGACAATACAGCACTTCTGCAGTGTCACGAGGCGAAAGTGCTGTGCCGTCTCCATTTTTTGCTTGCAGGTACCCATAAAGTGCCGTACTGTCCCTAAACAACCTAAAAAACCAATCCTTCTGGAACTAATGCTATTAAATTGGGCTTTTTGAGAACGAAGTAGAACCAGCTATTTGCTTTCATAATCTTGTTTGCGCTTGCAATTTAATTGTAAACTTGTGCACGAATTATATGAGAAACGCGCACACAATATCATTAAAGTGAAGAGAACTAAATAACCTCACAGAATCTCCCATTAAATTATTACGTGAATGAAGCGAAATAAATTAACGCAGTTCATGAATTCACGCTACATTCACACTAATAATTTGCCCTTTAGTTTTTTTGCATGGCGCACGAGATAAAGGCACCATATGTATTTATATATAAATATAAATATAAATATAAATATAAACATATATATATATATGTATACGATTCTCCCTTTTGGGGGGGGTTCTGAAGCAACTAGTAGTGGAAAGGCGATCCCCAGAGACCCTTGCGCCCTTTTGGGTTTCAGGGGTTTAGGGGTTCAGGGCCTTTGGGTTTTAAGGGTTCGCGGTTTCAGGTCTTGAAGCCTTCTTGCTCCCAAGCACTTCTCTTAGTCGGCTTTCCTCGGCAGTTTAAGCGACCACCCAGAACACCCGTGTGGCATACTGGGCGTTAACAAGGGAACCTGGGGAATGATTTGCGCTAAGTAGGACACCTCACCCTAATACAAGAGGGACACATGGCGGGGATCCAGAATCCTAATCCCTAAGCCCCCTAAGCTCTAAGCCCAACTAAACCCTAGGAATCCAGGTCCAAAAAGCAGAAGGAAAACCTTAGGCCTTAGAACGTCCCTAAACTTTACACCGCAAACCGGGTTTTCTCTGGGCAGAAGGCCGTGAGGGCATCTTTGCGCAGGTTCGGGAATCATTCGGGTCCAACCAGTTGGACTCGAACCCAGCCCTGGTAGGCTGGTCTAAGTATGGTTCTTCGTACCTGAAAAAAAGGGGGTTCGAACAAGTTGCAGCAGCAGTTGTCCTAGTTTTAACCCCATACACAACAGGCCCTGCACGAGGCCGCGGCGCTCGCGAGCTCCTTGTCCTCCTCAGGGCTAAGCCCCAAACCCCTAAACTCTAAACCCCAAACCCTAAACCCCAAACCCCAAACTCTAAACTTTAGAACCCCAAACCCCAGGCTCCGGAGTCGTTCAAATAGGGCTTCGGGCTACCGGAGGAAGCACACCCCTAAACCCTACATCCCCAACCCCTGAAGCAACACCCGAAACACCTGATTGTTTAACCCCTAAGGCCCTAAAAGCCCCATTCTGTCCGTGGCGTTCTAGAAAACGAAACCCCTAAACCACCTCTAACGCCCTAAACCCTTAAACCCCTTAAACGCCTTAAACCCCTGAATCCTTAAACGTAAAACCCCCTAACACCCTGCAACCCGAAGCCCTACACCCCCAAACCCTCAACCCTAGACCTAAACCCCTACTTAGTTGCTGAGTTCAGAAGCACCCAAAAAGTGTACACTTTCAGATGTTTTTGGGGATTATGGTATGCCCAAAAAGAAAAGGTGTACTCATTCAGCTACGAAGCCTACACCCCTAAACCCTAAACCCCAAACCCTAAACCCTAAACCCGAAGCCCCTAAGCCCTGCCTCTGTGGCGTTCTCGAAAGCCAGAACTGCGGCCGCCTTCGCTGCCTCCCGAAGCCGGACGGAGCCGACGCCAGCCTTTTGGGGGCGGTGGGTTTATGGTTTAGGGTTTAGGGTCTAGGGTTTTAAGGTTTAGGGGATGAGGGAATAAGGGCCCGATATATACCCTTAGTAGGGAATGAGGGAATTAGGACCCTATACAAGTATACCCTCAAAGGGTAGTTTGGGTCTTCGTAGGGAAGGAGGGAATGCGGTACCATACTATAGGGGTCGGAATAGTTGCGAAGAGTATTCCCTTGTGGTCCCTATATAGCTATACTGTAACAACCCCTCAAAGCCCTATTCTAATTATGAAGGCCCCTATATTGTGCATACCCTTTCAGGGATGGAAAAAAAAGGCTCGCACTCCCGCATTCCGTACGAAGGTCCAGCCAGTTTTGAGGGGCGGTGGGTTGGGCATTGGGGGTTGGAGGGCTCCGGTTTTTGGGGCATTTTAGAGGCAATTCGGGTTTATGGGAGGTTTTAAGGTTTGGTTGCGTAGGGATTCACAAGAGTGTTTCAGTGGATCTTTTTGTCGGTTAGAGTTCTTGCGTGCTGTCGTCGTGTTTGGAGTAACTTTGCTGAGTTCAGAAGCCC
This sequence comes from Symbiodinium natans, assembly GCA_905221605.1. Lineage (NCBI taxonomy): Eukaryota > Dinophyceae > Suessiales > Symbiodiniaceae > Symbiodinium > Symbiodinium natans. The sequence continues at coordinate 54,029 of CAJNDS010000689.1, forward strand.
CCCAAAGTGTACACTTTTCGTTCGAGACGGGAATGCAGGTTATAACAAGGAACCCAATAAGGTACCCCTAATTCAATAGCCCCCATCTGGGATGTTCGGGGCAAGGCGCGCGCAAGCCTAAACTCCCCGTCATGCTTTGTGGAAGGATCTTCTCTGAAGATTGGCGTGAGGATCGTTGAGGTCTTCTGAATTGTTCGGGGTTTCTCAGAAGCTCTGGGGTTTTGAGTGATCGTTGAGTGATCTTTTGCGCAACTCTTCGGGGCTCTGAAACCCTAAACCCTGAACCCTAATAGCTCTAAACCTCGGCATCCTAGAAGTGCCAACCCCTCTCCCCTCCCCTTCCCCCTCCGCAGAACACCGCCTTGATCCGACGTGCAGGCAGACCTTCCAGAAGAATCGACCTCAAAGGAGGTGGACCGGGGAGCTACACACTCAAGGGGTATCAGGAGGGACCCCTAGGTCTTATTCCCCTATCAAACCCCTTATACACCTTATGTAGTCCGCATATACCTAAGCAGCCCCGAAATAACCCCCAAATTGAAATACGTCTGAGGGGTTCGAGATGCACAAGCCCTGATCCCTACCACGCGCTTTCCGCTTTCCCACCTCCTCCGCCCCCCCCCCCCCCCCCCCCCCTTCCCCGGTCGTAAATAGCCACAGAGCTACTTGTACTTCCATGGGTAGTTATATTAGTTGGTGTTTTGATGTGCTTTAAAGAGGTAATACTCAGAACGTGCTGGGGCACTTGTGAACGATGTCCTCAAGGCATCCATGAAAGCAAGCGTGACTGCTTTGTCATCAGGATCCTTGCGATAGGGGGTTTAGGGTTTAGCGTTTGGGGTTGGTTTAGGGTTGAGGGTTTGGGGTTTAGAGGGCTCAGCGGCCAATGTCAGGAAAGCACGCAGTCGGGCAACAAAAGGCCCTGAGCACCAGAGGACCTCGTCGTGGAACGAACGTTCTAAGAGTCAACGGGCAGGCTTACCGAAGCAGAAGCCGCGGTACTTGGTGCCCTAAACCCGAAACCCTAAACCCTGGACCCTAAACCCCGAAATAGCTGGTGCAGTACTGTAGGGGGGCGCCTTGCCGTCTGAGCTTTTAAGATCTTTTGGGGCGTATGGTTGAAGGTCAGCCTCACTGCCTAGCAGTACCAAACGTTAAGCAGGGGGCCGGAATGGCTGGCTACGGGTTGCAGGGGTTGAGGCCCGAACATGCTCAACAAGGGCTGGAAGTCGCTGAGGTCATGGCCAGGGAACATCGTCCACCCTGACCAGGCGATCCTAGGCGAGTTCGGACCCTCCTCTGTGGTCCCCGTGTTGCTTTCTAGAGGAACCCTCTACTGCCCGAGAGGCTCCATGGAATGCAGTCTTTGGGGGTCCGGTATACATGCGTCGGAGGCCAAAGCCTAAACCGGAAGCCTAGGCCTAAAACCCCTGAATCCGAAGTCTCAGCCCTAAACCCTAAACCCCACCTAAGCCATAATTCCTGAACCTCAACCCTGAACCCTACACCCGAAATTGTTGTGTCAGCTGGGAGTTGAGTTGAAGCGCTCTTACAGCGGGAGACTCATCAAGGAAACCCAACACACCGAAGCCCAGGCCCTGCGATGCGTCACCTTCTAAGAAGACTGTTGCAAGGTTGTTTAGGGTGATCAGGTTGAAGGGCGTAAAAACACCAAATGTCTCTGAGTACCTATTCTTGAGATATTTCCTAATTATTGTAAGCACTGTATCCCTAAACCTTAAACCTCAGACCCCAATCCCTTCAACCCTAGACGCTGAACCCGCAACTGTCGTATCCTTGGGTTTATCTTAGCTTTGGAGTAGACCCGGGGAAAAAATTATATACTTTTTAGGTAGAAGTAGCTATAATAGGAACCCAGAACCAAAAAAAGTATTAACGTATAGTACTCCAAGACTCAGTTATTTTGGGGGCACCTCTACTTTGGCACTGAGCCAGGAGGCTCCTGGTCGAACACCGATCCTGGAGCGTGGCGGTTTGGGGATGAAGGGCTTAGGGGTTTAGGGTTTAGGGTTAGGGGGTTAGGGTTTAGGGTTAGGGGTTTAGGGTTTAGGGTTTAGGGGTCGAGGGTTGGAGGGGCTGAGGGTGTCGGGTTTAGGGATGAAGGGGTTGGAGAATTAGGGGTTGGACGGGTTTGAAGGGTGGGTGACTGGGGCTTAGGACTATTGAGGGTTGATGGCTTGGGGGGGGGTTAGACTCTTAGGGGCTGAGGCAAACGCTAACGCCTCAGAGTTCAGGACTGCAGGTAAAGGCCTTTGCTGATGGTTGAAGGATTTGGGCTTGGAGGCTAGTGGCCTTCAGCCAATAATCCCAACTTTCAAGCATGTGTTTTTGCCCAAAACCAAACGAGTAACCCTAAACCCTAAACCCCAATACTGAACCCTAACTCTAAACCTTCATTGGAATCTTCAAAAGTGTACTTTTCTGAAGGAAAGTAGAGTTCCTCAGAAGGTGCCCTCCCGAACTTCGGCAACGACCTCACATGTGGGGTGGATCGACATGACGGACCCTTCTTGGGTAACCCTAAATATACTTGACAGCTCTTTTGACTTAGTAAGTCTACTTCGTATCCCTTACAAACCCTACTAATAATCTCCACAAACTCAACTTACTAACCTACATACGAAGTCAAAAGGGCCTCCAAGTGACTTATGCGGAAAAAAGGGACCCACCCCCCATCTTAGGTAACCTACCATCCTTCGACGTGATCCCCAAGAACCCAAACCATTTTTGCAGGGTACCCAAGAATCCTAGAGGGGCTTTATCCAATAACTTACGAGAAAGTAGTTCTTTGGGTATCGAAATAACTTACAAGAAAGTAGTTTGGTTTCTGAAGGTAAGCCTCAAAGTTTAATGTCCTAAACCCTAAACCCTAAACCCTAAACCCTAAACCCTAAACCCTAAACCCTAAACCCTAAACCCTAAACCCTAAACCCTAAACCCTAAACCCAAAACCCTAAACCCTAAACCCTAAACCCTAAACCCCTACGCCAGACGTCTCAACGCATCCGCGGTGCTCATCTGCCCAGCTCCGGAGGCGAACTGCGAAGGCCCAGCAGGGGCCCTAGGATGGTTTTTGTTGTTTTTTTTGGGGCGGGGGGGGGGGTTAAGGTTTAGGGTTATTCTTCTTATGTCTTTTTTTGGGCTGGGGGGGGGGTTGGGGTTTAGGGTTTAGGCGTTCAGGGGGTTTAGGGTTTGTGGTTTAGGGATTTAGGGTTTTTGGGGTTCCAGGAGCCGAAAAAGGTGAGTCGTGCTACGGAAGTGTGGTTTCGGAGGCACAGGCATCCCAAACTGCGCCGCGCCAACGAGAGCTGGTTCCATGCTGCTGCAGCTCTGCTTGAGAAGCGACCTCTACATCTTGTTGGGGATCTTTGTTCGTCTAGGCAGAGCTGAGGGGAGCCTTCCAAAACTTACTTAATCGGGTTTCGGGTTTCGGGTTTGGGGTTCAGGGTTTAGGGGGTTCTCTGCCTTTATGCCCCTTCTTTGGGAAACCACACACGAGGTTTCGTATTTTCACAGGTGCTGCAAGAGGGATCGTCTATTGGAGGGCGCCGTGCGCTGTGCGTTCTCGCCCCCCCCCCCCCCCCCCATCCCATGGTATCCCCCCCCCCCAACCCCCATGGTCAACCAACCCTCAACCCTAAAACCAACCAACGGGGAGCCCGCCTGGGCGCAACCATAAAAAGGTGAATCGAATTTTTCAGCCTTCACAGCCACGGGCTAAAGGCGCGGGATTTGGAACATGGGCTTGGGACTCAATGTTCCGGGGGTGTACCTGGAAAGAACAGGAATTCGGAGGTTTGCACTTTGCCTTAACGCCAAGAACTTCTTGGTAAGCCCCAAACCCTACACTTTAAGGGGTTTAGGATTTCCGCCTAAATTGCCTACCAAGTATGGGCCCTTCATTTGGGTCCCTTGCTCATAAAATATACACCACAAAATATGGGCCCATACTTCGGATGCCCATAAACAAGGTTAGAACCAAGACTAAGGGTTTAGGGGTTTAGGGGCTTTTCGGGGTTGGGTTTAGGGCTCACTGTCGAGTTTGGTTCATGTTCTAGGGCATCCTAAGCCTCCGATGAACCCTAGCCCTAAACCCTGGACCCAACCATCCTTAACATCAGAACCTACACCCAAAACCCTAGCCACCGAGCCCTAAACCCTAAACCCAAACCGAAAGTGCTACCCTCCCAAGGCCGCAAGGTGCAGGCGTGCGGCCTCTGGGTCCGCAATGTGCAGCCGCAGGCCCAGATCCCCTGATTTTAGCTTTGAGGCTGGAGGTCGGAAGGCCCTCAAAGAAGGGTGTGGGGTTTGGGGAAGGAAACTTTTGGTTGAGAATGTAGCAACGAAGCTCTGCTTCTTTTCTTGCCCCCTTCCCGGCCCACCCCCTGGCTCTTTCCCCACACCTCCCGATAAATCCTACACGCGAAGCCCTAAACCCCCAACCCCCGCCGCCCCCCCCCCCCCCCTCCCTTACCCCGAACCATGGGTGGCTTGCGAGGTGGGGTCCTCTTGGGTTTCAGGACGGATGGGTTTGTAGTTGAAGTTGTGAGGCTTTGGGGTTTATTGACGGGTTTTGCGGCTCGGGGCCCAGTATGCTTGCCAACTCCCACGAAGGAGGAGCCACTCACATCCTGACACAATCCGCGATTTCATATGTACTCTCAGATTTGAGTCAGAAAGAAGCTGTGACAGGATTGTAACCGTTTTTCCCCGGCAACACTGAACGGACAACGCCGGCAAAACCAGCGGTTGAATTCAGGTGAAACTTTCCATGCGTTGAGTCAAGTGCGCTCAGGAAAGAAGTGCAATTTGGGGTCTTGGAGTTTAGGATTTGGGGTTGCCCGTCCCCCCAGCAGACGCGACATATGAATCAAGTTTAAGGCGCAGAGTTCAGCGTTTATGAATTTCGCCATGTCCCAATTAAAAAGAGGATAACATATCGGGGCTGTAAAGTTGCACGTCTGGGCTGCAGCCTGCAGGCATCAAATGGGCGAAAGATTGCCCCCCGAGAGGCTTGTCATTGCAGCGCAAAATTGAGTTTACTGCTTAGAGGCTTAGAGTTTAAAGCTCGGATATGAATTTCACAAAGAAAAAGCGAAAATCCTGGATGGATGGTTCTCCACAAAAAGCACCTGCACGTCATCAATATCACGGCGTTTAGGTTAAGGAGTTTATTTTGAAGGCAGCAGAACAGCATGTACGCTTCAGCATGACACTCAGGTTTCGTGCTTCAAACTTCAGGCTGTAGATTTGTCAGCAACAAACTAAGCTAGCCCCCGAATCCGGAAGCCCAGAAATCACCCTGAAGCTCTGAGGCTTTAGAAATCCATGCAGCTCTCCAAAGCCCCAAAACCCTGAAACCGAACCCTCAGCCTTAAGCCCCCTATGCTCACTTCACCCGAGACCCTACTGCAGAAAACTTACTTCGCGCTGCTGGTCAGAACCCCTAACATGTAAACCCTAGAACACCCTGGGCCCTCGACTTTAAACGCCCTCAAGCCCCTACAGCCCCTGTGAGTTCCTAAGCCCTAGACCCCGAAACCCTGTATGGTGATTAATGTTTATGGCCCTTTTGGGGCCCTTATTACAAGGAGGCCCCTCTTCATTAGGGTACCCCAAAAAGACCCCAATTTAGAGAACTCGCTATATCTTGGGTAGAAAAAAGCAAGTCTTTATGGCTTTTGAAGGATTCTATAAGATATTATGGGTCGTAACCATTAACAAATCTGTTCAAACCTACCCCGGATATGAGGCCCCGGAAAGCGAAGGAGGCACCTTCGCTGCTCAGCGGTTCTGCGACCAGCTCCTACAGCGGGATGGACTTGGAGGTTTCGGGGTGAGGAGGTTTTTTGGGGTTTTAAGGTTTAGGGCTTTTAGGGCTTTTAGGGCTTTTAGGCTTTTAGGGGTGAGGGTGTTGCTGGCGAGTGTGGGGTTTAGGGTTTTAGGGTTTGGCGTTGAGGGGTCCTGTGTCGTGCAATATCATTTCTATTCATTCGCTGGGTTACTTGTGTTCATACATCTAAAATTTCTGCTCCTGAATTCAAACACCCCTTGTGTCTCTCTAATTCGTAAAATAGAATTAGAACCTCCTGAATTTCAAAACATATCCATTCCTACTGTTGGTAATTGATGTCCTGTGGAACTTGTTAGGTGGTCCAAGAGTTTTGAAAGCTGCTGCGAATAAACTTGGGAGGGTGGTTGGATGCGACACGAAGGATAGGCCAGTGAGGCAAGGTAGTGATTAGAACATTCGGCTTGTGATGGGTCGCTGACCCGGTAGTATGAGGCTTTGGCCTCAAAATGCCGACTTGTTTGTAGTGGATGGAGACTACGTGCATCAACTGGGATGGGGTGAGTTGTACACTTTCATAGGGTACACTAGAATGGGCTGGAGAATTGAGCGGTAAACAGTAAGTTTCCAAGAAGGAGGGAGGTTGGCATGGGACATCAGAGTGTCCTAAAGGTAGGCTCCTAAGTATTTGACTTCGCAGGCCAAAGGGATGGGCGGCGCATCGGGACTCCCATATGCTGCATGGCGGTTCGGATGGCTGCAAAGGTGGCTGAGTCAAAGGCTTTGGACCAATCTGACAAGAGTGCGTGGAAAGGAGGTGGTTTGACGTTCAAGAACTGCGATGAGATGGTGGAGAACGAGCACAGGTTGGGAGGTGGACTTGATGCTTGCGGAATCCAAATTGAGTGGGGCGTATTCGCTCGTCCAAATGAGACTCAAGGCGTGACTGGACCACAGCGGCGAAGTTTGTGACGAACTGGGCCGATAATTGGAAAGGAGGCGTGTGTGATTTTCGTGGTCTTTGACCAGCGTAGCTACTTCCGAGAATAACCAGAGAAGGACTGGGTGAAACGGGCGCGTGCACCGATCCTATTCCAATCAACTGCTTGGCTACCTTCCGTGTTCCATAGGTGGTTGGTGGGTGTGGGGTCATCCATTCCTGGAGTTTTCCCTTACCCTAAACCCGTTTTTGAACTAGAAGCGAACGCATAGCCGAGAAGTGAGACTGAACATCGCCGATCTGGAGAAGACTGCCAAGATTTTAGCCTAAACCACAAACCCTGAACCTTTGGTGGTGCTCGTGGTTCGAACTCGTCCTCCTTGCCCTGGACGGCCATTCAATACGGGTTGCGCCACTCACGTGTCTCGATGGGCTCGGCAGGCAAGGGCAGAGGCCTCAACTCAACGCACGCGCTTCAAAGTACGCCTCTTCACAAGCGAACTCACAAGACAAGGGCTGCAACAAAAGAAGGCCCTGAGGTGCATGCGCACTTGGCTTCAGGTTCCACCTCTAACTTGAACACGGGTTGCAGCCAAGCTCCGCCAAACTTCGGGGTTGGGGCATGCGGCATCCTCAGAACACTTCTCTTCCTCGCTGCCTTCGGCCCTGGCCTGCGTTGCGGCTCTGGGATTGGCGCCAGGGAGTGCGCTGAGTGCCGAGGCTGAGTAGGGCTTCCAAATTTCTACTGTCAGTTCGTGAAGTTCTCCAGCAGCCTACACTTATGCAAGGCTTGTAAGGTCACCAAACCCCAAAAGCAAACTCAACTCGGCCTGCGTGACCTCGTCTCGGTGTGTGCCAGTCTGGCAGATTAGCACCTTACGAGGAGTGACGGAGGCATGGCGGCTCTGTTGCCACGATCCCATCGATGGCAGAGGCGCGCTCCGTGGACCGTCAATGGCATGGTCCTGAATGTATTGGAGCACGTGCCCTTTGATGGTGGTGATGTCAAGGCTCTGGCCTGGAGCCCACCCTGTTGTCCTGTACCAGGACTTGGGTGCGTGAAACTGGAAATTTATTCAATTGTTGAAAAAGGGGACAGCTAAAAGATGTCTCGACTTGAAAGGGGGGGGGACAAAACCTACCGAAACTGTCGTCTAGAGAAGAAAACAGAGAGGGATTAGAAGAGGATACCAGAGCTTTACTGTGTGGGAGGATGACCACGTGCAGCACATTACCAAGGATGGGATATAACTTGCGCACACTAACCTCAACCGTCGCGAGGCCCCGAAACGAACGAACGACTGTGATCGCCCAACAAACCACAACTCAGCCTCACGAAGCCCCAGGACGAACGAGGTAAACGCAACGCACGCACGAACTTCCGTGGGACGGCACCCAACGGAAACAGTATGCACCGGGCGGCACCGGGCATAAACAAGGCAATGCGGGCGGCACCGCACGCCACAGAATTCAACGATAACGACCCAAAAAAAGCATACGGTCCTCGTCACACTCGGCGTCGGGTACCATCACCACGCTCATCACGCGCCTCCGACTCCCGCTTCGGCGAGCGGCCCTGCCCTTTACCCTTTCCTTTTGCGGGGACGAAGTCGTGCACTCGCCTGTGCACCCCTGACGGCAGGTAGCGCGCTGGACGAAGCCCCAGGTCCTTGTCCTTTCCGAACAGTGGACGAAGCACGTTCTGTAACCAAACATCACGCGTGTTCTGCGCTGTCTCACTGTTTCTGAAAAGCACAACCACTGGCCAGGGCTTGCCATCTTGAGGGTCCCCGTGCTGCACCGCCTCGACCGCGACACTGGACGGAAGGAGTAAGCGCATCGCAGCCTCTGCCCCAGGAGGCATAGTACCAAGACTCCCTGTGCAAGCCCCTTGCACATACTCGACCAGGGCGGTGTACACTTGTAGTTTCCAAGGGGTAGGGCGTTCCTGCGGTCTCTGGGCCGGTGGGAGGGCCGAAGGCTCTGGCCTCAGGCAGATCAGCTGAGCACTAAGCACTGCAGCACAGCTTTGAAAAACCCTTCGCTAGCGTAACCTAGATGCTTTCCTCCGATGCGGAGCCGGAAGTTGCCTTTGAGACTTTGAAGTTTGCTCCAGCGTTTTGCGTGTGCTCTGATGACATTGCAAGACATCATCAGCACGAATGCCCTTGCATTTTGGACGCGCAGCGCCGCACCGAAGCCAAACCAAAAACGAGCCGATCCGCGTTCCGTGCCGTGTATTGCGGCAGGAACTGACGTGGATGCACGCTCATGTCGTTCGAGCGATCAGAGGTGTAAAGAGGTATGAAGAGGCGTCTAGGGCGAGCCTAGGGCATGGCACTGTAAACAGTGTGCATTCCAAGCAAAGCTCGAGCAAACACTGATATGAAGCAAACTGGACGCAATTGACTTGGGGCTTGGTTCTGGTATTTATTGACCAACTGTTTATTGCGTCGTCGCTGGTGTTATTGCATAATATTCTCGCCTTGTAAAGTTATGTAACTAGAAATGACCGAGATTTGAAAACCTGTTTTTTTTTCAAATATACTGTGAAAGGCCAACTAGGTTCTTTGGTTTTTTTTTTTTGGGGGGGGGGCGTTTCCGGTTTTTCGGGTGTTAGGGGTTTCGGGGTGAGGGTGTTTGGAATGTTTGGGTTTTAGGGTTATAGGGGTTTAAATTCGTTTGGGGTTCTCGAGTTTTTGGAGTTTTACGACTTTAGGGTTTAGGGTTTAGGGGCAGTCAGGGTGCTCTTAGGGTGTTTAGGGTGCTCTTAGGGGTGCTTCGCTTGCTGTGCTTGTTTGAGTTGCTGAGGGGTTGAGGATTCGAAGGTGAGGAGATTTAGGCTTAGTCTTAGGGTACCTGCTAGGGCTTTCACCGCCCTTGACTTGAGCTCTCTTGTGTAGCCTCTAGTTTCTCTAAATGCGCTGCAGATTCCCAGGGCCTGTGCTTGAGAACCCTCTACCAAAGGTAAGTGACCAGTTTGTGGCATACAACTATCCTTAGAGCAGCGAAGATGGCTGCCCTGTAGCCTCGCGCGGAGGGCCCTTAAAGTCTCTAAACTTTACGCCCTAACCCGCCCCCCCCCCTCGCACCCACTTGCTCGCTGGGCCACATGTGCTAACTTCAGCACGTTGTTTCCGGGTTTTGGGTGCTCTCGAACTCCCAGTCGCAACGGCAAAAGCAAGCAGGTCATGGGAACTTCTTCAGTCTGCAGGGAGAACCCTAGAACAGGAACAGCCAGCAAGACAAATGCCGACCGTCAAAAGAAGTGTTTGGGATCGGAATGAGGAGTACGTTAGGGTTTTGCTTGAGAAGTTTAGGAAAACCGAGCCATCAAGCCAGATATACTATGACCGAAGCCCAGAAAGCCAGATAGTCGCCCAGCTCACCTCTCCCGGTGTTTTCTGCAGCAGCCGCCGCATGAGACCTTGACAGAGGATAAACCCGACTATGATGATGGTGATGATGATGATGGTTAATACTACAATTCTTCGAAAAAGTTCGTGTTTTTCTTGTTGTGGTTTGTTGTTGCGATGATTCTGACTATTGTAAGCGGTACTTTTCTCTTTAGTCTCCCATGTCAAGAAGCATCTTGGTTGCGGAGGTCTTGCCTGGAAGGATCTCAGGCGCTTTAGAATGTTCTCCACCACTGCAGATCTGTGCCAGCAACACATGCCAATCTTCGGGGTAGGTATATGGTCCCTCAATCTGGGCCCTCAACTGGGGAACTCTTCTATACCCCTTACTTGGAGGTTCAGGGTACTTACAAGTAAGGGTGCTTATAACCCACATATAAGTCCCTTAAGTACTCGAACAGGGTTTCATTGAGTAAGCACAGTTATACTTGGGTTACTAAGTACCATGAAGCTCCAGGTATCTACCCTGTACCCTTTCAAGAAGGTAAGGGACCGCACTAAGGGGCGGTACCCTGTACCCTTTCAAGAAGGTAAGGGACCGCACTAAGGGGCCATGTAGCTTCCCTTGGAGCTAAAAGGCTTTGCAAGCCAAGGGCTTTGCAAGCCAACGGTACTATGGTGGCTTGAGAGTCCCAAAAGCCCTTCAGTGAAGGGCGCAGAAACCCAAAGCCCTCCCGAACCAGAAGTCCTGCGAACCCGAATCCGGGCCCCTTCCGCGCCAAACCATAAGGCCTCCAACAGCTGCACCCCCCCGACCACAAGCCCCAGTCCCCAAGCCTAACACTCAAACCCTGAACCCTGGAGTAGCCCTAAACCCAAAACCCAAAACCCTAAACCCGAAACCCTAAACCCCTAAACTCTAAACCCTAAACCCTCAAGCTGGCGGCCGAGGAGCGTGGAGCTATGGGCTTTCCGGAAAGGCGCTGCTGGAGGTGCGCCAGGGCCGGGATCACGTAGAAGCGGCGCAGTCCTTCGCATTTGGGGCTTGGCTTTCTTAGTTTAGGGTTTAGGGTTTAGGGTTTAGGGTTTAGGGTTTAGGGTTTAGGGTTTAGGATTTAGGGCTACTTCACAGTTGGGCCTTTTTTGAGTCGGGCTTCAGGCGCTTTTTGCTAAAGGGTTTGCAGAGGGAGCTCTTAGGGGCTCTGGCTTTGCAGGGCGGCCTTTGCGGTGTTTATGGTGTCTGTGCAGTTTCGGGGCGGCTTGCGGAGTCTTGGGGCTATCATGCCACAAAAAGAGGATCTTGTTTATGGCTTATGGCTTTTTGGATTCTTGGGGTCAACGGTGGGTAGGGGATCAAAAAAAATTTATTTGGGATCAAAAAATAATGTATTTCTGGATCAAAAAAAATTATTTGGGATCAAAAAATAATTTACTGAAGGCTTCGAAGGCTTCTTACAAGCGGAACGGAGGCTGTAAACGCTCAGAAATGCAGCAGTTCTGGCCGTTCGCAAGCTCTAAATACCAAAAAAACACAGCATTTTTGCGCATTTCAGAGTTTCCAGAGAGGCTGCAGATATTGTTTGTAGCAGCAGTTCTGCGCTTTCAGAGGCTGGAAAGACTGTACACTGCAGCATTTCTGAGTTTCCAGAGGCTGCAAATACGGAAAATAGCAGCATTTCTGCGATTTCAGAGGCTGGAAATACTGTAAATAGCAGCATTTCTGAGTTTGCAGAGGCTGCAAATCAATGCTGGCATCTTGGCATTAGAAGTTTCAAAAATGCGTAGCATGTATATTCTGGTGACATTGTATATTCTTGCATATTACATTGTTGTATAGATTGTTGAGCATTATTGTATTGTCTTGTGTTTTCTTATGTTTTTGTGTGATATTGCATATTATTGCATATTATTGCATATTATTGAATGTTATTGAATATTTTTCAAATTATTGTATATTGTTCTCCTTTGTTGCAGGTTACTGTATATTATTGTATATTCTTGAATTTTCTTTGTATATTATTGCAGGTTACTCTATATTATAGTATATTATTGTATATTCTTGTATATTATTGTCTACTATTGTATATCTACTATTGTATATTATTGGAATTTTTTGTACACTATTTTATATTGTTGTATGTCTTGCTGTACATCTTTTGTATATTTTTTTGAAAAATATTGCATATATGGGTTGTATATGTTTGTAGGGATTTTGTATATTATTGTATATTGTTGTCTATTATTGGATATTATTGTCAATTACTGACAATTATTGTAAGTTTATTCTTTTTTTACATGTATATTGCTGCATATTCTTGTACATACTTGCATATTGTTGTATTTTTGTGTATTATTGCATATCACTGCATCGTTTTGTAACATATTCTTGTATATCATTGTATCTTACTGTGTCTTCATGTTTTTTTTGCAAAGAAGTGCTCGCATCAGAAGGATTCATGTGCTTTGAAGCAAGCTTGCCCGGACTAAGAAAACAGCGGGGGGGGGGGTTGGGGGGGGGGGGGGGGGTTGGGGGGGGGGGGGGGGTTAGGGGGGGGGGGTGGGGGTGGGGGGTGGGGGGGGGAGGGCAACGCTCGCATCATTGGTTTGGAAAGGATACTCATATGCTTTGAAGCATGCTTGCCCGGCTTTAAGAAACAGCGGGGGGTTTGAAGGGGGGGCGCAGACCCCCTCCCCATTTGCAAACACAAGCCTCGCATCATAGGTTTGGAAGGGATGTTGAAGAAGCTTGCCCGGCGCCAAACAAACAAGAAATATGTATTGTGTATTCTCAATTCTATATCAAATAGCAGAAAATATATACATATATGCTTTGCTATTTCGATTTCATTATATTTTTTATGACACAAAGGTATACTCTACGATATTGTGTTCTATTCTACTCTATGCCACTATAAATATGTTGTTATACTTTGTTTTCATATATACACATCTATATATATATATATATATATTAACATATGATGTTATGTTATGTTTTCCTACATATCTTTTCCTGTCCTTTCATTTCCTTTCCTTTCCTTCCTTGCTTCCTTGCTTCCTTGCTTCCTTGCTTCCTTGCTTCCTTGCTTCCTTGCTTCCTTGCTTCCTTGCTTCCTTGCTTCCTTGCTTCCTTCTTCCTTGCTTCCTTGCTTCCTTGCTTGCTTCCTTCCTTCCTTCCTGCCTTCCTTCCTTTGTTCCGTCCTTCCGCCCTTCCTTCGTCGGAAGAACAGAATAAATTATTTCTTGATCCTAAATAAATTGTTTTTTGATCCTAAATAATTTTTTTCTTGATTCCTAAATAATGTTTTTTTGATCCGCATCCCTCAACGGTGGAGGCTGCAACGGTTTAGGGTTGAAGGATGCAGCAACAGGCTTTCGCGTGGTTGTTACACGTTAGGCAGTAAGTGGTTCAAATGCTGAGTCCTGCCAGAAGCCAGTGCACCCACTGCCGGTCGCGCCTGGAATGGGGCGGAGGTCCGCTCTTGAACCCGGCGCAATTCCCGTGCTACTTCAGGCTTTTCGCCATACCATTTACCCCATGACCTGGGCTACAAGCAACTGAGGCAGCGCACAGCATTCTTTGAAGTTACCTACGCCACCCAAACCTAAACGAACCCTAAACCTTACCCTTAGAGGGCGCTTGCCCTGAACCCCAAAGACCTCGTAAGCCCTACAAGCCCCTTTGAAAAAACCCGACGACCTCAACCCTCATCACTAGGCCGCAAAAAGCCTAAGCCCGAGCTCAAAGCTCAAGATTCACAGGCAATGAGACGTGGGGATTTTGGTACCTTAATTCCGGTTACGGCTGTGACTACAAATTCACCCGAAATCCTCCGAACCCAACTGCAACAGCTTGCAGTCTGTTGCGTCAGGCCTGCCCCGGCGCGCGCGAAAGGCTGCTTGGATCCTCGTTGCCATCAAACCCGCAAGCCCCAAAGGCTTACAAGATAATCCCCTACAATCATCTAGAACCCTAAGCCCAAAAACCCTGCAAAATCCAAAGCCCTAGGTCATGATTCCTAAAACCCGAAAACCCAACCTTACAACCGCTGTGGGACCTACCGATGACAAGAATTGAGCGGTTCATTTAGAAGGAGCTCAGGGCTTACTAAGCCCCAAGGTTCTAGGGTTTAGGCTCTAGGGTTTAGGTGTCGGAGGTTTAGCAGGGTGTTAGGTTCTTGGGTACTAGGCTTGCCCCGAACGCGGATAACCCAAAACGTTCTGAGGGTTTAGGGTTTAGGGTTTAGGGTTTTGGGAGTCTTCAGTTTGTTTAAGGCTTCAGGGTCCTCAGGAACCTATGAGCGGAGTCTGACACCGATGCGGCACTGCAAAGAACAAGGCGTCGGCCATAGAAGTATCGACATGAACACCCTAAACCCTAAACCCTAAACCCTAAACCCTGTCTGCCAAGCCAACCGAAAGTGCAACTTTCACCCCCCCCGCCCTGCCCCCAAGTTTGGAACCGCGGAGGATGCTCTTCTGGGTGCCCTCAAAGGGGGCTGTGCTTTTATGGCCACTTCTCCAATCCAAAAAACCCTAAACCCTAAACCCTAAACCCTAAACCCTAAACCCTAAGCTTTAAACCCTAAACCCTAAACCCTAAACCGGGTACCCCCTCAAAGCGACCCTAAGTTAGAGAGCTGACCCATACTCTTAAAAAATGAGAGAAGTAGGTACCCGGGTGTGATACGAAATCCTCAGGTTGGTACTCCTCCGTATGAGACATTGAGGCTCATAGGGCATACCATGAACCCCAAAGTCCCTAAACCCTAAACCCTAAACCCTAAACCCTATACCCTAAACCCTAATCCTATACCCTAAACCCTAAACCCTGACCTCTCCCGAAAAACGTAGCTACCCCCACACCTCCCCACGCAGATCTAATCTTGCCAGGCAGCCGTATGGCTGCCATCTCTTCCCGGTCCTGCAAAGCTGGGGAACTCGCGTCGAGCTGCTGGGATGACCCGCAGGGTATGCGCAAGCCCAGCCCTAAACCCTAAACCCTAAACCCTAAACCCTAAACCCTAAACCCTAAACCCTAAACCCTAAACCCTAAACCCTAAACCCTAAACCCTAAACCCTAAACCCTAACCCTAAACCCTACACCCTAAACCCTAAACCCTAGACCCTACACCCTGAACCCGAAACCTGGCCGGCGCCTCAGCGCTGCCCGGGACAAAGCTGAGCTGGAGCGGCTGGCCGCTCCGGAGCCTTCTTTTCTTGGGCTGTTTGGGGGTTTCTAGGGTTTTGGGTTTAGGGCTAGGGTTCAGGGTTTTCTTGGGCTGTTTGGGGGCTTATAGGGTTTAGGGTTTAGGGTTTAGGGCTAGGGTTTAGGGTTTTGTTGGGCTGTTTGGGGGTTTATAGGGTCTGCAGGGTTTCTGGGGTTTGTAGGGTTTATAGGGTTTAGGGCTAGGGCTTAGGGTTTGGTGTGTTGTTTTGGGGTTTATAGGGTTTATAGGGTTTGGGGGTAACAGGTTTAGGGCTACAGGATGTAGGGTTAAGGGTTTGGGGTTTAGGGTTAGCAGGTTCAGGGCTACAGAATTTTGGGTTTAGGGTGTGGGGTTTAGGGTTTGTAGGGTTTGGGGAGTAGTCTTAGAGGGTTTGTAGGGTTTAGGATTTATAGGGTTTGCGGTTTTGGGTGGTTTAGGGGGGTTTTGAGGGCTTTAGGGTGTAGGGATTAGGTTTGGGGCATTGGGCCTAAACCCTCAGCTCCCTAAACCCTAAACCCTGAAGCACTACTTGCTTTAGAACCACCCCCCCCCCCTTTCCAAAAAAACAAGAAATAAAGGAAAAAAGCACCCCCCCCCCCCCCCCCCCCCCAACAAAAAAACAACACACACACACACACAGAAAACAGAAGAGACAAAAACCAACCAAGCAAATGACACATAGTAGTAACCCCCGACCCTCAGCTGCCACAAAAAAGGGATGCCGCCAGGGGACATCTTGTTCAAGGCTGTGGGCGCCAGGCTTGAGGCCTGCCAAAGCCAAAGAATCGGGGCCCTTAACACCAAGTAGGTTTAGGGTTTAGGGTTTAGGGTTTAGGGTTTAGGGTTTAGGGTTTAGGGTTTAGGGTTTAGGGTTTAGGGTTTAGGGTTTAGGGTACCTGGTTGCTTCTGCGCAGTAGGGGCCTTTTGGGGTTTAGGTTTTAGGTTTTGGGGGTTTCAATGGCTCAATACCCCGAGGTGCGGCTGCCGGAGTCTCTTCCTTCATGGCGCCTTCCGAACAATGCGAATCCTGAAGCCCAAATGCAGCACCGAAACCCTGAACTCGAAACCCCAAACCCGCAGTTTGGATGCAAAAGCTCCGCAAAGCCCCCCAAAGCTTCGCAAAGCCCCCCAAAGCTTCGCAAAGCCCCCCAAAGCTTTCGTCGCCAAGCCGGAGGCCCTGAACCCCAAGTGCTTTGAAAGTAAACCTTCTTTAGGGTTCAGGGCTTGGGCTGTTCCACAGCGTGCACGCCCGAAGCTGGCGCCCGAACATGTCGGAAGGTGCTGAGATGGCGGGGTTTGGGAGATTTAGGGGTTTAACTTTAATTCGGCATGTCAAGTTCTGCAGCCCTAAACCCTAAACCCTAAACCCTAAACCCTAAACCCTGAACCCTAAACCCGAAACCCTGAACCCTAAACCCTAAACCCCAAACCCCCAAAGCCCCAATCCCTAAGCCCCAAGAACCAGAGGCTTGCCTGAGCATCGTCGACTCGCAGGAGGAGGTCGCCAAAGCGCAGCTGCTCCACTGAAGACTTCACCTCTACTGTTCGCTGAAAAGAGAGCACCCAAAAAAAATAGGCATAATTATCCCCGCCCTCCCCCCCCAAACAAAAAACAATAAGCCCACACAATTAGCATAATAATGCCTATATGGCCCTTATAAGGAAGTTATTTTTTTTTTTTTGGGGGGGGGGGGGGGGGGGGGGGGAGGGGGTTCTTAGGCAAAACGTAGACGCTCAAGAACCCCACAAAAAATTAACATAATTATCCCCCTGCCAAAAAATAGCAAGCCCCCCAAAATTAAAATAATCATCCCTATATTGCCCTATTCTGTTGGGGGAGTTCTTAGGCAAATAGCAGACCCAGGAGCTATAAGCCCTAGGCTTAACATAGTGTAGGGTTCAGGGCTCAGGGCTCAGGGCTCAGGGCTCAGGGTTCAGGGTTCAGGGTTCAGGGTTTAGGGTTTAGGGTTTAGGGTTTAGGGTTTAGGGTTTAGGGTTTGGGGTTCAGGGTTCAGGGTTTAGGGATACACCATGAGTTTAGGCTTCAGGGTGTTTATGGCTTGTGGAACACCTCAGATAGCGTGGGCTTGGTGTCCCCTCAGCCCCTGCTGGGCAGGGGGGATGCCTCAAACCTGAAGCCTACACAGCTCATGAACCTAGGGTTTAGGGTTTAGGGCTAGGGTTTAGGAGGCAATCTCTAACCCCAAGCCCTTAAAGTTTATGGTCTTTAGGGTGTCGCACTCCCCCAAGTAGGGCCCTCAGGGCTCGTAAGGGTTTCGGGCTTTGCGGGGTTCTCAGTGTTCAGTGGTTTCAGGGGCTCTTTTGGGATGAGGGTTCTATAGGCTCTTGAAGCAGCCACAGGGAAGCGTATACTCTTTTTTAAAACTTAATGTGTCAGGAGCCCACAAAACCACTATCAGAAGAACGGATATGACTCAAAATTACGCTCAGTTTATGGTTCAGGGGTTTCGGGGTTTAAGGCCCCCCTTGTAGCGCCTTGTAGACCATGAAGACCCTGGCGAAGAGGTGGCGATGCGGAGGGAATTCCTCATCGTGGTGGCTGCTTTGCCATCCGGGTTTAGGGCCTTGGGGCCCTAGATCCTTAAAACCGAAAACCTCCCAGGGCCCGTTTCTAAACCCTGAACCCTAAACCCTAAACCCTAAACTGTGAAGGCCAAAAAGAGACCTAAACATTAAACCCTGAACTCCAGAGCCTCCGAACGCTCGTGTGGGGTTCGGGGACGGGGGGGATTGCAGGGATCAGGGCATCAACCTTGACGCAGGATGCTCCGTGTGTACCTAAGCTGTCATGTGTGTCTTGGGCTAAACATCCGTTGTTCTACCAGTCAACAACTGCTCATATAAGGGCCATCCCAATGTTTCGGGATTTAGGTATCCTGCTATGTTGCAGGGTCTAGTGTTGCATTCCTACATCAAAAGGACCTTGGGAGTAGGGTCTGGAGTTCAGGGCCTAGGCTCTTCCGGTGTAGGGTTGAGGCCTAGGGGTATGACTAGGTCGGAAGCAATCGACATGCAAAGCCGTTCAAAAAAAACTGGGGCTGAGGATTCAGAGTTTAAGGGTTCACGGTTTACATCTCGAACCCCAAACCAGATTTAGGGCTTCGTTCGGACTGACATCAAGCCATCACAGGTGCGAAGACTTACTTCTCCAAGAACCAAGGAATCACAATGTTACGCTTTCTACAGAAATAGGAAGCCCAAGAAGTTTCAAGTCCATGTACTTGGGTAGTTTTCTAATTAGGGTCCCTTTTTGGGATCCCTTTTTAAAGGGTGCCGCCTTATAATGGGTACCCAAAAAGGGACCTTAATTTAGGAAACTACCCATTTGGCTTAGTAAGAAGAGCGTCATAGAAGCGAAGATCTTCCACTTCCTCTGGCCAGGAAGCCACCACGACCGAGCCTGTCTGGATGCTCCGGCGGAAGCTCAGAGGGTCTGCTTTCTAAGAGGGGGCGGGGTTTAGGCTTGGGGTTTAGGGTTTAGGGTTTAGGGTTTAGGGTTTAGGGTTTAGGGTTTAGGGTTTAGGGTTTAGGGTTTAGGGTTTAGGGGGCAACCACAAGGCTCACATAAAGGAACGATGTAACTGCCCTAAGCTACTTGAAGAGCGTGGGCATTTGCGAGTAGGCGTGTATGTAGCATGACCACGGCAATTACAAGCCACAACTGCCCTAAAGCCTAAACCCTAAACCCCACGTAGGCATCAGAGATCGAGGGTTAATATACTCCTGATATGGCCCTTATATTCCCTTAAAGGATCTTTAAACAGGGTCCCCTTCAAACCCAAGCGTACACAACCTTAGGGGTCCAAAGAAAATCCCAGGACCCACTGCTCGTTCCCGCTTTTTGGACAACCTCGAACCATCGTCATGCTACAATCCCCCAGCTGACCCCTACACCCCTTTAAACTTTAGGGCTTAGCTAAGCCCTCTCTGGCTAAGTGCCCTAGGCGAGAGAAAAGCTTCACCAGTTTCTGCTGTGGCTTCAGATTCCCGAGCAAGAAAACCCTAAAGCCCTAAAAACTCTAAAGCGCCGAAAACCCTAAAGCCCTAGCCCTTAAGCCCTAAACCCCACCCTAAACCCTTAAAACCCTAAAAGACTACAATCCTCGTCTTGCGGGGTAGGGCTGAGATTCTCTTAGTTGTCCAGTATCCTGGAGGAATTGGAGGTTAACCTTTGGGATTTCATAGGGGTTAACCCTAAACCCAAAACCCTAAACCCTAAACCCTAAACCCTAAGCCCTAAACCCTAAACCCTAAACCCCAAACCCTAAACCCTACTCTACTACTAAGTTCTACACCCCCGGGGGCCCGAGACGGGAGCTTGAGCCCCCAGCCAGACTCGCGGTCTGCGGCTGTGGGCAGATGCTTCACCTCCAGGGTGAGGGTTTCTAGGGTATAGGGTATAGGGTGTAGGGTTTAGGGTATAGGGTATAGGGTATAGGGTATAGGGTTTGGGGTGTAGGGCTAAGTTTAGGTTTGCAGGGTTTGTAGGGTTGTCAGGATTGTTGCTACGTCTAGGGCTCAAAGTCTCAAGGTTTAGGGCTTAGACTCTTTTACCAAGAGAGTAACCTATGAAGCCTTTGCGAAGGGAGATATGCGCAAGCATTGGGGCTACATTCGCCCAGTCCTTTCACCTATGGGTTTATCAGGTTACTGTCGGGTTCCCTACTACCCTCTCTATGCTACGCCCCCCTAGGTTCCCCCCTTAAGTAACCGTAGTTGGTCTCAATCATTCCTACATAGCCTTTTTTGTGGGGGGGAACCTACGAGAGGGGTAGGGGGGGGGGTCGTAGGGGACCCATGAGTTTTTGTTGGTAGATACCTTGGAAAGGTTTAGGATCCTGGAGATATGTTCTGCATGACCCTGAAGGGACTGCATACGTACCCTACTTTCCAAATTTCCTACAAAGAACGGGTAAGAATTAAGGTTCCGGATCTCCTGCCCCACAGTAGGTTGAAGGGTTTGGGGTTTAGGTGTGGTTTCGGGTTGCAGGAGCCTTGGGCGATGCCAACTCATCCGTAGAAAAAGATGCGGACTTGGCAGGGTCAAACTTCAGGCTGAGTGGTCTCACAGATTTCAGCATCTCCACGAAACGGCTCTTGTCCAACTGTTCCACCGAAACATCATCCACGGATTGCAAGACATAGCCGGGCCGTATACCAGCACCTTCTGCCCAGCCACCAGCATCAACACTCTTCACAGTGATTCTACTGGCAGGTGGCACGCAGTCAGGTTGAAAACCGAGGCGTGCCGTCCCTGGCTCGGCCACTGCGGTCAGAACATCACTGCTCTCCTCCGTCTTGTCTGCTAGATCTTCTCGTGCAAACTTCAGCGTGAGTGGCCTCACAGATTTCAGCATCTCCACGAAACGGCTCTTGTCCAACTCTCCCACCGAAACATCATCTACGGATTGCAAGACATAGCCGGGCCGTATACCAGCACTTTCTGCCCAGCCACCAGCATCAACACTCTTCACAGTGATTTTCCTGGCAGGTGGCATGCAGTCAGGTTGAAAACCAAGGCGTGCCGTCCCTGGCTCGGCCACTGCGGTCAGAACATCACTGCTCTCCTCCGTCTTGTCTGCTAGATCTTCTCGTGCAAACTTCAGCGTGAGTGGCCTCACAGATTTCAGCATCTCCACGAAACGGCTCTTGTCCAACTCTCCCACCGAAACATCATCTACGGATTGCAAGACATAGCCGGGCCGTATACCAGCACTTTCTGCCCAGCCACCAGCATCAACACTCTTCACAGTGATTTTCCTGGCAGGTGGCATGCAGTCAGGTTGAAAACCAAGGCGTGCCGTCCCTGGCTCGGCCACTGCGGTCAGAACATCACTGCTCTCCTCCGTCTTGTCTGCTAGATCTTCTCGTGCAAACTTCAGCGTGAGTGGCCTCACAGATTTCAGCATCTCCACGAAACGGCTCTTGTCCAACTCTCCCACCGAAACATCATCTACGGATTGCAAGACATAGCCGGGCCGTATACCAGCACTTTCTGCCCAGCCACCAGCATAGCAGAATCAACGCTCTGCACAACAAATCCTCTTGTCCTTGTCTAAAGCCAGTTGCAAAGCAGGGAGTGCATACGGTTTAGGGTTTAGGGTTTAGGGGTAGCGATAGCTGCTTCAGTGTTGATCTGGGCCCGGGGCAGATTCTCCATCTCATACCCCTACTTCAGCTCGGTACAGGGCTCAGAGGGTTTGCAAAAAAGGAAGCTGCAACTCGGATGGCATAAACCCTAAACCTAAACCTAAACCCCTAAACCCTAAACCTAAATCCTAAATCCTAAATCCTAAATCCCCAATCTAAACATGCCCGAACCTCCGTCCTCAAGCGCCAAAGAAGCCTCACCCCAAACTCTCAGCCCCAAAGCCAAAAAACGACAACCGCAAACTCCTCTTAACGCGGCGAGAGCAAGAACGGCTTCGGGTTCAGGCCAATCTCTGCCAAAGCGTCTCGCTTCTCCTTTTGCCTGGGGTTTTGCGCGAAGCCCAAGGAACTCACCCCCGCTTCGGCCGTCAAGATGATCGGCCCACGCGTCCTTTAGGGCTCTCAGGGCTTGGGATAGGGTTTGGGCAGCCCGCGCGTCCCAAACCCCAAACCTAAAGCCCCAACCTAAACCCATCTCACGAGGGAAGAGCTACCCATGTAGAAGGGTGAGGGGTTTCGTTTCCCCGCTCAGTTTTTTTGTGGCAGCATCTGTGAAGGAACTGGGTACCTGTAAAACACAGGCTCAGTAACTCTTTGGCTTCACAAAAAAAAAGCTGTCATCGAGAAAAACAGCTGCAAGATGGGAGGAGGACGGGAATTTCGCCCCGATGTGGTGTCACTGTATTGCAAGCCAATGGGCAGGGTGCAGCCCTGGCCGACATAAAACTAAACTAAAAAAACCCTAAACCCTAAACCCTAAACCCTAAACCCTAAACCCCCAGCCTGAAGGGGCTCGCCATTTTAGGGTTTCTGAAGTAGATCAACCCAAAACTCTCCTGGCACCAAAGCGCCGCTGGCAGTGGCCTCGCCTCGCCAGGAGAGGTGCTTTAGGGTTTAGGGTTTAGGGTTTAGGGTTAGGGTTCCTAAACCCTAAACCCTAAATCCTAAACACTAAACCCTATCACGTTTGGAGTTTGGGGTTCCGGGATGAGAGATATCGGGCCCTGAACCCTTCAAGGGCAGGGAACTCTGAGGCGTATGCACGCCATGCCATGGCCGGTATCCGCGGGTTGACGCTTCGGTGGCTAGCCAGGTTCGTGCTCGTGTGGAATCGTACATGTAACACTCGTCTAACTAGCCCTGAATTCGTGAACCCATCAGGGAACCCCAACCCTAAAAAACCCCAAAACCCTTCTCGGGCTGCAGCCCTAAATCAGAACCCTGACCAGGCTAATGATTTCAGAAAAAAAATAACGGGCGCCCTTTCTTGTTTCAAAAATACAAAGGGGGAACCTGACCTAACACAACAAAAGGGAACAAGGGCCCACCCTGGGGTCCTCGAGGGGCTGGGTTCTAGACTGGCCGAAACCCATCAATGTTCGTTCCCACTTCAACCCCAAGCCCTCCCGCAAAACGCGCAAACGTAACACATTCGAGCAAGAGATTGGGAACTCATCATGTGATGGCTTGCAGCTTTGGCTATTGTCTGTGAGTGCCAAGCTAGAACCCTAAACCCTAAACCCTAAAACCCTAAACCCTAAACCCTAAACCCTAAACCCTAACCAAACCCTAAACCCTAAACCCTAAACCCTAAACCTAAACCCTAAACCCTAAACTCAACACCGGCTCAGGCGTGTCCAAACTTCGATCAGGGCACCAGGAGTGCTTGATCCGGATGCATGCCACCTCCTCCGCGGTCCTCCAGCGACCTCCTAGGGCAACCCTGAGCCTTGAACCCTGAACCCAAACCCTTGTATCCTAAGCAGGAAAATCCTGAACCCTTAAGTCCTAACTCCTAAACCCTTCATCCTAAAAACCCTAAACCCTAAACCATCTCAGAATCCCCCCCCCCCCCCCGCCCCCCCCGATTGTTTTAGAAATCTCAATCTTGATCCAAGGGGCCACTGTATTACTGTAGTTGTGTAGGGTTTTTGGGGGTTTAGGGTTTAGGGCTAGGGTTTAGGGTTTAAGGTTTAGGGTTTTCGGGTTCAGGGTTTAGGGTTTAGGGGCTCGGGCTGCTTCAGGTTGCAACCCTGAAAGCCGTATATCACCAGCGCTACCGTGCGTGAACCCCGTCTCTCCTGACAAAAGCAAGCTCGACGTGCTCGGCCGCAAGCACCGATCCTGTCTGGCGGCCCTGAACCCTAAACCCGAATCCCTAAGCTAAACCCTAAACCCTAAACCCTTATCTTGAACCCTGAACCCTAAACCCTAATTAAACCCTAAACCCTAAACCCTAAGGTTTTTCGGGTTTGTAAGGCCAGGCCGGGGTGAATTTTCGGGCGCTTTCTGGGTCTCTACGAAACTTCCACCGAACTTTCGCCGAAAGTCTGCATGGGCTCAGGACACAAAAACCGAAGCTGATAGCTCGGTTTAGGGTTTAGGGTTTAGGGTTTAGGGTTTAGGGTTTAGGGGGGGCTGGAGCTTGGTGTTGAGTCTAGGGTGTAGGGTGTAGGGTTTAGGGCGTGTGCTTAGGACGAGGGGTCAAAGAACGGCAGAGTTGCTTCTTGTGGTCCACTTCCCTGCCTTTGGACCAGACTGCACCAGGAGAAACCAGCAGATCGGCCATGACCCACCGAACCCCAAAGACTCCAACACAAAACCCTAAACCCTAAACCCTACACCCTAAACCCTAAACCCTAAACCCTAAACCCACACCGAAAGCCTGACCTTCCCAAGCTCCGAGCCGAGAACTGGCACCCTGGCCGAGTCGCTGAGTGTGCGAGGGTCCAGCTCCTCAGTGTCGAGAATCTTTTTGGCATGGGTTTAGGGTTTAGGGTTTAGAGTTTAGGGTTCAGAGTTCAGGGTTCAGGGTTTAGGGTTTAGGGTGTAGGGTTTAGGTTTAGGGTTCTTTCTGAGGGTAGTTTCATGGGTCCTTGATATGGTCCCGAACCTCTTTTAAAGGGTTCTGATGTATGGACCCTTAAAGTAGGCAATGAGGGAATGTCAAGAGCTCGTGGGCAATTTTGAAAGTTGGCGTGCAATTGTTCAAGAGTTCGTGGGGAATTGTCAAAAAACTCCGTGGGCAATTGCAAACAACCATTGCCCGCGAACTGGTGACAGTTGCACACGAACTCTTCAGAATTGCACACAAAGAAAGGCAAAAAGTTCCCGCGAATGCCATCGGGGTTTCAGCAATAGCAAACACAAATAAGTCAGCATGTGCATATGTATGTACATATACATATATATATATATACATACATATATATATACATACATAAACATATACATATACATATATGTATGTATATATATATATATATATAATGTAAGAGAGGGTTTAAGGTTTCGGGTCGAGGGACCTCAAGAACCCTTCAGCAAAGCTGCAGAACCTCGTGAGATCAACGCGGCAAAACCACTCGACAGAAAGCTTTCTGCACCTTTGGAAGCCCTAAACCCTAAACCCTAAACCCTAAACCCTAAACCCTAAACCCTAAACCCTAAACCCTAAACCCTAAACCCTAAACCAACTAAACCCTAAACCCTAAACCCTAAACCCTGAAGCCCTCTAAGCAGCCCTCAGCACCACGTTTAAAACCTCAACCCCCTAAACCTCAAACCCCAAGACCCCAAGACCCTAAACCCTAAACCCCGAAACCTCCTAAACCCTAAAGCCCGAAACCGCAGAGCCCCTAGACCCAAAGCTTAAAAACCCGAAACCCAAGGAAGCCCTAACCCCCAAAACTCCAAAGCCCTAAACCCTAAACCCTAAGCCCCCTCCCCCCCCCCCCCCCCCGCCCCCTCCCCTTCCCCAAAAGCCCTAAACCCTAAACCCCAAGCAATAAACCCTAAACCTCCTCAACACCCCAAAGCCCCTAAACTCCAAAACCCTAAACCCCAAAGACCCTAACCTCCAAAACCCTAAGCCCCATTCCCCTCAACCCTCTCTTACTATGTATATTTAAACCCTAATGACCTTCGTCGGCATATTTTTTTCTGGGCCCTAGGGTTTAGGGCCCAGAGTTTTTTTTTTCAAGGTTTTTCAGAGTTTTTCAGTGTTTTTCAAGGTTTCTCAAGGTTTTTCAGGGTGTTTCAGGGTTTTTAACCCTCAAGAGGGTTTAGGGTTGTAGGGTTTGGGGCATAGGGTTTGGGGCATAGGGTTTAGGGCCCAGAGTTTTTTTTCAAGGTTTTTCAGAGTTTTTCAGTGTTTTTCATGGTTTTTCAATGTTTTTCAGGGTGTTTCAGGGTTTTTAACCCTCAATTCTGATGAGAAGGGCCGCCCCCGCGACCTTTTCACAGCCTAGTTTTGGTCAAGGGGGGGTCGTGTTTTTCAATTTTAGAGGCAAAATAGTCTTCGGAGACCCCCCTTGCCTCAAACTCCGACCCCCCCTTGAGAAGGAAAGTTTGCTTCCAAAAACACCCCAAATGAGGGGGGGGACCCCAGGATCGGCCCGGGCCACAGTTAAAAATGCGATTTTTTAGTACTGAAATCGACGGTTCTGGGTGGCCTCTTGTTTCTGGCAAACCGAGCCTTCACCGGTTTCAGAATTTCAAGTTTTTCAAGGTTTTTCGAAGTTTTTCAAGGTTTTTCAAGGTTTTTCAGAATTTTTCAATGTTTTTCGATGTTTTTTTAATGTTTTTCAGGGTGTTTCAGGATTTGTTTTCTGGTTTAGGGCTGCAGGGTTTGGGGCATAGGGTTTAGGGCTGTAGGGTTTGGGGCATAGGGTTTAGGGCTGTAGGGTTTGGGGCATAGTGTTTAGAGCTGTAGGGTTTGGGGCATAGGGTTTAGGGCCGTAGGGTTTGGGGCATAGGGTTTAGAGCTGTAGGGTTTGGGGCATGGCCTCCAAAAACACCCCAAATGAGCCCAGTTAAAAATGCGATTTTTTAGTACTGAAGTCGACGGTTCTGGGTGGCCTCTCGTTTCTGGATTTTTGGCCACCGAGCCTTTACCGGTTTCAGAATTTCAAGTTTTCGAGGTTCTTCAAGGTTTTTCAGAATTTTTTCAGTGTTTTTTTGATGTTTTTCAACGTTTTTCAGGGTTTTTTCAGGTTTAGAGCTGTAGGGTTTGGGGCATAGGGTTTGGTTTGGGGCATAGGGTTTAGGGCTGTATGGTTTGGGGCATAGGGTTTAGGGCTCAGAGGGTTTGGGGTATAGGGTTTAGGGCTCTTAGGGTTTGGGGCATA
Source organism: Symbiodinium natans (assembly GCA_905221605.1). Classification (NCBI taxonomy): domain Eukaryota; class Dinophyceae; order Suessiales; family Symbiodiniaceae; genus Symbiodinium; species Symbiodinium natans. The sequence goes on from CAJNDS010000689.1 coordinate 80,644, forward strand.
GGGTTTAGGGCCCAGAGTTTTTTTTCAAGGTTTTTCAAAGTTTTTCAGTGTTTTTCAAGGTTTTTCAATGTTTTTCAAGGTGTTTCAGGGTTTTTAACCCTCAATTCTGATGAAGGGCCGCCCCCACGGCCCCCGCGACCTTTTCACAGCTAGTTTTGGTCAAGGGGGGGGTCGTATTCTTCAATTTTAAAGGCAAAATAGTCTTCGGAGACCCCCCCCTGCCTCAAACTCCGACCCCCCCTTGAGAGGGAAAGTTTGCTTCCAAAAACACCCCAAATGAGGGGGACCCCAGGATCGGCCCGGGTCCCAGTTAAAAATGCGATTTTTTAGTACTGAAATCGACGGTTCTGGGTGGCCTCTCGTTTTCTGGAATTTTTGACCAAAACCGAGCCTTCACCGGTTTCAAGATTTCAAAGGTTCGTCAACCCCCTTGATCCAAAACCACCCCAAATGAGGGGCCACCCCCCCCCCCCCCACCCCACCCTCCTCGGTTTGAGAATTAGATTTTGGGTTTTCGGCCAATTGGACCTTGAGCTTTAAGCAGTGGACTTTGTATTTTCTCAATGTTATGGGTTTCTTGGGTGGGTGGGGTTTTATTCCAGCCCTTGACAAGCTGCTTGACTAGTGAATGCTCGGACTTGAGAGGCCTTACCCTAAACCCTAAGGCGGAGGGTTTTTTTTGCAAAGGTGGTCCTCTTGCAAAGGTAACCCCCCCCCCCCCCCCACCCCTCCCCCCCACCCCACCCCCCCCCCCCCGCCCTCTCCCCCACCCACCCCCCCCCCCCCCCCACCCACCCACCCCCACCCCCCCCCCCCCACCCCCCCCCACCCCTCACCCCCCCCCCCCTTCCGCCCCCCACCCCCCACCTCCCACTCCCCCCAACCCCCCCCCATTTGAAAACTCAATGCTTGCATCGTGGGTTTCAAAAAAACTCATATGCTTTGACGCAAGCTTGCGCGGCTCTACAAAAGCGGGGGGGTTGGGGGGGGGCAGCCCCCCCCCATTTGCAAACTCAATGCTTGCATGCTGCAATGCTTGCCTGTAGGTTTCAAAAAGACTCACATGTTTTGAAACAAGCTTGCACGGCTTTAAGAAGCGGGGGGGTTGGGGGGGGGGTGCAGCCCCCCCCATTTGCAAACTCAATGCTTGCATCATGGGTTTCAAAAAGGTTCTTATGCTTTGATGTAAGCTTGCGCGGCTTAAAAAAGCGGGGGGGTTGGGGGGCCCCCATTTGCAAACTCAATGCTTGCATCATGGGTTTCAACAAGACTCATATGCTTTGACGCAAGCTTGCACGGCTTAAAAAAGCGGGGGGGGTTGGGGGGGGCGCAGCCATTTGCAAACTCAATGCTTGCGCATACTACATATATACACTCCACGTATTTCTACCAGCTGCAGCTACATCGCGGTAAAAAGAATCTTTGCGACTGGGGAGAACAGGGAAATCAAAACGAAGTCGGCACCCAAGCCAGGCCAAGCCGAGCCAAGCCACGCCGAGCCAAGCCAAGCCAGCCAGGCCAAGCCAAGCCAAGCCGAGCCCACCCGAGCCAAGCCAAGCCAAGGAGCCAAGCCAACCAAAGCCAAGCCAAGCCGAGCCAAGCCAAGCCAGAGGACAAGCCGAGCCAAGCCAAGCCAAGCCCAGCCGAGCCAAGCCAAGCCGAGCCAAGCCAACCAAAGCCAAGCCAAGCCAGACAAGCCGAGCCAAGCCAGGTCAGAGGACACGCCCAGCCAAGCCAAGCCAAGCCAAGCCACACCTTTGCAAGGGGACAGGGCCGAGCCACACCTTTGCAAAAAAAAAACCCGGACCCCCCTAAACCCTAAACCCTAAACCCTAAACCCTAAACCCTAAACCCTAAACCCTAAACCCAAAACCTTTGAGCCGATCTGCTGCGGCGTCGCACCCAGCCGCCTGCTCGAGGCGATCCCCGGGGCACAGGCCTCGGAGACTCCAACACTTCCCTCTTTGAGGGTAGGGTTTAGGGTTTAGGGTTTAAGGTTTAGAGTTTAGAGTTTAGGGTTTAGGGTTTTGGGTTTAGGGGTTAAGGGTTTAGGGGTTTAGGGTTTAGGGGTTAGTGTTAACGCTGAAACTTCGATTTGTAAGGGTGTGGGCAACAGAAGGAGTGCATTATTGCTGTCGGAGGCCGTTTGAAGACGAGGGGGGAAAAGACTGGTGCGGTTCAGGGCAGGTTTCGGGGCCAGGGGTGGTGTCCCCCATTCATTTTGGTGTGCACTGCGTGCCCCCAAAAACCACCCGAAGCGCGACGTGCACGTCACCTTTTTGACGGCGAAAGCCTTCATTTTGCGTCTTCGACCTCTCTGACCCCTAACTCCTAAACCCTAAACCCAAACCTTTACGTGCCTCAAGTGGCCAGGCGGCCTACGCAACGGTCCTCTCCTCAAACTTGGGGTCGAGAACGTGCGGCCGAACAGAATCCCGTTTAGGGGATTTGGGGGCTTCAGGGGTTTAGGGTTAAAACAGGCCATAAGCCTGGAAACCTTCCTCAACCCTTCCCTTGCAGTCCTGGGGCCCTATTTGGCTTGAGATCCCTGGGCCCTATATTCCCCCAACCCTCGAGGCACCAAACCCAAACCCTAAACCAAGTCCCAAAGCCCCCAAAAGCCCCAAACCCCAAGCCCCAAGCCCCAAACCCTCCTAAAAGCCCACACGCCGAAGCCCTAAAACCCCAAGCCCTAAACCGAAACCCTAAATCCTAGAAACCCCCCAAATCCCCCCTAAACCCTAACCCTAAACCCTAAACCCTAAACCCTAAACCCTAAACCCTAAACCCTAAACCCTAAACCCTAAACCCTAAACCCCAGGGCTGTGGCCGAAGTAGGCGGCCAGGCTTGGGCGCTTCACCGCCAAGGCGAGGTACACGCGCGAGGCCCTGAGGACCAGCTAGGGAGGGTTTAGGGTTTAGGGTTTAGGGTTGAGGGGTTGAGGGGTTGAGGAGCTTAGGAGTTTAGGAGTTTAGGGCTGGGTCAGGGTTTAGGGTTTGAGGGTTTAGGGTTTAGGGGTGTTTGTTCTTGGGGGCTTGGGGGCTTGGGGGCGTTAGGGGTCTTTGGGTTCTTTGGGGTCTTAGGGGCTTAAGGGTCTTAGGGTTCTTAAGGGGTCTTTAAGGGGCTTTAGCTTAGGGGGGCTCAGGGGCTTGGGGTCTTAGGGTTCTTCAGGGGTCTTTAGGGGCTTCGGGGTCTTAAAGGTCTTAAGCGGCTTAGGGGCTTAGGGGTTCAGGGGCGTGGGGGTTAGGGTCTTAGGTGCTTAGGCTTAGGGGGGCTTCGAGGTCTTAGGGGTCTTAAGGGGTCCGTTGAGGGGTTTAGGGCGTCGGGCCTCCTGCGCCCCACAAGACCCCCTTCAAATGCAGCTGTGCACTTTCGGTGCCTAACTTTATGGGTGATGCAGCAAACTCTTTAACGTTTGGTCCTTGAGATGGAAAGGAAGTTGCACACTGACGGAAGGATTTCGAGCCCTGAAACTGTCCTCCCCTAAACAAGCAGTTCGCTCAAGGTTATTCAGCCTCAATCACTACCAGGCCCGAACCCGCAGCCCTTTGCTGAAGCCCTAAATGGCCCTAAATGGCCCCCTAAACTCCTAAACCCTCAAACCCTAGACCCAGCTCTAAACTCCTAAGCCCTTAACCCACAAACCCCTCAAACCCGAAGCCCTAAACACCTAAACTCCAAAACCCCCTCCCAAGCCCTCAGCCCCCAAGCCTCCTCCTCCCCCCACCCTAAACCCTAAACCCTAAACCCTAAACCCTTAAACCTAAACCCTAAACCCTAAACCCTAAACCCTAAACCCTAAACCCTAAACCCTAAACCCTAAACCCTAAACCCTAAACCCTAAACCCTAAACCCTAAACCCGAGTGGGCGCACATCAGCGTGAAGGGAGGGAACTCGTGCAGGCGAAGATCCATCCTCACAGCGTTTGTAGGGATTCCTTAGTTGTCCAGTACCTAGGGGTTTTAGGGTTTAGGGTTTAGGGTTTAGGGTTTAGGGTTTAGGGTTTAGGGGTTGAGGATTTGGGATTATAAGGGGAATATATTAACCCAAAAAGGTTAAAGGTTACCTACTCTACTACTAAGGATTCCGACTGGAGAGTTGAGAGGCTTCAGGGTTTCAGGGTCAAGGGCTTTAGTGTTGGAGGCTTAAGTTTAGGGTTTAGGGTTTAGGGTTTAGGGTTTAGGGTTTCAGGGTCAAGGGCTTTTAAGATTTCAGAGGTTTAAGTTTAGGGTGTCAGGCTTCGGATGTAGGATTTGTAGGTTTAGGGTTTAGGGGCAGGCCCTGTGTAGAGCCCCGAAGGATAGGAATGTCCCTACCATAGATAGAGGGCCCGCAATGTGCACACCACCCTTTCTGTACAAAGACACTCCCCTAGCTCGCAGGCCCGTCAACCTCAAAACGCTTAGCAACATCTGCGAACACCTAGAGCAAGAGTGGGGTGGCCTTGCTTGTTGGGTACATCCAGGTTGCCCAGTAAACTGCTGAAAAAAACCTAGACCCGAAGAAAGGCCAACGCTCCGAATTCCCACTTCCCATCCCCGTCCCCTCAGCGGAGTGGGTTTAGTAGCCGGCTTAGAAGGGTTTTGGTACTGGGAGGTTCCCCTTATCAACCAACTATATCTGTACTTAGAGCTGTACCAACCATATTAGGGGCACTTACGGGGCTTATAAGTGGGTCATATGTACACTTAGAATTCCTTCATAAGTACCATCAACCTGGTCCAAGTAGAGAGTAGGGTTTAGTGGCAGGCGCTTCCAAGGGGCCTCCAGGGGCCTCCAGCAGCCTTCCAGGGGTCAGGGATCTCCAAAAAAGGAGGGTCTAAACCCTAAACCCTAAACCCTAAACCCTCGCGAGTGAGTAAGAAGCCAGTTGGATTACCATGTCTGCAACATGTCGGCTTAGGTCTACAGGAGCCCAAGCCACAAGCAGAGTGTCTTTTTAAGAAATCATCATGTATAGTGTACAGTACTATTAAAGACGTCATAGGACACAGACTCCTATCAGAACGTGTCTTGTTGTTTGTTGTGTTGTTCCTGCTTGGTGGAAAAGAGAGCCCTGCGTAACCCCGCTGTGGAGCTTCTTGCCCACGCGAGGGTTATGAGCCCAACGCTACGTAAAAGGGCTCTGTAGAAAGTAGACCTTGCCATGGCAAACCTCCCGAATCCTTTCTGGTCAGATGCGGTGCAGCAGGAATTTCGTCGTGCACAACAGATGGTGCAGGAGGACCCTGGGGAAAGAGGTGCAGCTACAAGAGAAGGCGATGAATCTGAACGTGAACCGCCATATGAGTTTGGACCTCAAGCCCAGGAAACTCCTGAGGCCGGAGCAAGTACAGCCAGGGACAATGTGCCCCATGAGCCAGCTTCGTGTCCTGCAGAAGTACATCGTGTTGACCCTGTTGCGCTGGCGACACAGCCACAGGAACCGGAGGCACTTGCTGCCAGGGAAGCATCGCCAGCTCATTACAGCGTTACTGGATTGAGTGAGCTTTCGACTCTGGAGCGTGGTGGTGTGAGAGTTGGCCTTGAATCATCGGGACTTAAAGAAGTTGATGACCGAGAGCTAGTTCCTGATTATGGCACGCCACCTGTTGCGACTCAGTCCGGAAATAGAGATCCCTTTGGCGATCTGGGGTCAATGCTACGCGTGCTGATGCAAGGCCAGCAGTCTTTGGTAGAGCGAATGGATAAGCTGGAGAGCTCCAAAGCATCGTCATCGTCTGCAGGTGCAAGCTCTAGTATCTCTGAGCCGCGTCCGAAGGCTGTGTTTCCTCCTCAGTTCGTTGGCAGACCAGCTGTGACCGGCAAGCCGGCTAACCTTGGGGAAACTGGGACGGGACCTGGTGGGGAAATGAGCCAACTGGGACCGCCAACTGAGACCCAGGCCCAGGCTCCGAGTGCGGGTGTGGTTGAGCTCGAAGGGTCAAAGTACGCCTGGCGAATCACGCCCGAAGGATTGAAACTAGAGAAACAGACTGCAAACGTAGCTGAGGCCTTAAGCCAAAGAGCCAGATCACCTTTTAAGCCCAGAAACCCCAACAGCCCAAAGCAAACCCAAAAGCCTAGAACGCGGAATGAAACCTCTCAGAGGTCGCGTCAACCTGTCAGGACAGCAGGTGCGCAGGAGGCTGCGTCAAAGCTCTTTGATGTTGGTGGTTGCGGGCGGTCCACAACTGTTGCGGGAGTGCCGTGGGGAAATCATGGACAGGGGAGAGGTAGTCTATCTCGAACAGGCCTGTTAAGATACCCAGTGAGTCCAGGAGGCACCGAAATCAGGCCGCCGCCTGACCCTGTCCCGACACGCGCTGGTGATCTCACCGAGCCGCAGCAGCCTGAAGAGCCTATCAAGCATTGCCCTGATTTGCCAGTCTTGGAGGAATACGACCCAGACACATCAAGCATTACTGCGGGAGATTGGCTAGCCACACTAGGCCCAAGTATGAGTTCCCTCAGTCCCAATGCACGTGAGTGGTGGGCAAGCGTCACCCAAGAATCTAGGACCCTATATGCGCAATGGTTGAGCGCGTCCCCACTGGATCGCCTGAAGATTAAACCTGAAAGCCTTGTTGAGTTGCATCAAACAGGTCGTTTTTCCAGGGTTGAGCAGAAGGCTGTTCCGATGTTACTCAAAAGTATAGGAGCTGAGCTGCGTGAAGATGTGGTTACCTCAAGGTTGTTTTCCGCCGCTGCCATAGTGTATAAAACGATGTGTCGGTATCAGCCGGGAGGTTCGGGGGAAAGACAGCGACTATTGGAATACTTGGTTGAGCCTGAGCCCTGCACTACAGTGTCAGAAGCTGTTCGAGGGATCAGAAAGTGGCGCAGGTGGCTGACCAGGGCAGTTGAGCTGGGAGTGTCCTTGCCCGACCCTTCGCTCCAAGTGCGTGGGCTTGATCGCCTGTACCCCCCTAGCCTGTCCACTACATCCAGTTTTCGCCTTATGACCTTCCGTACGCGCTCACTCACAGGGCCAACAGATGAGCAGATTAGGACCTCGATGATGCAGGAAGCCACGGCCCTGCTGAGGTCTCTTCAGCTCAAATCCTTGGCACTTAGACCTGAGCATGCGGAGCATCAGGATCATCAGGACTGGATCGCGCCGCAGAAATCTCAGAACTTGGACGTTGTGGGGTGCGTTGGTGTCCTTGTGGCTGGTGCTTTAAGCAAAAACACTTCGCCGCAAGCGTTCCAGGTGGACTCGCCGGTTACATGCCGGAGGGGTTTGATTGATTCTGGTGCGAACGCATGCCTCCGGAAGCGGTTTGAGAGTGAGACCCTGGAGGACTTGATCGCATGTTCTGTGCATTTGGCCTCTGGCGTCGCTGATTTGTGGGTCACCCCGTTGGGAACTTTGGTTTCGGCGTGCGAAGTTGAACCTGTTGTTTCGCTTGGAAAGTTGGTGGAGCTTGGATGCCAAATGACGTGGCGTGAGGATCAGTGTACGTTGCTTCACCCGCTGAGGGGAGCGATTCAACTTGATGTGAAATCAAGGTGTCCACGATTGCGTCGCGAGCTCGCCCATTTGCTGATTCAGGATGTTGAGCAGCGTGTTCTCACAGGCCACTCCCAGACTCAGCATGAGGGCCCGCGTGAGAGCAAGGGTCCATATGCAGCCTTGGATTGTGTACGTTGCGTCCTGGGGGGGAGTGTTGAAGGAGGTCTTTGGGCGGACCGAAAACCAAAACCGCCGGAAGGGTTTTTCAGCAACGTGGCTGATTTGGCGGCCCCGAAAGCAAAAACACCTCAAGAGTTGTTGGGAGATGAGGCCGAGGCTCTCGAAGCAAGCCGGGGAAGTCCCCAGGCCGAGAGCCTGCGCAACATCAAAACGTTTGAGTCGCTGTCTGAGAGCGACGTCTTGAGTGATATTGCTGAGGAGTTTGAGCGAAGCCACCCTCACAAGGTTTGCAAGTTGACGCTGTGTGTTGAAACAGCGAGAGTGCCGAGTCAGAGTGCGGACGAGCTCGAGTCCTTGATGCTTGAGTTTGAGAGCTTGTGGTTGAGAGTGCGTTTCAATGGCCGTCCTTCATTACAATCCCAAACCTGTCAACAAATCCCGGCCGGAGTAGGTTTGGACTCTAAGATTGAGAAGCTCTCAGGACCGAGGGCGAAGGATAATGAGCCCCCAGAACAGAGTTCGGGGGAGAGGCCGTGTAATCAACTAGGCGCCGGTCAGATTGCTTTTGTGGTGCCTGGAATGTCCACTCCTCGTTGCGGCGACGTCGTTTTCGTCGTGGGTTGGACGTGCTGGAGTCAGATGTGGTATCCGCCGACCCGAGCTTTGAGCGGGGGAGGCGCTAGTGAAGACCCATAGTCTTGCCCCCCCCCGCCCCCCCCGCCCCCCCCGCCCCCCC
>CAJNDS010000690.1:0-88131 GCA_905221605.1 Symbiodinium natans
CCGCGCGATGCAAGTTCGGCGATGAATCTGTGCCAGAGCTGACAGGCTGGGTGCGGATGTACCACTCTCATCACACGAGTGTGCGCCTGGTGCTGCAACTTAAATCCCTGGGCAGCTCCGGTTATAGCTTTGCTTGCGCTGAGAAGCGAGTGGCGTTGTTGAGAGTCACCACAAGCAGATTCCAGCCAGCTAGCCAACTGTTCAAAGCTTAAGCAGCAGTTTAACCCTTCAATGGAAGCACATGTAGGGCTCTTAGCAACTAACGGAAGCTAAAGCCTCGCGTGGTACAGAAGGCCATGGCAACCAAGGACTGGGCTGGGGATTTTTTGCCAGTTCCGGCGCCATGTTCCAAAGGCCGCGTGACGTTTCGGCGATCATCTCGGGTAAAGGGTTGCGCCCCATGCAAGGTCAGCTTGGACTTGGATTTTGATGGAGGCTGGTATACGTGGGCTGGAAACCCTCGTCCGTTAACGATGCTCTCTGATGAGCCTGGCTTGCAGAAAGCAGTTTTTCGCACCTTCGCATGCAAGCATCGTCACAAATTCTGCCACCTTTTTGCATGTCCAGTGCCGTTAAGGAGGAGAGCCTCTACTACTACAGCTGAAGCCGGTTGTTGTGTTGTTAGGGCACTGGCTGGCTGGACAACGGCATCGATCGGTTGCGAAACAGAGCGCTTTTCCTGAGCGACTGCATGTTCCACACCAAGGCAGACAGCAATGTTGTTGAAACTTGAAACTGAAGCTCCCCTAAACCCTAAACTTCCTAAAACCTCTATCCGGCACAAGTCTGGCTCAGGCGAGTGTAGCCCTGTAGCTGCATGTCCTTGTGGCCTTGTGGTGCTTAAAAGCACCGGGGTGCGCGCTTTGAGAGCCCATGGACAGCCGGAACGCCTCCGGAGCATCAACTCCCAGCTGCGCAGCAAAACATGGGCTTTTGGCATGTTGCACACTGAATCTTCATGAATTATTGAATACCCAATAAAATATCTAATATTGTATATATCTAATATTGTCTATATCTATATATATATATATATAATATGTATAATTTTGTAGTCTCTTTTGGAGGCTGCCTCTTCTTTCAGCCCCGAGGTGCGAGCGGGGCCTATTCCCTGGAAGTGTCACACCTGCGTCAATCAACGCGGCCCAGATGCAGCTTCTGGGAACCCCGAGCCCAAGAAACCCAACAACCCCTACAACAGCAGCCCCAAACCCAATAAGCCCAACAATCCCAAGAAGAACCCCTAAACCCTAAGCCCTAAGCCTAAGCCCTAAACCCTAAACCCTACACCCTGAACCCGAAACCCTAAACCCTAAACCCGAAACCCTAAACCCTAAACCCTAAACTCCAAACCCACTCCTCCGACCAATTTACCCCCGCATTGCCGTGGCTAGTCGGGTGGCAAAAAAAACTCTAAACCCTAAACCCCAAACAAACCTCCTCTGACAAGGAGATCCATCAAGTGGGAGCGGCCCCGACTCCGTGACAAGAATGATTCACGCGGAGATGCTTTGCAGCAATTGGCATTGGGAGTTTATTTAGGGTTTAGGGTTTAGGGTTTCGGGTTTAGGGTTTAGGGCTTAGGGTTTAGGGTTTAAGGTTTAGGGGCAAACTGGGCCAGGTCCCGGCAGCAATGAGCCCGGTTGGCAAAAGGGGGCAAACTGGGGTTCCCCAAAATGAGTTTAGGGTTTGGGCTTCAGGGTTGCGGGTTTAGGGTTAAGCAGTATGCTGGTTCTAAGTGTGGTTTAGTGGTACGAACCCTTTCTCGGGGGTTCTCTTAATAAGGAGTATCGTGCTATGGGGTATATGGTCCCCTATTCTGGGGAACGATGAATTGGCTTGCGGTGTGGGTGGGAGTCCAGACATCGAGATCGCTGAGGTCACCAAGCAAGAGGCTTTTTGCTGGATTCTCTACTGTCCTTCCTTGGCGACTTTGATGTGTTCAGGGGGGACTAACGTTGAAATTTGTCGGAGATGTTCAATGCGGCTCTGCCGCCATGAGCTCCAGGCCACCGTATCAATGCAGTTCGCCAAAGGGCAGACTCTATCTCACTTGCTGCTGGATATCTTTACTTATTGGCGCCTTGCTCTGCACAGTAGAGAGGAGAGGTGACGGTTTGTGCAAGAGAGCCCCCATGCCGATGAGCTACGGAACAAGGGCTGTCTACGCAGCGGCTGCTGAATATGCGACCGGGCAATGTGAATGGAGACCTGAAAGGCATGCAGGCATGCAACATGGTCAGACCTGTCTTGCGAACATCTTGGTTTTCCCGGGGCCGGAAGAATAGAGGGCGGAAGCACAAAGAGGAGAGGTCGGGAGACCGGACAAACTCCACAACACACAGAGTCGAATGGGCGTGGCGAGTTGAAGTTGTGTCGACTGTTCGATGGTGTCTTTCCTAAGTCGACCCGCTTCAGCGCTGATGGGTCGGATCATCGCCTCTTCTACCTCTTGCCGCGAGGTCGCAAGAGATGTGTGGATCACGAGCTCAGAGTTGGCCCTACTCACACATATGTGTATACATATATATATACACAATATTGTGAAGTCGACCAGCACTGGACTTGCACTAAGCCAATGCAATCACAGCCCGGTCACGCTGTTTTACGACTTCGTGAGTCCAAGCACTTGTGCAGCTACGCCTGAGTGCGTCCGGTCGGACCGCACAGCAACCTAGGAGCTACTGTACGACTCTACCGTGCTCAAAGGCACAAGCTCGGTACTTGAGCCAAAATATTGGCATTGATACGAATTGCAAATCTACACATGCAAAGGAAAACTACAGTACTGGTTCTGGCAGCTCTGCACATGGAACGTGCGTGCTTAGACCTGCTCACATTCGCCCCTCAGCCGAGGCTTCCAGCTCATCTCGAGCTCGGAGTGCAGCAGGCACTCGCGCTGAACACAGAAAGGGAAGGGCGAGGGTGTCGCGTGCGACCATGGTGGTCCGCACATCATGAGCATTGGCACGCGGCAGGGACGCTAGCCCGCACCACCACAACGAACGCACGACGACAGCAACCCTCAGCAGCCCTTAACCACCCTTTCCCAGGAGGTCCTCACCCTTTTGCTGGTGGGCGAGGCTCTTGAATCCTCGAGCTGGTCTCTAGCTGCCAGTACGCAGACTAGGGTACAAACTATGGTACACTGTACACTTCCGGTCCTAAGCTACGGCTACGGCTACTCACCTATCTGGAACTACCCTACGGGCTACCGGACTCAGCGAGAGCCGCGCACATGGCTTGTGCCGCAGGCAATGCAGCTCACACGCGCTTCGGCGAGCGCATTGCCGCGACCAGGACACGGTCCGCAGCACCTGCAGAAGAGCACCCTCAGCACGAGGGGCCACAGGCAGGGCGGAGGAGAAAGGTGCGGGGAATGCAAAATGGGCAGGTTTCCAACCTGCCGCGGCTTTTCGCCCGCAGTCAAGCAAAAGAAAATGCAAAAGGTTGGCGAAGCAACATGCCGTGCTGCAACGCCTGCTCTGATAATGCGTGGATGCATACCACGCCGCGCCGACTGGCCGCAGCCTACTCGATACCCTGTGGAGCAGTGTTGGGGGCACGAGTGGCGATGCCAGCAACGTTGGAGCTTCTGGCTCGCTCCAACTGAGGGCGCCTTGCGACCGCCTCATCGAGGGAGAATGCCTCAGCCGACACCCTCTGGAAATCCTCGATGTAGGACTGCGCGACCGGGTGCGTCTTGGCGACCTCAAGCCTAAGCCCTGCCTCCGCATTGGCTTTGCTGCTTGTGGTAAAATTGAGGCTCCCAATCAGCACCACCGCGCCATCAGGCCGCAGTAGGCAAAGGGCCTTGGTATGGTGAAGCCCTTGGATACCGGTACCTACTTTAGCCCCGCGGCCGTCGCGAGCATAGGCGTCGCGCACGGATGTGCCGCAACCCACCTTCACCTCGGCGCCTGCAGCCGCCAAGCGTTTCAACGCTTGCCACTGCAGTTTGGTGCGGTGGCATTGTCCCATGTCGGCGACAATCCGAACGCCTGCGCCCTTGCTAAGCGACGCTTCGATTGCCTCGATGCAGGATGGGCAATCTAAGCTGTACGCCCGGATGTAGATCACATCCTCTGCTGCTCCAGACCCAAGCAGCATTTGGGCGGCCTGAACGTATGGCCCGCCCGCAAGGAATTCCGCTTCTTTGACTGGAGAACTCCTAGCGGGGACTGGGCCCTTGTTCCTCCGGCTGGGTGTGCGCGCCACAGTGGCAGTGGCGGCACGTTGCACGAAGCCGGACTGTGCGTGGGCTGCGCTCGCTCCATCTGCTGGGGCCGCGGCCAGGTCACGACCCGCGAGCCCCTGAAAGCAGGAGAGCCCGCGGCTCTTGGCCGCAAGTTGGGAGAAGCATCCTTCACTGTTCCCCAAACCCAACACAACCTTACCCTTAGCTAGGGCTTCGGAGGCGGTACTCCGAATGGAGTCTGTGAGCGCAGAACCCGCGCCTCGCTGGGCCGCGTGCAAAAACCCCAGGGATCGAGCGGTGTCCATTGCGGCATCGCAGTGCCCGCAACGTCCCTCTGCTAGGTAAGCACGACAGCCACAGGCAGCTGTCTCCTCCTTGAGGTGCACCCAAACTTTATGGGTCGCCCCTTTCTTAGTGCTCGCGACCTCAAACGTCGCTTCAGAGCCAAGGAGTTGAGACAGCCGCGCCTCAGGGGCCGCGGTGTTGCCATGTCGCAGATGCGCAATGCGATTGGCAACGGCACGACTCACGTACCACAGAACAGCGCTGCACAAGATCACTACTACCAGAGTGATGGCTGTTCCGGCGACCCACACGGTCCGCCTGGCCCCATGACCGATTTCCTCGACAACGTCGGCCGAAATTGTTGCAACCGCGTGCATGGAGTCCTCGACAACATGCACAGCCCCGCGGTGCAACTGCAAGGCAATCGGCGCCGACGCTGCAGCCGCCAGGCCCCACCAGCCGTTGATGTTCCCGTTGAGGGCGTGCATCAACCGATTGAGGAGCCCGCGACCCAGGAAAAAGGGGGTCCGCGGCGGAAGCGGAACACTTGGCGGCGGCCGGGCCGACCCGCACGGGAAGGCTGGGACCCAGCTTGTGCTTGGGCGGGGTTGGAGCGCGGCAACTATGCCCGCGGCGTAAGCGCCCCAGGCGTACCTGCCCCTCCCCTTGGGCTTGCCCTTGGCATCGGACTTGCCTCTGCCCTTCGGCTTGCCCTGGCCCTTGCCACAGGCATCTGCCCAAGCACTCCAAGGGTCGCGGCCCTTGCCGTACGTCGCTTCTTCGCGACGTCGCTTACCGCCCCTCTTCTTGTGTTTGTTTCTAAGAAGAGGTTGGATGGTTTCTTGGTCCTTGGTCCATCGCAAGATTGGCCAGAAGGATCTCGTGCTCCAGCTCGTCCTGGCTGCTTTCGGAGCCAGAGTCCCTCTCTTCGCCACGCCGATCAGGGATCCCGCGAGAGACGACCTCTGCCAAACGGAGAGGGGTGCTGCAGCGAAAGCACAGCTGCCTGAATGAAAGATTCCATTCATAGCAGTTAGGGCACTGCCACCCTGCAATGCGGAGCGCTTCGCTGATGTGGTCATCGCGCTCCGCCTTGTCCGCCTGGCGCCGCTCTCGCTTCTTGGCGCGCTCGGCCGCCTGCGCCTCCTCGGCCGCCTGGAGGGCTTCAGCGAGTTCCTCATCGCTGAGAAGCCTCGCGGCATCCGCCCGCGCTTGTTGGTCTTCAAGCGCTTCGGCAGAAAACCTCTTCGGGCCGCCCGCGTGCGTGGTGAGGCACTGGTCCTCGGCAACCGGGTTGATGGCTTCGCAGAAGAAGCACCGCCAGCTGCCGTAGGGGTAAAAGCGGCCTTCGACGTAGGCCCGGTTGGCTGGGAGGGCGACATCGTCCGCCTCATCCGCGGTGCCTGCCTCCATCTCAACCGAGACCTCCTCGTCCTTGACAACCTCAGCTTCCTCCTCCTGTTCCTCCTTGACCAGGGGCTCTTCTTGCTCCCGGCCAACGTTGAGGTGGGACTCAGTGCGAACCTCGGCGCGCATCAAAATGACGTCAAGGCTATCCGCGGCTGGGTCGCCCGCGAAGAAGGAATCGATCTCCTGGGCATGGAGATCGTCAAGAGGCGTCACCAGGTCTGGCGAGTAATCCCGCTTGGAACGACGACGCTCTGCCAGGCGTTGCTGAACGTCGCTCGTCGGTGCGAGGGCCCGCCCGCGCGGAGCGGCCTCCCGCGGAGGTCCATGCTCGGCCTCCTCCGTGGGCTCGCTCTTGGGGACCCTCCACCGCTACTCTCTGGAGCGGGATCCAGCTCGGGGTCATCGCGAAGCCACCCCGGTGGATGACTACCACCATAAATGTGGTGCGATCCGTCCTCAAGCTGGATTCGGTCCCCTCTCTTCAGGAGCGGGACCTTCGAGTGATCGTACCCGTTGGCTTTGTGGTACCGAATCACTCGGAGCATGGGCACCTCCCCATACCCACCGTCCTTTCCTCGGCGGAACAACCGTCCCCGACAGTCTTGACGAAAAGGGTCAAGAGGTGCGGAGGGGCTGATCCCCAGGTTGGGCGGAAGAGAGGCGCCATGGCAGGCCGCCTGATGCAAGTGGTATTGCACCAGCGACTCAAAGGCCAGCCCGCATCCAGGAGCTGAGCATCCATAGTGGCCGTCAGCATTGGGGCGAGGCACCTCTGGGGCCGGGGCGGACCCGACGGTCCCGCCTCTTGAAGGCCTGGCGGAACTGCTCGATCCCGCACCCCCGGGGGCATCCTGACCATCGTCAGACACCTCTTCCCCGTCGGCGCCTTCCCCGGCCGCCCGATTCTCTCCCCCACGGCGCAGAGTTTTGAGGGATTCCTCACGCTTGGTGATCTTTTCTAACTTCACCATCGCGGTTCCCGCCACCTCCAGTATTCTCGACTGGAGTTTCTGCGCTCTCAGAAGAGCTTCGGACCGCGCGAGGTACTCCTTCGCGGTGCTGACCACCGATTGGCCAAGTTCGAGGACTCCTTCCTCTATGCTCCCGGCCTGGGCCCCACCAGCGGGCTCTTCGTCCTCCTTCACCTTGACCGCGGCTTGGGGCGCCCGCGTGTCGGGAAGATCCGAGCTGGAACTATCTTCCTCGACACCTTCAGCTTCTTGGGCTGCCTCTTCCTCGAGCGAGTCTTCGGCCTCGAGGGCATTGGGGCCAGGGACGTTGCGCCTAGGATACTCCTTGGGCTTCGCTGGAAAGATCGAAGTCTTAGGAGCCCCTGAAGCACGCCCTTTGGCCTTAGGCGCGGCCTTAGGAGGGGTAACAGGTCGGGCGGCCCCCGCGGCCATGACACGGCCCGCAGGGGCCAGCACAACCGTCGAGGAGCTCGCCGCGCCACTGCTGGCCGCAGCAGCTTGGGACGCTTGGACCGTGCCCAGTTTCGGTCCTCGCCCCAACGGCGGGTGGGGGCCCGCACTGATGTCGCCTAAACTCCTTAGGTCGACATGCTGGATCAACCGATCCACTTCTAACTCAGCTATTAAGATGGAGTAAACAGCTGAGCCTTTGGGGAGTGCCCAGATGCGGGAGATGCCGGTGGCTCTAATCTGGCCAGTGAGAGCCACCCCATCTGCTCCCGCATAGATAGGCACTCCGGCGTCCCGCAGGACCGCCAACCGGACCTCGACTATGCAAGTCGATCCGCGGCGGAACCCGCGTCTCCCGTCCTCCCACTGCGTGGGGCAGTGCCCTAGGACGTAGTGCACCCCGAGGCGGCCTCCCGGCCCGCCGCCGGGGACCAAGCCATTCTCGATCAGGCTCGGCACGACATGCAAGTCCGTGCCGTGCCACATGGCCGGGCCATGCCGATATATAAGATCGTTGATGGCGGTCTCGCTTAGGCCCTCCATCATGAATCCCATAGGATGGCCGCAATCGGCCGAGTGGCCTTGGAAGGCACGCAAGTAGCCAGCGTACGAGGTATCCAACCTCGGTTTCCGCTGGTTGGCGTCGTGCGCGACCGCCTGGTTGTACTGGTTGATGGTGATGCCGAGTTGTTCGATCAACTCATCAACCGGGTAGAGGCCGCCCGGAGCGAACCGGCCTCTACAACCAGCTTCGCCGTGCCGCATGCATCGGACTAGCATACGCTGCACGTCGTCGATCGTGGGCGGGCCCTTTCGGCCCTTAGGGCCTGGACTCTTGCTCTTGCCCCTGCCCTTCGACCCTCCTCCACCCATCGCGGCACTGAGGCCCGCGGCTTTGCTGGACCTCCGATGGGCGAGGAAAACCTGACGCGCCCTTGAGCGGCCAGGACACGGCCCGCTGCAAGGGGCCGGTGTGCAGTAGTGGTAGGCAGCCGCTCCCGCGCGGCCAGGGCACGGCCCGCAGCGGGGCCTTGTGGTTGACCACGAAGGTCCGGGCGACCGATCGGTCGCTCCCGCGCGGTCTGGTCGCGACCCGCAGCGGGGCGCAGTGCACAGGCACGAACGCGGGGAGGGACTACCTACCCTAGGTTCTACAACACACTTGAACCGCTGCGGCGGGGTTTGGGGAGTTTCCTTAAGGTCTGGGCTCTAAGGCTTCTAAGGCTTCTGCTTCGACCTTGGACCGAACCTCTAGGCCTGCTTGCAAAACACTGGCTGCGAGACAGAGGAACGAAGCTGCACGCGACGAACGACGAAAAATCCTTCTGCCCGCAGACCGGCGACCTGGGAAACGGCCCGCCCCAAAAACACCCGCCCTGAACACAGAAACACCCGAACAGCCCCAACATCCTGAGCATCAGAACGCGCGTGGGGTGATTCTGGTCTGAGCGCGCCGCGTCATGGTTCGCGCGCTTGGTGTTGTGCGCACCGCGAACGCCTAAGGCTTCAAGAGCAGACGACGCGCTCTGCGGAGCTGCGACTGCCCCTTTGGCGCACGCTTCGCGCACCGCCCCCTCGGCTTGGGCATCAGTGAAAAACTGCCCATCAATGACCCTACCCGTCCTAACAGTAAGATCATCCACGTAGGCTATCCACTCCTTAGTATACTTAAGGCGCCTACCTCTGCCGGGGGCATAGGCCCTATCAACCACAAAGTTGAAATCATCTGGGCCGTTAATCGGGCCAAAGGTGAGGCCGACAGGGAGATATTTCCCTGATCTTGCCACAATGGCCAACACCTCGCGAGCACGCTTGGTGTTCCTAATTTGATTAAACCCACTAACCGCATCCACGAAGGTATACCAAACCGAACCTACTGCGGCGGCGAGCACATCGCTACCCCGCCGACAATAGTACGTGGAGCGCTTAATTCGGGCATTCACACGGCGGTAGTCAACCACCAAGCGTCGCTTCCTATGCCGCTTGTAGCTGGGCATTTCCTTGGTCGGAAACGGCGCAGATCCCCAAGCCGAGCTGCCGCGGATCAACTGACCCCGCTTGCATTCTTCTTCAAGCTTGTCGTCGACCCATTGCGCGGACTCGCCCCTCAGACTGTGAGGCTGGGACGAGACCGGCGGCCCGGTGGGGATGCAGTCATGGGCGAACTTCCTGACCGTGGTCCTGGTGGTGTCCTCCACCCAGAACCCAGCGGCCTTTCGCCGTATGACCTCCCTGACGGCTGCGATGTCAGCATCGGTCAGCCCTGGTCTGGTTGGTCCAGGCTCGATCTTCAAACCCGACCATACGAGGTCTCTATAGGCCTCGGTGCGCCTAGGATCCTCCGCGACCTTCTCGCCCGCAAGAGCATAGACCTCAAGGTCAGCCCGGACGGAATCCCAGTCCTTGGCGTCCGCCTTGGTTCGCCAAAACGCTTCCTTCTCAGCGGCGTACTTATCCACCTCCTTATCCAGCTCCGCACGCTCTGCTGGCGTGAGGTCCTCGCCCGAGCGCACGTCCGGGAGGGGAATGACTGGAGAGGGCTGTGGTGCAGCCGCGGCGCTATCCGCACCCGCAGTGGCTGGAAAGCTTTCAACTGCAGCGGTGCACAGCTCTTCTGCGCCCCTCAGACCAAGGTCCTGGAGTGATGCGCAGAAAGCCGCCCCTATGAGGTTGTAGTCGGCGCCCAACGTGCTTGTGCTGCACTGCGCCTAACGCATCCGGCCTACTACACCTCAAACCTACCGATTCTAAGCTGAAATCGGCGAGCCACAGGGCCCCGCTCTCAACGAGGTTGTCGCGGCCACTGGCCCGCGCGAACTGGCATATGTCAGCCCGCACGAAAGCCCAAGGCCAGCGTGGCTCTGCGAGCGTCCCAAACAAGGCGCCCCACTCCTCTAGCCGCCAGGGTTCCCGCTCGACGTGGGCGCCCGCGCGCGTGCGTTCCTGCGCACACCGGACGACTAGCTGAAGGAAAGCTCGGGGCACATTCTTGCCCTCAAGCCCAATCACGAGCACCTTCGGCTCTGCGCGCAAAACAGCGCCGCTAATTGCCTCTAAGTGCCCTTCTGCGGCCAGGTTCCAGGTGATCCCGTAGGCCTGCTTGCCTTGCACAAAAGCTGGAACAACCCTATACCCGTGCCTCCTAGCCGCGTCGGAAACGACCGCGTAACCCCAAGCAACCTCTAAGACATCGGCAACCCCTCCAAGGAAATACTGCCGGAACCAACTCTCGACAGCACCCGACTCTGGGGAAGCCCTAGGCTGCAACACGCGGGGTTCCGCGACCAAGAGGTCCGCGAGGGCCTCTCGGATCGAGAGCACACCCGTTCTGGCGCGAGACGCTCTCTCGAGCGTCCTGTCCTGCAACGAGTACGCTCCCTTGTCCAACTTCCTGGCCGAGGCTGCAGCAAGCACGCCGTCGCGGTTCAGGTCGACCTTGGAAATGATCTCCCTGACGGTAACCGCTTCGTGGGCCGGACGAGTCCCCTCTGAAAGCGTGAGCGCACCGTCCTCGGCGATGTATGCAAGCTGCCATCTGACGCGCACCCCGCTGGCATCGGGGAGATAGCGGTGCACGCCGACCTGCGCACGGGCAGCATCTACCTGCGTAACCCGTCCTAACCTGCACACCTTAGGGCCTCCACCTACACCCCGATAGGCAATGCGGTCGCCAAGGCGGAGGACGAAGTCCCTCCCGCGCCTGGTCAGTGTGAACTCCACTTGCTTGGCGTCGCCTTGAACCTGTTGCCCTAAGCTGGGGCGAGACGAGCCGTCCCCGCCGGTTCCATCGTCCTCAAAGACGACCGGCTCGCGGGATTCCGCGCCATCTGCATCCGCAGGAACAAGAATGCAGTCTTCCGCGTGCGCCTCCATCGGGCCGCGCCGGGCGGAAGAAGTACCCCCCGACTCCATCGACACGGGCTCCAAGGTGAGCCTGTGGCCCTTGACTTCCAACACGCGCCAGGGGCCGGTCAGACCCGGTTTCCAAGGCACACGCCCCGCCCCCTCTGAACGGGCCCTCGGAGCGTTCCAGACCACTCGGTCTCCTGGCTTAAGGTCCACAGTGCGCCTATGGCGATTTGCAAGTTTCGCCCGCGCTTCTGAAGACCGCGTCCAGTGCTCTCGGACCGCAGCAGCTAGTTCCGAGAACTGCTTAAACTGGCTCCGAGCCCAATCAGAGATGGGTTCGAACTGCAAGGCGTCTCGCAGGACGTCCTTTTCAAGTGGTAGAGCGAGCGACCAGCTCCGCTCTAGGTCCCTCGGGGTATACCCGTGGGGTCCCGGAGTGTTATCTATGACGTACTCCGCCACCACGAGCCAATCCGACCAAGCTTCGGAAAGGGAGGCGCCGACTTGCCTGACGACCGCCCCCAGCACCTTTTGAACTTCTTGGTGGACTCGCTCGTTTGCGCCCAACTCACAAGGCCTCAAGGGCGCGCTGAACCGCCACTCGGTCCCAAGCATAGCGCTGAGTTCTGCCATGAGCGCATTCTTGAACTCTGGCCCTCTATCCGACCTGATGAGGCTCGGGATCGTCCTGCTGCGAAGCACACAGCGCACGAACGCCCTCCTGACTTCAGCATGAGTCAGAGACCTCATCGGCTCGAGGAGGACAGCATGACTGAGGCAATCGAAGTACGTAAGCGAGTACCTATGCCCCTCCCTGTCCTCTCGGTTCGGACCTTCACAGTCCACGCTGACTTCCTGCCAGCATGTCTCGGCGCCACATTTGACCGCACGAGCTTCAACCTTCGTCGGTCGAGAGCGGCCTTTAATGCAAGCGAGACATTTGGCGACCCAGGTCCGCACATCTTTCTCTAAGTCGGGCCACCAGACTGCCCTCTCTAGCAGCTTGACGGTAACCTCAGCAGACCTATGGGCCCCAAGGACTCCACAGTGGACTGAATTGTAGCAAGCGCGGCGCCAGGTCACCCCATTCGCGCCCGCAGCCCCGTTGGGAACCACTGGGACAACGACGGTTTGACCCGTCCTGAGGGTCACCTCGCGCTCAAGCAACCCGTCTCCGGATATCTCCATTGGCGGCTCTGGCTTGCGAATCGAGCCCGCCAATGAGGGATCGCGCCGCTGACCCTCGTACCACGCCGTACGAAGGGATCCCGTGACTCGGAACTCCGAAATGTTCGCCGCGTCCCTTGCCTCGACCGCAAGCTGCTCACGACGATTTTCGTCCTCCTCCGCGATCAGGCTCAAAGACGGAACACCGCCCTTAAACTCGACCTTGACCTTGGTTGAGGAATGGTCCCAAATGCACAGGATGGGGCTATGGCTAACGAGCTCTAGAACCACTGCAGGGCCCTTGTGCTCTTCACCCATAAACGCCAAAACTCTACCCTTCAGCTTGCACTCATTGGCATTCTTCCCGCGACTGATAGCGCCCGCGGTCCAATGCCCTTCTACGCCCTCGTTGGACGAAGAGAATTGAGCAAGGACCCTTGACGCCTGCAGGGTAGACCTGCGGGGATCCGAAGCTGCTTCTCCGGTTGCCCGCCAGCCAATGACCTGAGTAACCCTACCCACAAGGGCTATCAGCTTGCCGAAGGAGGGGTCTAAGGCAACCTCTTTACCATTAGACCTCCAGAGCACTTCACACTGCTCATTCACGACATGTCTGTGGCCGTGCCAGTTCACCACTGACGACCAATGCACGACGATGTCGCCCTGAACCACATTCAGGGGCGAGCAGTTGTGCCCCGCCACCACAGCACCATCTTCTCTAACCACCCATGTGGTCCAGTAAGGCTTCACATCGCCCCACTTGGAAAGATCCTTGTGCTGGGAGCCGAGGCTGAGCTTCATGGAATGGCTCTTCTTCCATATCTTCCCACTCAGCATGCCATATGCAGTGGGAACTGGAGCATCTTTGGGCGTAGTCCTAAACCCTACCGCCCATTGCTGGATGGTTGAGGACCTAACCCTAACCAAACCTCCTGTCCTATCCAAAGTTGCAAGGACGGAGTTGACCTCTAGGCCCACCTCATGGGCCTCAAGGTCGCCCTCAAGCGGAGGTTCGGGCTCCTCCCGCTCGGCTATCTCTACCGAGATATCGACTGCCTCTTTCTCGATGCAGGCGGGGCAGCGAGAAAACAGGTAGGTCCGCTTGCCGCAGATGCACAGACCCTCATGGTCCCAGAGGGGTCGTGACGGTTCGTCCAGCATCCCTCTAATGCTGGCATCATCAATGGAACGAACCGCGTCCAGCCTCAAGGACCGCAGAACCTCCGCCCCCAATGCCTGCTTCCCTACGATCCCAAAACCTCGCAGGGGAGGCTCCGGAAAATCCTTCTTGAGTTCCGGACAAGCCTCGGCCACTTCCAAGTGGCCTTGCTGCGTGCGCCAAAGGCGTGGCCGCACCGCCCAGATAGCCTTGATGCCTGCCCAAGCCTCTCCTACAGCCCTGGCTTCCTTGCGCTGCAGGTTCCTTGCTTGGAGCGTGAGCTCAACAACCAAAGGCCACCTAAGGACGGCTGTGACAAGCCCGCCTTGCCCTAGTCCTACGAGGAACTGCGGACGAAACCCCGAAGCTTCCCTAAGAACCTTGGCACACGAAGTAAGCAAGTCGACCCTGATCCGCTTGATCTTCTTGGTCCCTGCGAGCCTGCCGGCCCCGCAATCAAAATGCGAGGCAAGCCCGTCGGTATCCTCAAACGGACCCCAACAACCCCTGACAGCCACAGAAACTCCAGGGAGGCTCGCTTGAAAAACGCGCCTGATTTCAGTCAGCTCTGCGTCCTGCTCTTTCCAACGCGCGTAGTCAAAGACAACCATGACGCGCACCGGAAGGGCTGCGACGACGCACATCGGCACAGCCGCGGCCTGGACACGGCCCGCAGGCTCTGGGACGGCGTCGTTGCCGACCGCCCAGGGCACGGGTCCGTCACCCTCAGTACCCTCTCCGAGGTACTGGTCCAGGTCGAAACCTCGGAGTTGGCCCGAAAGGCCCTCGAGATCTTTCGTCCTCGCCGCAAGGAGCGCATCCCGATCTTTGGGATTGCGGCTAAAACTGTCACCCAGCGTCGCTGAGCGACCGCTAAGGCTCCTTATTTCGGACCCATCCATAAGGATTTCCGCAACCCACCGGACGAGTTTCGGATCCATTCCGATGTCCGACGTTTGCGCTCGGGTAAGGTTGGCATGATCTGTCCAACACAGAGTCCGAATAGAGCCAAACATGCGGCGTGTCGCCCGCTTTACCTCGAGCTGGGCAAACGCCTCCTGTATCAAGGGCGGCCAGTTTTGCTGCGCGGGGGTCAAGCTCTTTGAGTGCGTCATAAGCACTTTGAGCTGACTCAAGTCACGCGTCATCTGCACGACGCTGCCCCCTACCGCGATGCCCGACGCATCCGCGATCTGCTCAAGGGGACACGACCCATCCGCAGCAGAGGCCTCATCGAAGGTAGCCAAATTGATGCGGTTCTGCATCATGCGCTTAATCGCTTTAAAGGCTTTGCAACCCTCGGTGGCGGCTGAGCCCAGCCCGCCTTCAGGAAAGACGGCGCCTGGCTTCTGCCACTGCCCTAAAATCTTGGCTGCGTGCCCATACTCAACAGGCAGGTAGCCGCGCAACCAATTTGCGCAACCCAAAAATTGCTGAATGTGAAGCTTCTCCCAGAGCGGGGGAAAGTCAATCACCGCCTGACAACGCTCTTCGTCAGGCGAACTCCCGTCCCGCCCAATGTTGTGTCCTAGGAGCTTACCTTTGGAGACACAAACTTCGGCCTTACTGATCCCAAACGAGAACCCAAACAAGATTGACTTATCTAGGAAACCCTCTAAGGAAACGAGGTGGTCGAGGAGGTGCGGGCACGCCTTAGGGTGCCGGGCGCGCATATCTGCCGCGAGCTGCTCATAATAATAGTCCGTTGGAGGCTCCTCGATCATCTTATCGATGTCCCAGCTCTCCACGATATGATAGCTCGGGCAGCGCGCCGTGTCGACCGCGTCTGCTGGGCGCACAGCATCACTTGCGCCTCTTTCAGCCGTGGCCGATCCCTCACGCCAGCCAGCCCAGCGTGGCCCCTTGCGCGTCCTAAAGACCGCGAGGCGTTCGGTGACGGGAACCTCATCGCTGCACGCAACGCTTTCCGCCACACGCAAATCCCTCGTGTCCCAAAGACGCCACGCCTCACCTGCGCGCTGAAGCAAGCACGTTTCGTAAGGCGCCTTCTCGACCGCCACGGTCCCAAGGTCCTTCTGCGCAGGGCGCCTACCCCACACAGACGCGTAACCACCTGGCGCCTCCCACCAGCTGTCGACGCTTGGAAGGTGGTCCAAGCAAGTAAGCACTCCAGGCTCCTCAACAGGGCGCCCAACCGGGCCGCTCCCGCCCCACACCGAAGCGAGAACAGTCACCGCAGCAAGGACCGATAGCACACCGATCCTGGCGCCGGTACGCAGCCGCCCAAAGGACCGCGCACACGAGGAACAACCTTGGAAGCTTCTTGCCGCGGCCCTGGACGCGGACCCGCAAGCAAAGCACGGGTCATGGTCAACCGAAGCAACGGCGACCCCACAATCCGCACATGCCTGCGGAGACGGCTCTGACTCGAACACCGTCTCAATCGCGCCACAACCACAAGCCGCAGTGCTGACGAGGCCGGAACGCACTTCCGCAACAACCTCGCCTGGCTGGAGAGAGTGATCACACTCTTGGGCTGCAAGCAAAACAAACCCTTTACCCTCTCCTGTGGGCCAGAGACCTGGCACAGCCTCAACCCCACACTCAACCGGAAGCACAACCTCGGACAGGGATCCCTCTGCGGAGACTCCTGCCTCCCGCACGACTGGCACCAGCACCCCATCACCTGGCGAGAGCTCGAGCGGCTCTTCCCCGTCATAGCGGAGAAGCTCACGACTTCCGCCCCCAGGCTCGATGCATGACGCGTCGTCCAGGCTTGACAACCGCGCTTCAAAGGCATAGGCCCTGTCCTTCCGAGTCCTACTGTGATCCTCACATCTGGGCATCCTGATTCCCAGCGTGTCGAGGACATGAAAGTCGGGACCCGGCCTGCCCAGAGCTTCCATTCTTGCTTAATTAATTTAACGATGAATTTTAAGGAAAATTCTTGCTTAATTAGAAAAGAATTTTAAAAAAGAATTTCCAAAAACCATGTCCGAAATTATGGATTAAATTTGGGGCCCCACCCCCATATGTGCGCATATACACACACACACACACCACAACATGCACACAACACCACAACACACAACTCACAACACACAACACACAACACATGCACAACACACAACACACAACACACAACACACAACACACAACACACAACACACAACACACAACACACAACACACAACACACAACACACAACACACAACACACACACACACACACACAACACACACAACACACACAACACACACAACACACACAACACACACACACACACAACACACACAACACACAACACGTGCACAAGACACAACACACAACACACAACACACAGTTAACACACAACACACAACACACAACACACAGCACCTAGCACACAACACATGCATGCACTGAAACACACAACACGCGCATGCACTTAACACACATATCACACTTAACACACTTAACACACAACACGTGCACTTCATGCACACACAACACACCTAGCACACTTAAATTTGCACACAACACAACTTGCACACAGCACATGCACCCTGCGAATCTTACCTGATGCTGGGCCCTTTTCCTTCGAAGGGGCCATGTATCGATCTCTATAGAGCTGGACTTCTGCCAGCCTTACCCAATGCATTTGCACCAGAACCTTTCTGGCCAAACCAAATCGTAGGCTCTGAAATCGTTCTCGCTCAGAAAGCCCTTGATGTGGAAGCAAACACAATGAAGGCACATGCTTCCTCCCTCGAGCAACTCGACTCGGGCACGTGTAACCTCGAATCTTTCGCCCCACAGCTTCGAGAGCTCCAAGATCAACTTTTCCATCTCCTTCTTCTTTTCGGGGCTCCGATCCATGGTATGAGGTGATCTAAAACAAAAATAAATATTCTATGATTCGAGCCAAAACTCTGTCAGGCACTCTGAGGAACACATGAGAAGAAATTATAAGCTCGATCGCAAATGCTGCTGCAGCCCCATGGATCATGCTGAATCTTGCAGGTGCAGTGGTTTTTTTTGTCCTCTGGCTGCATGCAAGCAATTATCCGAGAAGTCGTCTGCCCAGGGCAGAAAGATGACCGAATTAACTGTCGATCCTAGGGCACGGCTCGCGGGCTCATGCGACTAGTCACTCCTCCTTTTGAACCACTGCCACCACCAGGTTCCATGAGAATTCACCCAGCACCAGGCCCACCGAAAGTGGCTTAGCTGGGCACCTTGCTCTGCATTTTCAGTCTCGCCACCCCCGGCGGTGGATCGAACTTCATCACGGGAGCCAACTCGTCGCTTCTTTGAAGGGGACTCGTCCATGATGGTGCTGAGTCAGGTGATCGAGGGAGAGGGGGCCGGACTCAGCAAAAAAAAACGCAAGCCACAATGCTCGACCATGCACAAAGATCGTATATATATATATAGTTATTTATTTTGCTCATGCACCCTTGCACAAGCAACATGCAAAATGCTCGCAAAAGGGTGCTGTTGATTTTTCTCGCAAGGCCAGGTCTGCCAGCGAAGGTACCTTGTTCTGTGCAGCAAACTTTGTGAGCACTGTCTTCGACAAGCCCAAAGCCACATGCTTGCCTCCTCTTCGCACAGACATCCTCCCCAGGCTCCCGCCCCAGTCCTCATCATCATACGTCCAATACAGACTCGGAGCAGACTGGGTGCTTTCACACATGTGTTGCCACAAATGAAATTTGGGTTTGTATCTCCAGCGATGCTCAAGTAAACAAAGGTCTTCCAGTGCAGTGTACAATAGCAAAAAACTCTTGCAACTGTCTGCCAAAACCTTGGGGTCGAAGTTTTCGGTCGATAACTGGGAGTAGCAGATCTGGATCTGCTTGGCTGCTAGCCGGCAGGCGCCCTCCTCCGAGGAGGGTGGATAACCAGAAAAAAGTCGCTCAGTGATGTCCACAGACCAGGGAATC
Organism: Symbiodinium natans; assembly: GCA_905221605.1. Taxonomy (NCBI): domain Eukaryota; class Dinophyceae; order Suessiales; family Symbiodiniaceae; genus Symbiodinium; species Symbiodinium natans. The sequence continues at coordinate 18,379 of CAJNDS010000690.1, forward strand.
AGGTATCTGATCTCGGCAGCTTTGCCTCTAAGTTTGGGGCTCTTCCTGGCTTCCTTTCGGATCATGAGCTTGGTTATGGTGTTAAACTGGTTGGGCGTCTGGTTCTCGGTGTACCACTGCTTGATATCTCGCCAGAGGCTGGCCACTCGCTGCTCCTCCGAGGAGCCTGGCATGTGTTTCGAAACGAGAAAACAGCAATTGCCCAGAAAATCGGCTGCGACCCCCAAGTCGCACGAGTGGAGCCAGTCCACCTCGAAGGTGGCCAAACTTATGCCTGGGGCAGCCATGATGGGACTCACTGCACCAGACTTGTCCAGCATGTGCTCTTGGAGTTCCAAAAAGGACCAAGGGTGATCTCTCCAGGGTGCTGAAGACGAGCATGACCGGATTTCCTGCAGCGAACATTTGCATTTGAAACAACATCTTCCTGCAGCATTCCAGCTTGGGAGCTTAAACACCTGCTTGTACATCGCCCAGTCCCCACGGACCTCTGCAAGGATCCCCTGTGCCAGCAAAGGCCTCCCAGCCATCTTCCGGCGCCACGATGACTTAAAAGGTTGCCCCTGGAAATCCACCTCTGGAAAGATTCCTTCTCGCATGCAATGAAAACTGTGAGCAAAAATAGCCATCAAATCGTCCACAGTCCTGCCATCCTTGCAGCAAAAACTCTTGTAGATGCATGTCAGGGGCAGTCTGAAGGTTTGCACAAATGTCTCGTTGATCAAAGGGTTGAGGCTGAAGCACTCCAAACTCTCACTCCGGTCATATCTGACAGGAACACCGTCACACCAAAGCCCCCAGGCCACCAAAGCCTCTGGATCGAGAGTTAAGGCCTCCACTGAGGAGGCAACCCTCTCACGAACATCCCGCCTCAAACTCTGCCAATCCAGCAATCGCTGTCGGGCCTCGGGGCTTCCGTTCCATCTCAGCAAGCACCAGTGGATCTCATGAGGGAGATAAACTGCAATGGGTTTTTTGCAGACATTGTGAGTGTGGGGGTCGTACATTGTTATGTCTGCAATATAGGGTTTCGGCCAGGCAGAACCTCGTACCAGCTTCCTGAGAAGGTTGCGATGGATGTTTTTGTCCTCCGAGACAACCAGGTCGTTAACATGCCTGGCCTGGGCATCTGCAGCATCCTGGAAGATGCCCCTAGCCCTGGCAGCTGATATCGAGCCACTGAGGAAGAGATCTGAGATGTTGGACCTGAGGTTCCTCTCTCCCCGTCGCTTCTTGGAAGCAGCTCTGGCTGATTTGGACAACATCCATTGCTAGCTATCTCGACTGCAAAAGGATTTTAAAGTAGCAGTCCAATCTATATAATGCATGTACTGGATCGCAGTGGCAGGCAGGCAATATAACATGCAGTCGGCGATATGTCATGCATGCAGTAACATGCAGCTGCAAGGGCCTCGATCCTTTTAATTTGCTGTCGCTTATGGTCGATCTACATGGGCCCCGTGCTGCATGAGTCAAAACTGAAGCCGGCCCAAAACAAACGGTGCTTGGAGATCTATACCTACAGGCAAACATTCAGGCGAGCACGAAAGGCCTTCAGCCCATCGCAGTGAACCTGAGCCTTGGCACAGGTGGCCTTCATATCCTCCGTGTGCTCTAGCCACTGCTCAGCGGTGGCATCGGGGTTCTTCTCCAGGCTGGCCAGCACAGACAGCTGCTTCCGGGCCTTCTGCTCCACGAACTCCTGGGCCTGCATCTGATGCTTCTCCCCCTCCTTCAAGAGGCCCTCCATCTCGGGCTTGTTGAGGGTCTTGCCCAGGCACAGTGCATCCTTCAGCTGGCCAATTTCCTTTTCCATCTTCTCCTTGCCCGACTTCAGGACCCTGCCCTGGTTCTTGCCATCAATCCTCTCGGGGAATTCGATCTTCACATCGCAGGATCCCGTGGCCTTGTCCAGCACTGCCTTAAGGCCAGACTGCTTCAGGGAAGCATGCTGTTCAAGCTTGCTGCTTTTCACTGTGGCATTTGTGTCCCGTTGCTGTGTCTTCACATAGTAGTACATTGTAAGCTCAGGGACATCAGCAGCTTTCTGGATCAATTCACAAGGATCCTTCGCTGCAGCATCAGCCAAGCCGTTGGCTTCCCAGCACTTCTTGAGAAGGGCCTGCAGCACGGGCTCTGCTCGCTTTTCTGGTAGATTTCCATTCACCACGAAGCCATTGAGCCCGAGGATCTCATCTCTTGTCATGAAACCTTTCTTGTTTTCGCAGAGCTCCTGCTCCTGCTGCTCGCTGCTCTCGATGTACGAGGCGACCCAGGCGAGGTTCTTGATGCCACCTTCGTCCATGTAGCGCGCAATGAGCTTGTGCTTGCCGTCAGAATCCTGGCTGTGATAGGCCTCACCAGGACTGTTATTACTATGCATGGGTTATTAAAAGTCGATCAATTATAATCTAAATAAATATATATATATATATATATATTTATTTATTTATTTCGATCTATATATATGGATATATAGATATATATATATATATATATTCGTATTTTATAAATTAATTAAGTCCATGATCAGTATATTAATCATTATGTATATTAATAATATATTATGTATATATATATATATATGATGTATACGTACTAGTATATCGATCTATATATATATACATGCATATATACTTAAGTTTATAATAGATCATACTATATATAGTATCGATCGATATATATCGATATATATATATATATATATCGATTTAGATTATATATATAAATACATGCATGCATATAATTCTTATATATATATATAGATATAGATATATATATATATATACGACATATATATTTGTATTATTCTATATAATCATGTATATATATATATGTATACATCCATATCTTTTCATTCATAATATATATATATATATATACAATTTAAGTGTGTATATATATATATACAAAAGTATCTATATATATATATATATATATGTATTATAAATATTATATATGTTATTATATATATATATAATAATAATAATATATATGCAGATAGTATATATGTTTATATTAATTATACATACACACATGTATACATATACATCGATCGTGCAACACCACTGGGCCTCCAAGAGCTGCTGGGCACTGCTGGTCTGGGGATCCTTGGGGTTGTTGGCCTTGTACTTAATGCCAGTCAGGAAACCACTGATCTGGCCCTTGTTCACTGATGCCGAAGTGTTCCTTGCCTTTTTCGGGCTCTTCAGCTGCTGCTTGACTGGCTTCTTGGCTGCCGGCTTCGTCTTGGCTGCCGTTGCTTTCGCCATGGCTGCCAGCCAGCTACACGGGCGAAAGAACCAAAAAGGGACGTTTTTGGTTTGCAGCGAAATGCTAGCGGGGCAGTTGAGTGGTGCACCAGGGCCCCCAGGGTTAAAAAAGGTTAAAAACCTTAACCTTTTTAACCTTGTTTTAAAAGGCAACATACTCGACAGGAGCGGTTAAAAAAGGTTAAGATTTTTAACCTTTTTTAACCCCACTTCCCCGGGCCAGGGCTCCCAACACATCAAAATTCATGAGTTATATACCTATAGGGTTCAGGGACCTGTTTAGGGTTTGGGCTTGAAGGGTTTCGGCTTTAGGGTTTAGGTTTTTGGGAACCCTAACCCTGAGCCCTAAACCCTGAGCCCTAAACCCTGAGCCCTAAACCCTAAACCTTAAACCCTAAACCCTAAAGCCTATGTATATATATATATATAAGTATATATATATATATATATATGTATATGGTGTCCTCCTCCGAGGAGGACAAGATTAAGTATTATATATATATATGCTCACCCCCCCCCAATGGACCCACCGCGGATGGCAGCCGAGTCCTAGCCAGATCAAGGCAAAAAACAACAAAACAAGAAACTAACAAAAACCAACAAACCAAAAAAATCCAAAAAAACCAAAAAAACCAAAAAAACCATCTTTTCCAAAACTATGGGGCTGGGGCCTCCAAAAGATGGTTTTTTTGGTTTTCTCGAGAAAAAGATGGTTTTTTTGGTTCGAAACCATCTTTTTCTCGAGAAAAAGATGGTTTTTGAGCAGCCGCTCTTCTAAAAACCATCTTTTTCTCGAGAAAAAGATGGTTTTACCAGGACAAGACCTCCAAAAACCATCTTTTTCTCGAGAAAAAGATGGTTTTACCAGGACAAGACCTCAAAAAACCATCTTTTTCTCGAGAAAAAGATGGTTTTTCCAGGACAAGATCTCCAAAAACCATCTTTTTCTCGAGAAAAAGATGGTTTTTCGAAGAGCGGCTGCTCAAAAACCATCTTTTTCTCGAGAAAAAGATGGTTTCGAACCAAAAAAACCATCTTTTTCTCGAGAAAACCAAAAAAACCATCTCTTGAAGGCCCCAGCCCCATAGTTTTGGAAAAGATGGTTTTTTTGGTTTTTTTGGTTTTTTTGGTTTTCTCGAGAAAAAGATGGTTTTTTGGTTCGAAACCATCTTTTTCTCGAGAAAAAGATGGTTTTTGAGCAGCCGCTCTTCTAAAAACCATCTTTTTCTCGAGAAAAAGATGGTTTTACCAGGAGAAGACCTCCAAAAACCATCTTTTTCTCGAGAAAAGATGGTTTTACCAGGACAAGACCTCAAAAAACCATCTTTTTCTCGAGAAAAAGATGGTTTTTCCAGGGTAAGATCTCTAAAAACCATCTTTTTCTCGAGAAAAAATGGTTTTTCGAAGAGCGGCTGCTCAAAAACCATCTTTTTCTCGAGAAAAAGATGGTTTCGAACCAAAAAAACCATCTTTTTCCTCGAGAAAACCAAAAAAACCATCTTTTGGAGGCCCCAGCCCCATAGTTTTGGAAAAGATGGTTTTTTTGGTTTTTTTGGTTTTTTTGGTTTTTTTGGTTTTCTCGAGAAAAAGATGGTTAAGTTTTAGGGGTTTAAGCCTCATGCACTACAGGGTTATAAGGTTCTAATCCTATAGGTATTGCCTTAACCTTTAACCCTAAACCTTTAACTTTAAACCCTGCAGGGTTAACCCCGTGAGAAATTTAGAGATAGACCCCGAAAAGACCCTAAACCTTCTTACAGGGTGTAATGGTTTAAAAACCGATAGGACATGTATACCTTCAGCGCCTGTAGGGTTCAAGCCTTTGAACGTGCTAGACCCCTATAGGGTGCTAAGGTTCTGACCCTAAAGGGTTTAGGATTAAGGCTTAAATGCCCTCTAGGTTTAAATGCCTAAGTCTTAAACCCCAAACCTTTAAACCTTCATCCTATGGGGTTTGAAGGTCAAGGGTTTAGGCTTGATTGCCGAGGGCTTTAGGGTCCTGACCCTAGAGGGTTTAGGGTTAAGGAATAGATGCGTAAACCTTAAACCCTTAAGGTTTAAACTCTATGGGCTTAGGGGGCTTAGGTTTTTTTAAACCCTAAGCCTTTAAACCTTCACACTACAGAGTTTAGAGGTGTTAAGGGTGACAAATTGATTACATACTTAGCTTTAAATGCCTGAATCTTAAACCCCAAACCTTTAAACCTTAACCCTATAGGGTTTAAAGGTTAAGGGCTTAGTGTTAATCGCTGTCTTAGGTTTAAATGTCTGAATCTTAAACCCTAAAACTTTAAACCTTCACCCTATAGGGTTTAAAGGTTAAGGGTTTAGGTTGAATCGTCAGCTTGGATTTAAATGTCTAAGTAAAGAATCCTAAACCTTTAAATCTCATCCCTATGGGGTTTAAGGTTAAGGGTTCAATATGAACTGCCGGCATAGGTCTAAATACCTAAACCTTAAACTTAAACCCTAAACCTTTAAATATCTTAACCCTATAGGGTTTAAAGGTTAGAGGCTTAGCGTAAATTGCCGGAATAGGTTTAAATGCCTAAATCTTAAGCCCGAAACCTTTAAACCTTAGCCCAACAGGGTTTAAAGGTTAAGGGTTTAAAATTAGTTGCAGGCTTAATTAGGTTTAAATGCCTACATCTTATATCCTAAACCTTTAAAAATCTTAACCCTATAGGGTTTAAAGGTTAAGGGCTTGGCTACAGGTTTAAATGGCTAGATATTAAACCCTAAGCCTCTAAACTTTAACCCTACAGGGTTTAAAGGTTAAGGGTTTAAAATTAGTTGCAGGCTTAGGTTTAAACGCCTACATCTTAAACCCTAAACCTGTAAAAATCTCAACCCGATAGAATTTAAAGGTTAAGGGCTTAGCTTTAATTACCGGCATAGGTTCAAATGCCTAAATCTTAAACCCTTAACCTTTAAACCTTAACCCTACAGGGTTTAAAGGTTAAGGTTTTTTTTTTTGCAGGCTTAGGTTTAAATGCCAACAGAAAGAAAAACCCTCCGTGCGTGTGTGAGAGGGTGAATTAAGGAATACAGTCAAAAATCCGGTCACCGGAAAATCACCAGACAGCATAGGTTTTATCGGTATTTGCGGTACTTTTGCAAAGATCAAGGCCCGCGGTGGGTCCATTGGGGGGGGGTGACCATATATATATATATATTATATCATATATATATATATATATTATATATATATATATCTATATACATATATATATATACATATATCTATATATATATATATATTTTTTTATTTATATATATATATGGTGTCCTCCTCCGAGGAGGACACGAAAAAAAAATATATATATATATAGATCTGAAACATGCATATATCTAAGTTAACGGTGTCCTCCACCAAGGAGGACACGGCCCCGAAACCTGAACTATATATAGATCAGCACAGTGTCCTTCGGCACCATCCTCTTAGGGTTTTAGGGTTTAGGGTTTAGGGTTAACGGTTTAGGGTTTAGGGTTTGGGGTTTGGGGTTTGGGGTTTTGAGGTTTAGGGTTTAGGGTTTAGGGTTTAGGGTTTAGGGTTCCGGGTTAACCTTAATAGTTTATAATATTATATATATATAATGTATGTATATTATTATATATATGTATATATATATGTATATATATGTATATATATGTATATATGTTTATATATACATAAATACATATATACATATAAATACTTAAATATATAAACATAAATTATATATATATAAGTATATATATATATGTATGGTGTCCTCCTCCGAGGAGGACACCATATGTATACATATATATATGTTAAGCTAGTATTATATATTATATATATATAATATATTATATATATATATCTATATACATATATATATATATTTAATTAAAATTATATATGGTGTCCTCCTCCGAGGAGGACACGAAAAAATATATATATATATATATATATATATATAGATATAGGTATATAGATCTGAAACATGCATATGTCTAAGTTAACGGTGTCCTCCACCAAGGAGGACACGGCCCCGAAACCTGAACTATATATATATAGATCAGCACAGTGTCCTTCGGCACCATCCTCTTCTCAGCAAGTCCTCCTCCGAGGAGGACACAATGTGTGACCTCAAATTGCTGGCATTGGATCGATTTCTACAAACATGACAGGCATATTGATATCGATGCAGCCAGGATCGCAGTCTACACTCTAATTAAGGTGTTGTGTGCTGCACGTCATATGCACTTATCTCGTTCAGACACAGCTAGTGTTTCTCGATCTGAGCTCCAGGCAGCACGTGCTGGCTCCGGCTGGGCAGAACCTGCAAGGCACAGTGCATGCATGCATGCCGGAGAACACAGGCTTGCACAGGGCGACACCGAAAGCCCAGCATGCACGGACCCTGTCGATCTTTTTGCATGCAGCCATATGCATGGAAGAGCACCATGGATCCCGGGCGAGCCACACGATCGAGCTGTGAAGTGGCTAAAATGCTGGGATCGATCTATATACACGGGCCGAGCAGCAAGGGGTCGGTCGAAATGCTTATGCAGAATCAACTTCTGTCTTTGTACACATATATATATGTATATCTCTCGATTAATTCTATATATCTATAGATCGATCTACATGCACTCAAAAACCATACAGATTTACCATGCCGACCCCTGTGCTTCGGCTTCGAGGCGCCTGTCCCTGTCGGCTGCATTCGGAGCTTCTGACCCCACCCAGCGACCTGTGGACTTCAGCTGTGCAATCTGCTCTTTGAGCCACAAGACCCTCGCTCGGCCTTTGTTCTTCTTGCGACTCTTGCGAGTGATCTTGCACGACACCTCCTGGATCTCGTCGTCGTCCACATGATCACCGGCCTTGTCCGGGGCATCGGTCTCCTTCTCGAGATCCTTCTGGGCCTCCTCCTCGACCACCGGGGCCTCCTTCTCATTCTCGCCCTCCTTCTCGCCCTCCTTGTCGCCCTCCGGGGCCTTGTCCGGGGCAGGGCCAGCACCCAGGTCCTCGGTGACTTGCTCTGCAGCAGGCACCTCGAGGATCAACTGCTCTAACTTAGGGCTGGTGTATAGGGTTTAGGGTCGATCCTATAAAAAAAACTTAAGCGATATAATATTGGGTTTAAAGTTATATAACTGGGTTTGGATTTAGGGTTCCCTTTCTTTATGCATTCGATCCCATGGCAGGCCTCCTTGCCGGGATCCGAGATCGGCACCACACTTGCCTCGCTTGCTCGAGATCGGGGCCGCTTCTTGGGCCAAGCAACCAGAAGGGACTCGGATGCCCTCTTGCTCACCTTGACCGGCCCTGCCACCCCGGCCGCCTCGTCGGAGTCGCTCGCCTCCTCCTCAGAGGAGGAGGACTCGAGCTCTTGCTTGATTTTGGTGATCTCTTTCTCCAGGAGCTTCTCCTGGACGACCGCGGCTGTGGTGCTCTTGGTCCAGTCGGACCAGCTCCAGTCTCGCTTGGGGCGATCGCCGCCCTGCTTGCCCCTGTGCCAGGGGCCTTCTTTGGGCCTCTCCAACCGCATATAATAATGCGAACAACAGGTATTGACGCAGCCTGTTTTGCGAATGTATGTGTCGTAATGGCAGTAGTTGCATTCCCGAAGGTCTGTAATGCAAGGTCTGGAGGATCCCCATGCCAATTCGGAGATGTTTGCCATGACACCACCTGGGCCGGGCTGCAGAAGGTTCACTTAGGATATCGCTCGATCTCGAGCACGAAAAGAGCTTTAAGCTGGCTGTGCATGCCAAGTGCTGCAAGGCTTCGCATCTATAGCGGGCACTGCATGCAAGCACATGCTCTGCAGACCTGACGATCTATGCATGCATGCAGGATCGACTTGTGCATTGCTGCCTCCTGCAAGGAGGCCCTCCTTCCCAGGAGGCTGCATGCGTGCACGGACCGCTCGCCTGCCGTGCATGCATGCAGAGAATCGCAATTTATAAGGCCCGGGCTGCATGCAGCAAAAGGTCGACTTTCTGGAAACTCTCGATCGTACTCTCTAATAGCAAACAAGTAAGATCGATGCATGCAACGGCCTCCATTCCATGGCTGCACATGCACTGTCGGCATGCAGGGTGCATATAGGGTGTCGACCTGCAGGGTTGCTGTTCAAAAGGGTTTAGGCCGGGCTTCGGGCCCGGTTTAGGCGCTAGGATTAAAATTTGGGGTATATGGTTTAGGGCCAGGGCTAATTTAAGTTTAGGGTTTAGGGTTTAGGGTTTAGGGTTTAGGGTTTAGGGGAAAATATTTATACAGCATATATATATATATATATATGTTTGGGTCGTTAGATACACATGCCTCGATCCATGCAACCATGTTTGAGCAATGCACTCATGTCATGCAGCACAGCATGCATACAAGGTTGCTGCATGTAGTGTTCTGCAGAAAAAACTCAAATGCAATTCGCCCGTGACAACAAACTTGTTTCGCACGATCCAGCATGATGTGCACACGTGAAAATCAAAGTTTTTCAATTTGAGTGAAACTCGAACACAGGCTATACAATTTACCGGCGATGCACCTCGATCTGGCACCATGCACGAACAAGATTCTATATACCAAAATTCATCCTGCAGACAAAGCTTTCTGAAGAGCAGCCTTGCAGTCTGCCTCCAACAGCTTCTGCTCCATCAGCTGCTTGCAAATCGGCTCAGCCTTCTTGTAGCTCGTGTCTTTGTCGAAAGATGACTTGGCCACACACAGCTGTCGTCTCCGGATGTCCTTCCGGCCTCGCCAATACTTGCAGATGGCAATCTCGTTCTTCGGAGCCTTGTAGTACATGGCAGCATAGCGATGCACTTTGCCCGACCCTTGCTCCGGCTCCGGCACCTCCTGCTCCGGCACCTGCTGCTCACGATCCTGTTGCACGAGCTCACCCCCTGGATGTGCTTCCGCTTGCTGCTGCTCATCTGCATCGTCACGATGGTTGTCCTCGTCCTCCTCCTCTACAGGAGGCGGCAAGCTGACAGGAGCTGCAGCCGGCCTTTTCTTCGAAGGCTGCTTAGCAGCAGCAGCCTTGCTGGCAGCCTTCTTAGCTGCAGCGGGCTTCCTCAGGACAGGTTCACCCTGCCTCTTAAGTTTCCAATCCATGGATTTCTTCCAGAGGAGAATAGGCACTTCTGTTTTCTCGGGCTTGTTCGTCCCATAAGCTGCATACATGAAACCGTCGGTGCCTTCTGTCATGTCGGCTTCGTAGAGCCTACCTTTTTCGGTCCTCACCATGCAAGCCCTGTTCGCATCGTAGGCCCCGAGGCTCGGCTTGCCTGAAAGCTTTCGAGGCTGAGGGGCAGAAGCTTTCGCCTTGCTCTTGGCACTGCTGCTGCGCACCTCCTCCGAGGAGGAAATCTCCATTGCAGCTGGTGCATTTGGCGATTCGTCATCTGAAACACCAACTGGCGGGACAAGAGCATTTGCCTTGGCCGGCACTGCTGGCAAGCCATAGGAGGCTGCCAAGGCACCGAGCTCGCTCTCAAGACAAGCACCTCCAGAGGAGCTGGCTGTTGATCCAGTGGACAGGCGGGAGCCAGAGCCTGAGGCACTCTCCTTTTGCTTCTTCAAAAACGTCCCTTGCTCAAGAGACCTCCTGGGCCCGGCCAGCACCATGACCAACCTTCTCAAAGCATCCGGCTTGAGCTTCTTACCATTCAGTACCTGGCCCTTTTTGTCCCACACCAACTTGCAAGCACTTGCCACCACTTGACTGAACGAGATGGCCACTGCTTGATCCAGGCCTTGAAAGCATGCATTGCAACCTTCCTGAACCAATCCAGCAGTGACTCTCGGTGTGGCCAGCAAAAGTTCCTTGATGAGAAACTCATGGACTTCCAAAAACTGAAGCCCTGTGCTGGGGAACTCCCCTGCTTTGGGTCCCTCAGTACCAAAAGCTGCCTGTAGCAACGGGGCTATGTCTTTGCCACTGGCCGTGTTCTTTCTTCGGTCCCCCGACATTATTTTAGGCGGAGCGACGAGATCAAACCGATCAAGAGCTGTAGCCCATCGTGGCACATGCATCGTCGATCACACAAAATTTATGTGAAAAAATTACTGCTTAACACTAAATAGATGGTAATTTTCTGGTTGTTTTTGTCTTTGCTAAATTTAAGATGTAATCCTTATTTAGCAAGAAAAACCTCTTAATTAAGGAGTAAAACCTTCTAAATAGTCAATAATGCGTTTATTCTTCCTTATTTAAAAAATTCTTGTCTAATTAGCTTAGAAAAACGTCTATTTAAGGCAGACAAAAAAATTTAAGCAAGACAACCTTATTTAAGCAAGAATGGAAGCTCTGGGTGAATCCCAAGCCCATCCTTCCGGCGCAGTCCAGCGCTCTGCCGCCAAGGATAAGTCCGTGCCAATCGGACGTGCCTCTGGCTGCGATTTTACACCGCACAAAAATCTCGGTGTTGGGGCGACAATCGTCCGCCGTCTTGCCTTCCAGCAGCGTGACGCGCAAGACTGCTGCCCCTTTCAAAGGAACTGGGGCCCCCGATGCGATTCCATGCACATATTCGGGGTGGACCCACTTCTCAAGTCTCACGACCGGAAAGCCAGGATCCTCAGTGCCGATCCCAAGCTCTGCAGCCCGGTTCATCATGCCTACCACGAGTTCCTCAGTCACGTGGTTTGCGCCGGCGCAACCGTCAAGCATGCACTCGACTTTGCGGTCGAGGACCTGGACCACCGTTCTGTACTGGTAGCCTCCTGGCTCGTTGTCCGCCAGGTTATACCAGTCCTTCGGTAGATCGCGTGCTGCTGCACCGCGGCGTGTCCTGCGGCTCCTAGGACGCCTGCCTGGACGCCTGAGCTGCCTATCTGGACACTGAACGCGGCGAAGGGGTTAGACATGGAAGCACCGGAGGGCGGGGCCCAGTTGGCAGGCAAGGCCGGCGTCCCTCCTGAGGTCGTCAGGTTGTGGACCATGTCGCAGCTGGCTCCTTTCTTGCACGACCCATTCTTGGAGAAAAAGGGGCAAACAGTGCCTGGTGGCTTTGCCGCGCCTTTGGCCGCAGCCTTAGGCTTTGCGTTGGCTTTTGCTTTGCCACCTCCCTTCCCTTTGCCTTTACCTTTCGCAGTGGCAAAGGTTTGGTCACCCTTCTTGGCCGCGAGAGCTTTTCTGCGAAGCTCCTTGTCGTGGCTGTACGGGCAGGCATCCCCTTTCGGGCAATTCCCATGATCGCGAAAGTGGAAGCAGATCTTCTTGTCCGCTCCTTTGCCAGCTCCCTTCGACGTAGCAGCATACGTCTGGTCCGCGCCAGCTTTGGCCGCGGCAGCTGCTCCTTTCGCAGCAGCCTTCGCAGCGGCCTTGAGACTCTTAATCTCCTTCTGAGCCTCAGCCAGCGCGACCGCCGGGTCCGCGCTCTGCGAACCGGTGGCCGTGTACACAGAGTGGGAAACAGCCCTGTGCGCTGCTTCTCTCTGCTCGTACTCCAGAACGACTTTGTGGCTCTCCTCCCAAGTCTGCGGTCCTCGCAACCCGTCATCCTTGGGGTCGCCAGGCCACAACCTTTTGTCGTTCCGGATCTCCTTTTGGAGATAAGGGGGCATCTTGCGGAGGTATGAGAGATACAACTCTCGAGGGGTCTTCCCGAGACCTACTGCCTCAAGGTCCGCGATCGAGGCCTCAAACAAAGGCTCGAATTGGTGGCCTGTGAGCTTACCCTTAGCGAGAGAGGCGTGCTCACCATCCACGCGGACTTCTCTTTCCTCCCGCGATTCCCCGAACATCAAGTGTTTGTTCTTGATGCGGTCATACACCGCCTGTGGATCTGAGAGAACCTCTCCCGATTTCCACGCTGCGCGGTACGCGTTCGTGTACGTCTTCATGCGCGAGCCGCGGCAGCGCCCGCGTAGCGCTAACAGCTTTTCGCGCGCACTCATACCGCGACAGTTGTTGGCCAGCGCGCAGACGTCCTCGAACTCCTCGTAGAACAGGACAACGTCTCGCGCGTCCGACTTGTCGTCGGTCAGCGTCGGCCACGTGAGGTCAGTTTTGACCGTAGTTATGGAGCTTTGCCCGCCCCTCTGCGCTAACGCTTCTTTCAGCGCCTCAGTTTGGGCGGCGAGTGCGGCGGCGAGATCGCCCGCCGGGTGTTGGGACCCGGTCTGCGAACCTCCGCCGTCTGAACCTCGCTTCAGGGCTTCTATCTCCATCTCTAGCGCAGCAAGCTTCGCGCGCAAAGGGGAATCGCCGTCCGTCGCGCCCAGGACACGGGCCGCGGAAGGACCACCTGCAACCTCAGCAGTGTGCAAACCTCCACGGTCCAATCCTACCCCCAACCCACTTGCAGTCGCAGGCTGTGGGAGCCCTGGGGAACGCGGCCCCACGGCTTCAACTGGCACATCGGACGGGGAGCTCCAAACCTTCTCTTGGCTCGAGCTTTCTTTTCCCCCTAACGCGAGGATAAGCTCCCCGATGCATTGGATTTCGCGCTGAATCTCCTCTGCGTCTTCGGGGTCCTCGCCACCGCGCAAAGCCGCGACCGAGAACCTGGTCCGCAGCCGACGGACCATCTTCGTAGGATGCCAGTCCCCGCCTATCTTGGAGAACTCATCCGCAAGGAGGGTGGCTTTGGTGCTTAAGGCGTCAAGGTCACGGGAGCTCACCGTGACTCCATGCGCTTTCAGCGCGAGGACAATCCGCGAAACGCGCGTCAAGTAGTCCGCGACCGGTTCTTGGTCTGGACGGAAAATCGCGCGCAGCTCCGCCTGCAAGCCCTCTGCGGTGCCTGGCACTGAACCTGCTGTCGACGGCGGACCGGACGGTCCCGCCGGGCGGGACCCTGGTGCCGTAGCAGGGACATAGGCAGCACCGGTAGGGACCATGGCCAGCTCCCTAGCCGCGGCGCTGACGTCCACCCGCGGCGGACTGTCGCCTCCAGCGCCCGAGGCCTCAGGGACTAGCTCGGAGTCCTCTTCTTCTTCCTCTTCATCCTCGTCCTCCTCTTCGGCGTCATGGAGGAACTTCATGACTTTCCGCCAGAGAGCCGCCTCTTGCTCTGGCGTAGTGCTGACCCCATCCCGCTTGGACAATGGACGGCTGCCAGTCTCCCTACGCCACTTAAGCCAAGCGACGTAGCTCATCCGCTCGGGATAGGGAACGTCTCCACCCTCGATAGCTTCGAGGAGGGTGACGCCCTCAGCCTGACCTGCAACCTCTGCGGACATTGCCGCAACACAAGGCGAAAAGCCGCGCCTTGGTTAGCAGGCCGCAGGCGTGGCACGCGAAGCGCCGCGCCTTGGTTAACAGGCCGCAAGCGTGGCACACAGTCCACGCGTCCAGGTCACGGACCGCGACAGACAAGCAAAGCAATGCTTGCCCACTCGGGCCGTAGGCACAAGAGCTGTACGTTTCCCAGAACAGCCCCCAATTGTGAAGTCGACCAGCACTGGACTTGCACTAAGCCAATGCAATCACAGCCCGGTCACGCTGTTTTACGACTTCGTGAGTCCAAGCACTTGTGCAGCTACGCCTGAGTGCGTCCGGTCGGACCGCACAGCAACCTAGGAGCTACTGTACGACTCTACCGTGCTCAAAGGCACAAGCTCGGTACTTGAGCCAAAATATTGGCATTGATACGAATTGCAAATCTACACATGCAAAGGAAAACTACAGTACTGGTTCTGGCAGCTCTGCACATGGAACGTGCGTGCTTAGACCTGCTCACAATATGCGAATATGCATATATACATAGATAGATACTATATACTGTATTATATACATATACGCATATGGATATACAGATATATTTATATATGTAAAGCTGTATGTCTGTATGTCTGTATGTCTGTATGTCTGTATGTCATGTATGTTATGTATGTCATGTCATGTCATGTATGTATGTATGTATTTATGTATGTATGTATGTATGTATGTATGTATATCCACACATACATACACGTACTCCATTGGGTACATGGGCCCAGGTTAGCTGCAAGCATCTTCTTTATGGATGTGAACTTCACAGGCAGTCTGCAAAGTCTTGCCGTAACCCGTGGTGGTCAGAGCAACCCTTGATCCCTGAGCGTGAAACCCTTAGCTGCCTTAGCTCTAATCCCAAAGTCTTGGAGTGAGTCCACTACGCGGGCAGCAGAAGTATTCCCGAAGACCCAGACTCCGGGAGGCAAGATCAAAGCGCATGGAGGAAGTGGGGCACTAATGGCATTCCAACTACCGCAGCAGATGCGGCGACAGTTCACGAAAGGGAGCAAAACCTTCAATCCGGGGTGGGTGATTTCGGAAAGACCCCGGCCAACTTATCAAGAGCTGGGCTTTGTTCCCTTTGTTCCACGTTTTTTTCATGATACTTCTCAGTCCCCCGCCATTTGCTTTCAATATTCTTTTGCAGGCTCTGACTCTTGCAGCTTCTAGTCTGCCGATTTGCCTTCGAATCTTGCAAAGCGAACCCACTAAGTTCAACCTCACAGGTGACGTCATGGCGCCCGGAAATTTCTATGCCAGAAGAATGCACTTATCTTCCCTTGCAGCCTGCTATGTGTTGAGAACTGGACGCATTCAGTTTTGTGTGGGTCATGATGCAGTTGGGTCGCGCATCTTGCCGACGTCCAGATACACAGAAGAGATTGCACAAGAGTGAGGGGCAACCACCATGCTTGCACTAAGTCATTCCTGCCCGTTTAGATGTAGTTGTTCTGTCTGGATAACCAGCCAAGCTCTATGTTTTGGACTCTGCCAGGGCCTGTGCCACGATCTCGTTCAGTGATGTGCATGATGTGCGTATTGTGGACGGCTCAGGATCGGCCTCATGCATGCTCGAGTTGCTTTTTGGCTGCCGGCCTGCCGCAACTCGGCTTGGGTTGGGCTGGAGACCCTAAACCCTAAACCCTAAACCCTAAACCCTAGAGAGCACATGCTTCTTCAAACGCTGCTGTCTGCTTGCGTCGTGGCCTTGAAGGCAGATTCGCTACTTTCCACTTGCTGCTTAACCTGGCAACCGTTGCCCTGTACATTGGTGCAGCAAATACCCGCAGCGACAAGCACTGTGAGGCGCTCCCTCGAAGTCTTTTTAAACCAAACTTCCAAGCTTCCACAGCTTCCACACAGCTGAGCTTGAGTGGAATATGGTCTAGAATGTGTGATTTCTCTCTCCAGTTCTCTGCTTCTGAAGAGGTGTTGTGCTGGATGGCCTGCGCATTGTTTTTGCCCAGGAGTGGAGAATTGTACCCTCTTGTAGCCTTTCACCGGCCACGACTCATGAAAGCTGGTGCCAGGACATATGGGCTGCCGAATCAGCACCTCACTGATTCGATCACGTCGCAAAGAAATGCGCAGGACTATATTGGCACCAGCCTGAGGGGCTTCGTGGATCGTCTCAATTGCTGTTGCTACAGTTACACACTTGTCGCAGCCCTGAAGGTCGATCTGAGAATATCATGGTCTTCACTCTTGCTACATGCTCAGTGCTGTGCCATGCTGTGCCTGATGCATTGTAACATACTGAACACAGTGTGCTGGCTGTCTGTGCTTGTGCTCGTTTGCTTTCAAGGCCTTGGTGGTAAGGTGCATCACTGTTGGGGTCCAACCAGGCGCGACCAACGCATGATGCCACATGTTGCAGTCTTGCGAATGCGTCCCACTACTGGTAGCTCGGAATACAGATTTGTGCAGGGCACGTGCACGTCGGCGAAGAAAGCTTCTGCATCGTGATGTCTTGCCTTATGTCTCTTTGCTATATGACGACGAAGAAGTCAAGCTTGCGGCCTTGCGGCACAACTCCTGGCCGAGGGATGCAAAAGAGCTCAGGTTAGTTCTGCTTGTCAAGCTTCTGCTCTATGACGTTCACATCGCTGACCCTCGGTCCACGCAACTTCGCCCTCCATCTGTCACAACCTGTGCCGGCGTGAGTGAATACCAGTGAGCGGTGGACGTGAAGTTGTCCTGCTGTGATGTTTTTTTGGAGTCGCCTTTCCTTGAGCCCTTGAGCCCTCAGGATACTAAGTGGCATGCTGTGCGTGATGAGACATCACGGTGGCGCCCAGCGGCCTTCCTCAGCTTGGTTCCAGTTTCAATGGCTGGGGTGGCCCGATTGCTTTTGGCACCTTCTTGTGCGCGGGCGTGTGTGTGTGTGTGTGTGTGTGTGTGTGTGTGTGTGTGTGTGTGTGTGTGTGTGTGTGTGTGTGTGTGTGTGTGTGTGTGTGTGTGTGTGCGTGTGCGCGTGCGTGCGTGCGTGCGTGCGTGCGTGCGTGCGTGCGTGCGTGCGTGCGTGCGTGCGGGCGTGCGTGCGTGCGTGCGTGCGTGCGTGCGTGCGTGCGTGCGTGCGTGCGTGCGTGCGTGCGTGCGTGCGTGCGTGCGTGCGTGCGTGCATGCGTGCGTGTGCGTGTGTGCGTGCATGAATAACGCTAAACCGTGGCTTCTGAAACGGCATTTTGAAGCCGGAGCGAAGGTGATGATGATGGCATCTGGCTCCTTCTTGGTTCTCGATCAGCAATTTAAGGTCGGATCCTTAATCGGCCTTCGGCCCAAGCATCTTTTGAAGATTCTATGAGTATCATGTTTAAAGATGGGTGACGAAGACCCTAGCCCACTCCAGCTTTTGCACCTGCACCCTTGACTCGGGCATATCATCTCTTGAAAGACTTTGCAGGACTATGGAGATGCCGCTGCGGCAGCTAGCCAAAAAGCTGGACGAAGTTTCGGCCAAGGCTTCTTGGTGGCAGGGTGCACTCGACTAGCAGAGATTTTGTGCGAAGATGTGCAGATATGGGCAGGGAACAGTGAACAGTGGCCGAACAGAGACAAATGACATCAGATGTTTGACAGACTCTTCTGATTCTGCTCCCAGGTTTTGGTCTTATGCTGCTGTCAGTGACTGTCATGCGACTGCTTCACAACAAGCCTCCAGCCTCATCCGCGCGTAGCACGAGACGAGTGATGATGATGTGGAGGGTCGGCTCATATTCGCACCATGCGAGACAGACATGGAAGAACAACCCTTACTGAAGCAAGCTTGATGAGCATGCTTCCATCGTTGACTTGCAGGTGCAAGTCTGTGTGCAGCTGCTTTGTGCGGCCTTTGCGGTGTTCGTGGCTGGCAAGATCTCCGGCAAGCAAGGGCTCTATGCATGCGCCAGCGCTTGAGTTGCCCAGTGAACTGCACTCACCGTGAAGAGAGATCGCAGAATTGCATCATGTTGCGAAGATGTTTCGGCATGTGTCAAGCACACTTGGGACATGCGATCACTCACTGTCACTCACACAGAAGGCCAGAAAATCTGAGATGATCTGATGGTCAGGTCTTGGCGACGGCAACCCTCATTGTACTTAATCTTATGGACGAGTTCGAGGAGCTCCATTCCCACCGTTCAAATTGGAAGGTTGCCCATGCCTCAGCTACAGCGGGTTGGCAGGGTTTTTTTCACGACTTGGGGGGGGCGGGTGGGTGTTTCTGAGCAAGACGCAGCACTACAGCCTTTCCATGCAGGAACACATGCCAACCGGGCTCAAGTCAAGCACAGCGAAAAGGAGCAACACTTCCCGGATGTTAGCAAAGCTTAGATGTTAGCAGCAAAGCCTGACAAAGGTATAGTGAGATTGGAAGCCAAGTCCTCCGCACAGGTACGCACGCTTAGTGGCTTGAATGCAGAAGTCCCTACTGTGGACCTGTCCAGTCTTGCCACTCGTTGATGGCCAAGGCAAGATGCATGCGCTGACGAGGGCGATGAAGAAGGGCTCTCAAGCCAGTGATGACCTCTTGGGCTCACAAGACGGTACGCCGAAAGGAGCAATGACAGACTCGCCGAAGGATTCACCGAAGCATGTGTTGGAAACGGATTCGCCGAAAGATTCGCCGAAACATCTGTTGGAAGATTTGCCGAAAGTGTGATCTGCAGAGCTCCGCAGAACTGCGGTTCCGCCATGGTCCGCCCACTTGCGGCCCTTTGATGCCAATGATCGTTTATGCTGCTGTTTACCAAAACATCTGAGCTACTGCAGTTGCTCTTTGCCCACGGCAGTTTTTATTGTATTGAGCTTTCCGGTTGAATTCCACATGCACATGCTTCACCCTTAGTTCTTCGGCATACTGAGTCGCGAGTCGAATCCCTAGGCCCGAACCCTGTTCAGGTTCCTTTTCGAGCTATGAGGCTATCGGCTTCTGGGCTCTCGGTACTTGTCCTGCTTGCCTGCTCTTTCGGCTACAGGGCGGAGTGGTGCGGGGTTGGGCATAAACGGCAAAAGGCAATATGCTTGCTAGTTTCTGCCAATCGGCGCCTGACCATGACTAAAGCATAAGCATTTTCATGCAGCTCACACAGCTTGCCTGCCACTGCGTGCCCCATGGTCTTTGTGGGAGACAGGGATCCCGGAAGGCGGATTCTCATGGCACTACGGCTAAGTTATGCTAAGTTGCCTTGCACTTACGTCGTGATCAAATCCGCGGGGGCCATTCTGAATGCGGAAGGCGTTGCCACAGGCTGCCATGACCAAGAAGCAAGTTGCAGGATACTTCCTTGAGAGGCCGGGCCAGGCATTGTCAATGTCTGGCACAACGCATCAGCATTCCGTATTGGCTCTGCAGGCGGATTGGCAAAGGCTCCTATGCTACCGTTTGGAAGGGCCGCGATGGCAGCAACTTGACTGATATCCTGGCACCATGAGCCATAGCACAAGCACGCCCTCACGCATCGGAGTTTCTTAAGGAGATGAATTTGTCGCCGTCAAGGCGCGCGGACAGCGAGAGTGGCCCTGACTCGCTGTGACCACCTGCCTTAAGGTCATCAGTCGACAGACGGTGACAGAGACAGCACAGCTGCGACAGGAGGTCGAGGCACAAAGCACCACCGTACCAGTGCAGACCATCTGTTGGCCAAAAGTTGTGCTTGGATGCCGCAGGTCTTGCGGAAGATTTCTCACCCGAACATCGTCGCCAAGTTGCAGAGTTAATAGCAACTACCAGCACACGATTCTGCGATGAGTTGTTGAAATCACCGTGGCAGCTCAGGTCCGATTCCGGGACCTGAAGAAGAGCGCCGCTCACTTCTACCTCGTGCTGGAGTGCGCCTGCGATCTGGGTCCGGCTTTGGCTCGACGGGGCTCGGAGTGGCTGTTCCAAGAGGTATTGCGCGGGTGGCGACCTGTCGCAGTTCCTGCGAGAGCCCATGCCCCAAGATTTTTTGAACCATCAGAACTCTGAGAGCCGATGCTGGATCCTTGCCTTGCTAAGGAAGGGTCGGGTTGAAGAGGAGGCAGGGCTCACAGGGCTCCCAGAGTCGCAGAGTCACAATGCCTCTCACATGCCATGGGACTTCTCAGACGGCGCGACGGTTTCTTACGCAGATCGCCGAGGGACTTTCTGCCAGACACCCAAGGAAGTGTTGGGAGATGTTGGAGCACGCGCACCTTCACATGTCTGGAGGTTTTGGCAATCTGGCAACGTCTCAGGTGCTGCACCAAGTCAACGTGCTACATCGCGACCTCAAGCCACAGAATATCCTTCTTAGTGATTGTGGGGCGCTCAGTGAAAGCAGATCCCAGGCTAGAACCAAAGGCATCTGAAAACACTCCTAAGGGGGAGGGGACATCACACTGGAGGCTCGATGGACCCGGTACTGAAGATCGCGGATTTCGGATTCGCCCGTGCGCTTCCTCCACAAGACATGGCCCCTGCCCCACAGAGACGTAGAGGAACGGGCTTGAATTCATGCCCCTTGTGCGCAATTGCACGAGGCCGCCACGGTGTGTGGATCGCCCCTGTATATGGCCCCTGAGATCCTCAGTAAGGGGCCATGGCTCATTCCGCTGTTCTTGCGGTGGGTCTGGTCTGCTATCGTGGCAGATATAGTTTCCTTTCAGGACACGAGCCATACGATGCAAAAGCAGACTTGTGGTCAGTCAAAGCCTCAGACTTTATGCAAGCTGCAAGCAACGTCATGAGCTTCCGGCTGCCGAGGTCGGTGCCATACTCTTCGAGCTACTCATGGGAAGGCAGGAACCTTTTTGGCTGAGACATGCTGAGACTTTGAGGTTCTCACCCATGTCTTCAGAAGACTGGACAGAATGGAGCATTTCAGGACACCTTTTTCTGGAGCAAATCCTATGCAGCTTTTGGTCTGAGACCTGGAGCGCATGGCACTGCAGTTGATGAGCATGTGCCGTGTTTGCAGAACTGTAGAGCCGCGAAACGCCTTGCCATGAGTGTATCAACATTCAACGTAACTATGCTACTTTCAGGCAAACATCGAGAAGAACCCGGAGTTATCCTTCGAGGGCGTGCAGCTCTCATCCGAAGGCGTATGTTCCAGCTTGGTTTGCTTCCGTTTGTCCCATTTGTTTTGCTTTGCTTCGCCTTGCGCCAGGGCGAGAATTCTTGCGGGCGCTCCTCGTCAGTCCAGGGCAGCGGCTCTCCAGTCAGGCCTGCTGCACTCTGCGTCTCTCAGTGCATCTCTGTGCGCCTGCGCGAGTCCATGCGACACTTTCGATGGAGATGCTGGATACTATTGAACTAGAGGAAAGATTCGTACTCAGCTGGACACGACTCGTGGTTGAGGCGTTCATGCAGCACCCCTATGTCCGCATGGATCTCAAGATACAGGTTTTGTTTCCGAAGGCCTAACGACCAGACCCGCCCAGTTAGCCCAAATCCGTGCTGGGCAAGAAAGGTCTATCTTCCACGGCACTCACGCCTGCAGCATCGGCTCGGTGCACAGATGCCCCAGCCCAGCCTTCGCTCAGAGTTCTGAAGTGCATGTGCGAGGCGACTGATGAGAGCCCACGCCCGCCAAGCAATGCCGACAACCAGGCATGTCCGAGGGTTTGGCTGATGTGATGGACCTGTGCAGACTGTGAGTTGCATCAAAGTGCCATTAGCTGGTTGCCTTGCAGGATATATCCGCAGAAGGCAGCTTCATCATGACGGAATGGGTCTCGGACCCAAAGGTCCCGATTGCAGTGTGAGCGGTGAGTCTTGAGCTCTTGGGCTGCCCATGATCCGAACAGTTGTCGCAGATGAGTTGGTGCTCGTGACAGTAACAAGCAGGAGGACTGCTTTCCCAAATCCGGAGCAGCCTCACCTGTCCTGGCAGGGAGCCGCAGTTGAAACACAAAGATGACCGCTCTCCAGCCCGATAACTAAGTGCAAGTGTATGCGTTGATGCATGTTCCAAGGCATCGCCTGTCTCATGCTCGCCAGAAATGAGTCCGGCTCTTAAGATCCACTTCTCAGCCCTTCATCCATGCCGCCTTCTTGGGCTACTTGGCTACGCAGACTGTGATGCAAAGCTGGTGGGGGGTCCAGGTCCCCGAGACGCTGTGGAGGCGCACGGAGGCTTTGTGACGGCGAGCAGCTGCTCGTCGGCATTCTGCCAGAGCATGCTCTGCCTCCACGTCTAAACGGTATGCCTTAACTGCTTTTGCCGTTCCTTCTTTCTCCACACCCTCGACTAGCGGCTAGCGCACACCTGTGGATGCGACAAAGCGCCAAAGGAAGCACAACAACAAATCTCTCTTGTTCGATGCGCACGCTTCGAAATCCCCATCAGAATGGTTCTTGAGTGTCGGTGAGAAGGGGCTTTCCTCAGGGCTCATCCAACCCGTGTGGGGCATCCAGCTTCTCCAGGAGCCCAAGCCCCAAACAGGCCCTTGGAGTTGTTGAGAAGGGCTCCTGGAATTGAGAAAGCCTTGCGTTTTTGCGCGTTTCTGAGCGGTGTGAACAGCTGAAAATGCTCGAGGGATTCCAGCAGGATCTTGCTGCCATGCATGGTTTTGCACACCACAGCGCCATTGGGTGCTTCAGCGGCGGCTGCGACCCCCCCTCCCCCCCCCCTCCCCCCCAACTTTTTAAGCCGTGCAAGCTTGCTTCAAGGCATATGGCTTGTTTTGAAACCCATCATGCGAGCATTGTGTTTGCAAATGGGGAGCTGCGCCCCCTCCACAGCCCCCCCGCTGTTTTAAACCGTGCAAGCTTGCAAAAGGCAATTCACCCTTTCTGGAAACCATCATGCGGGC
Source organism: Symbiodinium natans (assembly GCA_905221605.1). Taxonomy (NCBI): domain Eukaryota; class Dinophyceae; order Suessiales; family Symbiodiniaceae; genus Symbiodinium; species Symbiodinium natans. The sequence continues at coordinate 41,612 of CAJNDS010000690.1, forward strand.
ATTGTGCTTGCAAGCTTGCTTCAAGGAATCTGACTCTTGTTGAAACCCATCTTTGCAAATGCGGGGGGGTGGGGGGTGCGCGTCCCCCCAACCCACCCGTTTTTTCAAGAAGCTTGCTTCAAGGCATATGATTCTTTTTGAAACCCATCATGGGAGCATTACGTTTGCGAATGGGGGGGGGGGGGCAAAAGGCCGGAGCCTCAGCAGTCCTGGGTTAAAAAGGGGGGGGGGGGGGCAAAATCATTAAGAATTCGAGCAAAATCAATAATGCCAAAGAAAACGGAGCCAAAATTAAGACGAGTTCGAGCAAAATCAAGAAATTTCCACACATTAAGAAAAAAGCACATGATCCTGTTCAAATATGAAGGGGGTACAGGTTTTTCTGAGGGAAAACCAAGGAAACGGAGCAAAGATTGAGAAGGATTCGAGCAAAATTAGTAAGAAACCCTACGAACGGTAGTATGTTCGAGCAAATGAATAAAAAATCCTATATGAACATATGGAGGGAATGGAGGGTTTCCTAGGAAAAACTAAGAAAATTGACCTCTCCTAGCCAAAAACCTAAGGAAGCGGAGGATTCCCTCTCAAAATATAGAGGGAATAGAGGTTTTCCTTAGGAAAAACCAAGGAAACGCACCGTTAATTATTTCTTGATCCCAAAGAAGTGTTTTTTGATCCCCAGAAATACAGTATTTTTTGACCCTAAATATTTTTTTGATCTCATACCCAGACCTTCCCATGCTACCGAAGCACGGAGAGAACTGTGTCGGTAAATGCGTGCTTTCTCTCATCACATCTGTGACGGTGCCAGAGTAGTGGGGTTTTCCAGATTACTTTTGGCCTGTCCATAACAGGTCCTACAAGTGCAATTGCTGTTCCTGCGGCCGCTGTTGCTCTTTGTTCTTCATTGTCTTCTGTCCCTTGTCTTCTGTTGTGTTACTGGCACATCAGGCAGTGCTAGTGGCGGCTGCGAGCTAAGCATTTCTTCATGTGCCACCGAAAACTCCTGCAGCAAAGCGTGCAAACCTGAATCCAGGGGATGCGGCGCCCAATGAAAATAGCGATCCAGTGAAGAAGGCCAGGGAGTTTCGCGGTTGCGCGTAGCATGTTTCTTGACCCTCATCGAAACACAGGGCCAGCACAGACTGAGCAGGTAGAGGAGCTATCGGCATCTGAGGTCTCACCCCCAGAGGTGACAAAAGAGCATGAAAAATCTGTGGCACTGGTGGGATTCAGCTTTAACAAGTTTTTTCCAACCCTAAACCCTCAACCCTCAACCCTAAACTACCCTACTCCACGGCCGCGTACTTTGTGTGCTGCAAGGCAAGACCTTCATCCGAGACCCGCGTGGCCTCCTTGGCATTGTTGCTCGAGAGCTTATCTGCAGATACATGCGACCTTCGCAAGGCATCCGGCGCGTCTGGAGGCTCCGATGCAATGTCCGGGAAGGCCGCCGCAACACCTTTGCGTGCTAAATTCTAGCATATAGGCCTCTAGAATGTTATGTAGTGGCATCCAGAAGATCTGTCCACAGTACCGGGTTTTGTGCACCATTATTGCGCATCTTTCAGAGTGATCCATTATATCGTATTTAGTATTGCATTTTATTAAATATTCTGATTCAACATTACATGACCAAGTACAGTATTGTCATAAATTATGTTCTTAAGCCATCAAACCGAACCGGCCCCGGCCATGCATCTTTGTACTGGTCGTGGTGCCTGCAAAAGGTTGACTATGCCTCTGCACGAAAACCCCACTCATAACAACCTCGAAGCCTTTCAACAGAAGCATTTCGAAAACGCTGGCACCACATCGCACTCTTCTGTTTCCATGATGGGTGTACCCCGAATATGATCCAAAAGCACTACTCTAATCCTTCTTGAAATGTTCCCCGATGCAGGAGCCTCTCCATTCTCCCAAGACACTGCTACGGTATTAAAGCTGCTGCAACTCAGAGAAGAAGTGCAACTGCTCACCTGTTCTATCCTGTCTTGTTTCCAACTATGTCATTGACTTTCGCTGCGTATGGCAGGTCTCACCTTTCATGGCCCAGGCTTTGCGTGACGACAGTTTCAGCAGACCTTGACCCATGACTCCGGCGTTTCGCTCGACTCGATGTAGACTCACGCGATGGGCGCCGCATGGGTGACAGGTTATTGCCGAAGCCTGCAGGGATCGTCCCAAGGCTTCGGTGCGTTTCTCAGATGAAGTTGTACTGTGCGTTGTCTTGAATGGAGGAAGCTGGCACAAATGCACCATCCCGCGAAGAGGCATCATGATTTCCCCTTTGCCTAGGGAGTGCCCTTACAAGTGAAAGACAAGCCGAGAAGCATTGGAGGTTCCGTCCGCTCCAAGTTACTTTCGGCTTCGGAGGCGCCAGCGCAGCCAGCGCAGAATCCACCTGCAAAATGGATCAGCGTGCTGCCTGTTCAGGAATGGAAGTGTGGATGAGGAGTATGCCATTTCGGCATGGGCTTTCTGAAGCTTGTGTTTAGGTGATGTGTGTGCGTGTGTGTGTGTGCGTGCGTGTGTCTGTGTCTGTGTCTGTGTCTGCGTCTGCGTCTGCGCGTCTGCATCTGCGTCTGCGTCTGCGTCTGCGTCTGCCGTCTGCGTCTGCGTCTGCGTCTGCGTGGGTGTGTGTGTGTGTGTGTGTGTCTGTGTGTCTGTGTGCCTGTGTGTCTGCGTGTCTGTGTGTCTGTGTGTCTGTGTGTCTGTGTGTCTGCGTGTCTGTGTGTCTGTGTGTCTGTGTGTCTGTGTGTCTGTGTGTCTGTGTGTCTGTGTGTCTGTGTGTCTCTCTGTGTGTCTCTCTGTGTGTCTCTCTGTCTGTCTGTCTGTCTGTCTGTCTGTCTGTCTGTCTGTCTGTCTGTCTGTCTGTCTGTCTGTCTGTCTGTCTGTCTGTCTGTCGTCTGTCTGTCTGTCTGTCTGTCTGTCTGTCTGTCTGTCTGTCTGTCTGTCTGTCTGTGTCTGTGTGTGTGTGGTGTGTGTGTGTGTGTGGTGTGTGTGTGGTGCGTGCGTGCGTGCGTGCGCGCGCGCGCGCGCGCGCGGGCGGGCGGGCGGCGGGCGTGCGTGGTGCGTGCGTGCGTGCGTGCTTGCGTGCGTGCGTGCGTGCGTGCGTGCGTGCGTGCGTGCGTGCGTGCGTGCGTGCGTGCGTGCGTGGGTGGGTGGGGGTGGGTGGGTGTGGGTGGGTGTGGGTGTGTGTGTGTGTGTGTGTGTGTGTGTGTGTGTGTGTGTGTGTGTGTGTGTGTGTGTGTGTGTGTGTGTGTGTGTCTGTGTGTGTGTCTGTGTGTGTGAAGCAGTGCCAGTACTCAAAAAGATTCTTCGTATCTTGGGTGCCACATCATTTGCGCCAGGTTGTAGTGACCTCAAACACTCCGACTTCTTTCGCGCGTGGGAAGGGCCCTACACCTGCAGCCGCCACGCGGCAGCATCTTCATCCCAAGCATGAAAGCGAGACTGAACATGAAGGCTTCACCCATGGGTGGGTGACGGACGTATTTCCAGATCCCAGCTCAACGCATTGGCGGCTAGAGCTGCCTTTGTGATACACAAGTGTCATCTGAGGCCGCCAGCGGATTTTGCCCGGTTCCCACAGGATAGTTTCGCCATGCCGTGCGGATGTCAGGCCAGTTATCTGATCTGGCCCGAGGCAGCAACCTGAGTCGAATCGCGCGCGCTCTGGAGCAGCTAGCCATGAGGCATGGGCGATGGGATCAAGTAGAGCGATGCAAGACGTGCAATGGATGTGCAACGCCAGCATGGTAGTAGATGTAGTAGTCGCTTTAGTCACTTGACCACCGGTGGCCATAGCCTTAGTTGGATCAAGTCCTCGTCGTTCCTGCTTTTTGCTGCGGCCCTCGCCACTCCGCTGCAGTGCTGTGAAGGACACGTGGATACGCGGATACACGGAAGGCATAAAACACAAACAAACATCAAGTTTCCTGTGCCAAGGTCTTCCTGTTGCCGCCATGTCTTTCATGCTTCCGCATCTTCACTCCGGCTGGGCTGTGGACCAGGCCATCCTGAGCGCCTCGGCTTGGGCACGCCTTGGGTGGGGGGGGGGAGGGCGGGGGGCATCTTGGGAGGTTTGGCATCGCAATTGGATGCTGGGATTTCATTTTTCATGCATCTCATATTTGACTATGTTAGTGTGTGTGTGTCATAATATTACTACCTATCGTATCTTGTGCAATAGATATTATACATATAACCATATAGGTTCATCTTTTCATTACAGCCGTTCCCTTAGGAAGCTCCTAGGATCTCCGCAGCCCAGGTGAAGAGGAGCGTCTCGTCATCATCCGCTTCGGGCACGACTATGATTCGGAGTGCATGAAGCCCCTTGGCAGTTCACAGTCCGAAGCCGGGCGTGCCCCTCCATCCCCAGCAGATCGATGGCTACATTCATGGCATGTGGAACCAATACAACAGTTAGTGACTCTTGTTCAGACCTTTGCATTGGCTGCAAGGATGGACGAGATCCTGTACTCGGTAGCTGCAGCTCACCTGCAACGACAGCTAAAGCTGCCAGCTTCTCCGTGACTTGCAATCTTGAAAGGAGAAGATCAAGAGCTTTGCCATCATCTACCTTGTGGATGTGAAGGAGGTGCCAGACTTCAACACCATGTACGAGTGCCGTGGCCAGTTGTTGAAGTGCTTGGTGTGGTGGATTGTGGTGGCCTTCTTCTGGATGGCCGCATCGCCAAGTGATACACCCAAATCCATGTCCACCCAGGCTCTACGACCCCGTCACGGTCATGTTTTTCTTCCGCAACAAGCACATGATGATTGACTTGGGAACAGGCACGGCCGCCAACTTCCTGATCTGGCCTTCGGCTGTTTTTGATGGCGTACTGCTCCCAAGGAAACAACAACAAAGTGAACTGGGCCATGAATGACAAGCAGGCCTTCATGGTGCTTGCTCAGTTGAAGCTGCTGCATTCTGAGTACCCGTTTGACAACAGGAGTTCATTGACATCGTGGAGACGATCTATCGCGGTGCCCGCAAGGGAAGAGGTCTGGTGATGTCGCCCAAGGACGTGCCACCAACATCGCTTTCTAGGATTCGGCGAGTTTGTGCTGGGATAATTTACGCGCGTAGGCATGGAAGGTTATCCCTGCTGTATGTGTCCTAGCCACCAGCGCTTGCGCAGGACTACTGTACGAAGTACAGGTACTAAGCCACCGTCCGACGCTCCGCAGCAGAGATGATCAGAGCGATAGCTGGTCACGAAATCGAGTGGAGCTAGGCTTGGGTTGTGTCAAGTTGTGGGGTGGGGGGGGGGGGTGAATACTACTGGGCTCTTTTTGGCCGGGGGAGTTTGCGATGTTGCTTCGAAGCTGTTTCTGTGGGCTCGAGGGTTGGGCGGAGAGGCTTTCCTGCGGAAGCATAGAGCCTGGCCTGCTGTGTGCAAGAGGGTCGAAATTCGAAACAAGTCCTGTCTGAGGCAGATCTGGAAGTTGAGAGGCATCAGAGCCGCCTCTCGACGAGGTATGTCTGTGGCCACAGGGGCTCAATCCACTGCATGTTGCCGGGACTGATTGATTCCTAACATGAATGTACCGTGTACGTAACAAAACTTGTTGAGCACCGAAGTAGTGGATTCTTAGGTAGGGCCGTCGGGCCAGATGGGCCGGATGCATGCAGGCTTCTAGGCTCATAGGCTCATGAGCAGTCCGAATATGCTGCTGCGCCCACTTCCAGATTTGCCAAGAGCCACACCGAGGCCCAGGTGGATTTTGTGCCTTGTACTGTAAATCACTGTTCTTTCCGAATATCAGCTGCCCAAAGCCGCACAGGACAGAAGGTCCCACTTGAATCTGACCGCGTGCTGCAAAAAAGGGGGCTGACCGAAGACTGGCCGCATTGACGAATGGATCTTCGCGGGCGCTGCCCTTCGAAGCCTTATAAGTTGAGTTGACAGGCTTGCCGAACATGCCCCGCTGGAAGCCCTGTCGCTCCTTTTGCGTGCAGCAGCCTTGGAAACAGAGCATCACACACCATCACGAGCAGAATGCACCCACAGCCCACAGCGTGTGTGTGGTGGCATTCTCATCAGCTACCCAGGCCCTAGCACTTCTCGAAAAGGTGCGCGTCTCGTTCATTATCTGGTACAACCCGTTCCGCTGTTGCTTTTGAAGTTTGGACCTGCTGCCTTTGGCCATCCATGCGCGACTGTGAAGCTGCTTTCGACATGCCGACATTTGACAACATATGAGGCTCTTAAAGTGTCCTTGGATGATGACCAGATGGGCGCACCCTTGCGGGGACCCCACACGGAAGTGCCGTTTGCATCAGCAGACTGCTGTAGACACAGACACTTAAGCAGCATCCCATGGTGAACAACGCAAGGCGGGGCGACTTCTTTAGAACGTTGGCTTCTGCTGAAGAGGCGTGCAGCTTGAAACGGTGGTTGTTCATACATGATTCCTCAAGTAAGACTATGACGATGACTCTTTCTTGCATGTCTTGTCACCTTGGTTGCCCTGCGAGCTCTTGAGGTCGAGAAGCAACTCAAGGCTGCAGCCTCCACAGAGTTCGGCACCTACAGTGGGCCAAGGTGGCATAGCTGGCCTCAATGCACAGTTCTGCGAGGTCAGCAGCGGCTCAGCCCAACCGTGCCATCTTCGAGCCGCTTCCTCAGCCTGGCAGTTATTATGATGATGATGATGATTATGATGTCCATTCTAGAAATCTTTATGTAAATGTAGACCTCAGAGATCTTGCAGTTGCATCAGGCAAGTTCTAAGCGGAGAGTCGCAAGACGCCTGTCGACAGGTCTGCCGTGCAGCACGCGAAAGACGCTGCGGTGAGCTCCAAAGACAGAGAGGGATTTCATGGGTTTCTTCTGCCCACAAGCACTCGTCGCCCGCTGCCGAGGTAGTTCTTTCCAAGGGCCACGAGGCGCACCGAAGCCCCAGGGCAGATGAGTAGGTTTCGGGGTTTGGGGGATTTGGGGAGTACGGGTTTTACATCATAGCCAGGAGAGGTCTAGGGCATTAGGGGATTAGGGTTTAATTCGGGTGTAGGGGTGTGAATGTGCAAAAAGAAGGGTGTGAATGTGCAGTGAGTCACATGTTTCGCAATGCAAACAGATGCTTGCACCTGCAGCCGTTGTGACAAAGAGAGCCGGGAAGGGTAGCCTCTCGCTGTTGACGTCGCTGTCCGCTGGACCAGGAATATGAACACGACGATGGGGTGGGGTTTTATGTGAAATATCTGTGTGTGTACACAAATTAAATGTTAGCTGTACTGATGTGGTATCTTGAATGATACGTAGCTTCATATGCAGTTTCTTTTTACATGTACGCAAGTATATATATATGTATATATATATGCATGCGGGGTATACGTGCTGGTTGAGGAAGGTCTCTCAGGAAGTAGTGCGACTTTGTTGGGCAGAAGATCAGGGGAGAGATGGGCAGCTGAGGTCATGGCAACAATTGGCCCCATATCACCACAACACGCAGGTCGCCCTGCTTTGCTTAGGATGGAGTCCAGGGGCACCAATCGCATGCGCCATTGCTCTGACTACACTGGCACTCTTTCCGTGGCTCTTTTGCCATGGTCCAAATCAAACCCAGGGGGCCGCAGGAGATAATGTTCAAAAGCAGCAGTTGCTCGGAATGTGCCAGGCTACCAAATAGAAGAGCTGGACGTGGAGTCGCGTGGTGTCTTGGCTGCTAAGGCAAAGTGATTGTGCATGGTTGTGTTCTGATGTGTTCAGCGCGCGTGCCATCCACAAGCTTGTCTACGTAGATACAGGCTCCACATGGCTTCAGAAAGCACATTACATTGCGCTCTGAAACCGTAACCGGATGCTGGAGCGGGTCCATAGCACGACACTTGACCACGGCGGCTTCTAGATGAACTGCGGCATTGAGGTGAGAATGGAGGGACTAGCGATGACGTCGAAGTAAGTGGAGACGACTCCAGCGAAGCCTCAGACATAGCACCTCGGCAAATGGGCCTCAGAATCAGTTGATTGCGACGGTCGTCCCGTGGCCCGCCGTTTGTCACGCCAGCTGGAACCAGGTCGCGGACATCGAGAGTATGTGCAGCGGAATGCTGCATCCTGACGACAGCAGCTTTCTGGCATTTGGTTCCGAAGGTTCTAGCCTAGAGGCCTACAGAGCCTCTAGGCGCTAAATACAAGCGCGACGCGACCTGGCGAATCCTGGCAAGCCTGTTCGTTCCGCGTTGCCTTGTTGACTCCTCTGATTATAATTAAGGCATGCACAAGCCCCCGAGCTGCAATTGGCGGCAATTGTTTGCTTGTTGCGCAACGTCGAGGTCAGCTTGCCTACAGGAATGCGTCATGTCGACTTGCTGTAGCTGGTATTAAGGTACTGGTACGAAACCACTGTGCGGCTGAGATGTATCTTCTTCGTGTGCCTGATCTGAAGACCAGAAGTCTCCGGACCCTTGTTGTCAAAACACTGGGCTGCTGCCCTTGATTGAAGTCTTCAAAGGTTTTTCTCTTTGGCGATGGTGCTGGCTATTGCCCTGGGCGCCACGACCGAGTGTTTCTTCGCCTTGCTCGCCACCCCACCGTCGCAGGCACAACGTGATCACATGGTTCTTGCTTGTGTTCGGTTTTGGGACTTCTTTGGATTCTCTGAGCCAAGTAGATGCCAAGCCTTGCACCCCCGGACCTCGCAGGGTTTGACGCCTGGAGACACTCGGCTGCCGGGTTCGGGCTGGGATGAGAGCTTGTGAACTTGCATGCCCAGCACGACTCTTCGATTTGTTGATGGCATGTTCAGAAGCCGCACCATGTGTCGAAGAGAGCGCTTCGATTGAGGTAGTAATCGGCTGCGTGAGACATGACTGCAACGAGGGCATTTCTCTTTCTCTCTCTCTTTCTCAGACCAGTCGGGTCTCACCATTCCTAGATTCCAGATGCAGTGAGACAATCCCTGCGTTTTGGCGACAAGGGTGGTTCCGGTCCTTTTGCTGGCCTGTGCAATTTACGTGGACGAGTGCATAGATATGGGGCCGCTTGGCCGAAATCTTGCACGTAGAAAAGTTGAGAACCTGTCAGTATGATGGCCCTGCAAGCCAGAGACGTTTCAAAGTTATGAAATCCTGCTTGACAGCCGTCTGCTTGCAAGAGGTGTTCATGTATACTTGTGGAATTCGGATTAAGAAGGCACGGCCTCCGTCACCGCGATTAGACGCTGAGAAGCTGTCTTGTGTCTGGAGTTTCATGTGCCAACGCTGTATCCCACTTGTGGGATGTGTCACGTGGAGCGGAGCATCAGTGAGTCGAAAGCAATAAAGCTCAGGCTGGATGCCGCCGACCGGCCTTCGTTTGGGCTGTTCAGGCGCGCCTCACTGGTGCTGGATGGGGAGTGAAGGTTCGGATGTCTTGGGAATCCTTCAAAGAGAATGACGGCCACACTTCGCTGAACCCATGCTGCATGACAATGTGCAGCGGGGGTAGCTGCAATGGAGCGTATCGGGCTTCCACACAAAGGTTTCAGCGGTTCAACCAAACCAGCAGACGTGCACAACGCACGGGATGTTTTCACGGTGCTCCACGCACGCGTAACGATGGCTCGGTTCAGCCAACATCCAAAAGGGGCCCCTTCAGATGAGCCTATAGCAACGAGCATGCTGCTGATCAACCAGACCTAAATCATACCTGTTGCACCAACCCCAAAAAAGGTCAGCAGCATCACAGGTTGCATCGTCAAGAGGGGCCGCTAAGTGCTTTTGCACTGTTCCTACAGCAGAGCGTCCAGCACGTTTGCTCTTCTTAGCAGACGTGAATGAGGGGTCGTACTTTATACACCAATGCCCTGTTCTCAGGAACTGTAGCAAACCTTCACGGCAATCAGCTCGCTTCTTCGTGAGGGCGTCCGCCAAGTCGTAGTCGCTTGCCAGCCATCTCAATTCGCAGGCTGCACGTTGGAGATTTCCACGAAGTTGGAAAGCTTGCAATGCCGCTCTCATGTTTGACAGTCCCAGCAATGGGCTCTCATTCACCTCCACCGCATCGTAACCGCCCTTGCTGTCGGTGCACAGGATGCCCTTGATGCCCAAGATCTGCTTCTCCACGACTTCCACGAGATCTTGCCGTAGGGGACGTTCAGCATCTGGTCCTGCTGCACCATGAAGTTCAGACCACAAGAGCCTTGCTCGGAAATTGTGGTCCTCCGCCTCCAAGATGGACTGGACCTCTGCATCGTTGCTCCCGATGGCCTTCCGCTTCAGTTTCCATGTTCGCCACCCAATCAGGGACATGGGGCACACACATCCAGTGACGCTCTCTGGGCCGGAGATGAGGGTCACCAATCCACCCGTTGAGTCTCCCTTTGGCCGATTCGCATGCGCCTGGTCGCCCATGGATATGAAGACCACATCACGCCAGTGCTTTGCCTTCGGAAACTTCTGAAACGTCAAGGTGAAGGGCTCGTTCCGAGTCTCGGAGATCAGCTGCTGAATCTCCCTCGCGGTCTCCATGGTTCCATGCGTCACCAGATCTGTCAACAGCAGATTGCATCGTGCACATACTTGAGGTTGCGATTGCACGGCCACCCATTGTAGCGCGCCCAGAGATGCCCTGCAAGCCTCTATGTCCTTCTTGCAGAGAACCTCGTTGGAACGTAGACGATCCGGTTCGATGTCCACATCCATGAGGCCTTCGATGTAGTAGCCTTGATCCACCACAATCTTATTGAAGCCGTTCTCGTCTTTCTTGGTGGTGACGTCGGTGCCAGCATGGCGATACGATCCTGTTTTGGTCATTCCCCACTTGTAGGCCTTGTTGATCTTCTCCTTAATCTCCAGCCATTCAGGGGAGTTGTCGCCAATACGATGGAAATCATCAACATGTCCGCCCATGGCGCCGATCACTTTGGCATGTTCTCCATCGCGGTGTAGTTTTGACAACCATATCCACAGGCACCGTTCTCCAAGGACAGGCTGAGCACCCAGGCTGACCAACATCTTGTGCAATGACAGCCATAACCCCCTCGGCGCCGTCGTGCTGCCATAGATGTTCCGAAGTACGCGCATCACGCCCTCGGACCCAATACCCAAAGCATCTCTGAGTTCTTGAACACCAGTCGTCCACAACTCCTGATCGGCCTCGGTGGGTTGAGTCTGGAGGAAAGCCGTCGCCAGGTCCAAGCCTTCTAGGTCCCACTGCGAGTCTGCTGCCATAGCATACAGGAGATTCCTTCCCAGCATGGACTGCACAGGGCTCGCAGTCTTGAATGTGGGATCCAGCAAACTGGGATGTTGAAATCCAAGAAGAACAATCCTGGCCTTGGCCTTCTTCAACCCATCACTGGTATGCACCGACTGTGGGTTCTCGTGACTGTCGCGTACTGCTTCTTCTTGGTCTTCAGGTGGCACCAGCTTCCATGTCAGGACCCATCGTGCCTTGACTATCCTCTTGGAATCCACCGCTCGGCGCACCTCCTCGTCGTTCAAGCACTTGCGCACTGCCTCATTCTGGATGAACGACGATACTTCCTTGGTTTTGGCTCGGTTGAACAACTTCTTCTCCCCTTCAGGCAATCGAGCCATCACCACCTCTGAATCCTTCATCTTCTTCACTAGGTACATCACGGGATCACGCTCCAGGAACCTGCGTTGCCGGTTCGACTGCGGTGGTTCAAGATCGAATTCAATCTTCATGAACTCTTCGGTTTCCTGGAAGGCCGAGAAGATGTCGATGGTGTCTTGGGGCTCCTCGGTTGCGGTGTAGAGCTCTTCCACCCATGTGAGTTCGGCTTTATGCTTCTTTGGCTCCGAGCCCTCGTAGTCGTTGACGGTCTCTTCCAAAGGTCGTGTTGGGGTAGTAGATGACGTAGCCGCTGGGGTTGTACCCCCTTCTGCGGATGAAGAAGCCGTGATCGTAGTTTTTCGAGAGACCCTTCTCGTCGGCATCACTAAGGTACTGGAATCCGGAGCCCTGGGTAGTTCCGGCAGTTCCACTTCATCTTCTTGTGGAGCCTGGTCGACAATGTCATGATACTCGCGGCGAGGTAGAACATCAGCCAGCGTTCTCCACGTGGATGATCGATCCTCCCCGGAGGTCTCATACTGGAAGCGCTCCGTCTCAGTCACTGGCCTCACCGAGTGCACTGAGCACCTCAGCAATTGTGATCCCACCAGGACCCAGACTACATGTCGACGATCATCGGAGGGATCTTGGTGAGGTAGTACTTCATGGAACACCACTCTGCCAGGTCCTATCCAGTGGGGCCTTCCCGATTTCTTGAAGCCTCCCCTTGGCCCCTTGAACTGGTGTTGAGGCCAAACCTTGCGCCACACCTTCACCAGGTCCATGGGAGCAAACTGTCGTACAGGTTGCCTCACCGTTGTGTTGCCAAGCTTGGAGAGCACACGCTTTGCCCTCGAACTCCTCGCAATCTCCTCCGCCTTGCGGCGCGCTTGCACAAGCCTGACAAACTCATCCTGGTAGTTGGCGGTCTCGAAGGTCCGAACGTCTTCGTCCGTCAGGGAGTATTCCCGGCCAAAAGCCCACTGGTATGAGGTGAATCCAGCGGTGTACTCCGTCGCATTCAATGCCGAGGCAGCGAGGATCAACGTCAACTGCAAGGCCTGTTCTTGATCCTCCAGGTAAATGGCCGACGCAGTCATCTTCAAGTCCTGGACACCAGCTTCCAAAGTGCCATGCGCCCATGGTTCCTTTTCTGCCACGTAGGAAAGCTGTATGTTCAGATTGCTGGCGTAGTCATGCACCGCTTCAGACACGAAGCTCTTGGCGGCATCCAGGACCAGCACCTTCGGCTTTGGGAAGTTGGCGAGCCACTTGTCCGTGAAGCTACGAACAAAGTCCTCCCCAGATTCGGCTTTCATCTCCAGGAAGTCGTACACGAACAACGGCTGCACCACTCTCAACTTCGTCGCAAGGTCCATGAAGAGGAGAAACTTCACTTTCTTCTTGCCACCAGGTGGTATCCATTCGCCAGAATCCACGCCAACAGCTTCCCAAGCACCGTACATCGCATGTGTGGACGCTGGGGGTACCTGTCCACTGCTTGTTCCACCAACCTTGAGGCTTGCGCAAGAGGGGCAGTAGTGCTCAAGGGCTGCCTTCACTTTCCATTCGGGATGTCCAGCGTCCTTCACGATCTTCGCCAGGTTCCTATTGATCGGATGGCCCGCTGCCTTGTGGAACTTTGCAATCTGCGCCTGCCACTGCTCGCGAGCCGCTGTCGGAACTTCTTCGTCATCTTCATCCTTGCTTCCCTGCTCTGGTTCTTTGATGTTCGTTGCGGCAGGGCACATCATCAAGCACTTGTCGTTGAGGGGAAATTGGAGTACATGACGAGGTAGCTCTGTTGTTGTGGTCTCAAGCGGAAAGCAAAGCTTCTTGAGCTGGCTCAGGTCCTCGGTTGACATTCTCGGCAGCAATCGGGTGGTGAAGGCGGTGATGGATATCCGACATCCTGTCCACGCTTGGGTAGCGTGAGTGCAGCTTGGATCAAAAGCCACAAACTGACCGTTGAGCGGCACGACAAAGCCTGTCACCATCGAGCCGTTGGGCAGCTGTCGCTTGACGGCGGTATAGCCGCAAGGAGGTTGTCCCTCAAGCCAAACTCCTCCCTTGTCGAAATTGCCCAACCCGTGGATGTAGTTGGTCGAGTTCTTGAGGTTGTGGTGGTCTCGATGAGGACCGGTCTTGCCGTTCACGGTCAGGGATATACTGGACCAGGAAAGTCCCGGAAGCCAGTGTCGAAGATATGAATTGAGAAAACGGTTCAGTTCTGGGAATTTGAGTGAACTGCGAGTCACTCCAGAAAAGGCTCCATGGGAGTAAGCTCCCAAAAGAATACGGAAAGGAGGCTGTTGGGGCCATCTCGAATTAGCCCTCGTCTCTGCTGCAGCTTTCGCTGCAACCTCCATCACGATGTTTTCGCAGCTGTTCTTGTCAAATCGTTCTCGAAGTCGTGCTTCCCGGGCCAGCGCCTCCAAGCTGATCCGTTCCGACTCACACATCTGCATCTCGTACTCATCTGCGACATCCGTGGGTGGCTCCTGTTCGTCCCATTCACGGAGGATGAAGTTCGCCTCCTCATCATCATCACAATCAGATAAATGGGAAAGTTCATCGCGGCATTGGAGTAGATGAACATGTCGTACAGGAGCCGTGCGATCTCGCCAATGTCGCGCAATGGCCTGCACCATCCGCCATGGATAGTACGCAGTCTTCGAGGTTTCTGTTCCCTCGATGTGGCAGTGTTGTCCATGGTTTCCAGGACACACCTTGGCGCGGAAGTACTTGTGGAAGCCCTCGTCCGTGGTCTTGACCATCCACTGCTTCTTGATGAACTGCTGCGTCTGCTCGTTGCGAAGGCCATAGTTGCAGCCATCGATTCTGCATGACAACCACGGCACTCCCACCTCTTCCATGTGTTGCGCCAGGTCCTCCATGGGCATTTGTCGCCATCCATAACATGGCCACGGCCACTCGAAGTAGATCATCACCTCGGGGTCTTCCTCAATCGTCTCCTTGATGAAGGCATTGGTCTCCCACAGCAACCGACGTTCCTTTCTGCGCGCGGCTTCCAATTTCACCTTCTTCTCCGGGGTGTTGTAGTTCACGGACGTCCACGCACACCACTTCGTGCAAGGAAGACTGAACCACAGCCGTTTGGGACGTCGCTTCCGTCGTAGTTCACGAAGATGTTGCCAGGTCTCCGGCTGGTACAGGTCGTAGCCGTTGGTCAGATTCACGCGGTAGGCCTTGATGCCATGTTCCTCCGCCGCCATGCTCAGCCAACTGTGGGGAGCACAAGCGATCTCCCACAATCCGTCACGATCATGCTGATGCAATCCAACCAACAGGTTCATCGTGGTGGTCAGGAGGAGACCTGATAGTGCCATCACCTTCTTCCCGATGAAGTGCGGCAACTCCTTCACCGGCTCCTGTTTCGCTCCATCTACTCGCCGTAGGCCTCGTTCTCGTAGGCCGTCACCAGCTCCTCGTCGTCGTCCGGTACTTGCACTGCGTCCCATCCGGATGACGTTGCCGTGGGTGATGTTGGCACCGCTGTCGAGGGTGTCGCGGTGCTCATGTTCTTGACGTCCATGATGGCCTTGCGTAGCACCTCCTCTGCATTGATCTTGGCCAGCATGTGACGACAGATCTGCGCGGTGGGCATGCAATCGCCCATCAGGGGCTGGAGCTCGGCCAACATCCGCTTGATCATTCCAGGGTTCTCCGCCATGGTGTGCTGCGCTGGAGATCCCTCTCGAGGCGTGTAGAGCATCCTCACATTGCACGTTGAGCACACTACCCATTCGCCGTGGGCATTCGCCTGGGGGGCACTTGCGGTGTGGCGTCCCATGCACGGCCACTGCTTGCGTTGAGCTCGCGGATCCCTGGGGTCCATCTTCATCACGCGGGTGCGATCTAGGGGCTTGACCTTGGTCTTCGCCTGCGCAGCCTTGGCCTTGGCCGCTGCCACCAACACGCTCTCCACCTCTGGGTCCACGGTCACGCGGCGGCTGGTCGCCATGAGGAAAAGTCCGCGAAGGGGAAGTTGAGGGTTCGACGGCGGCAACAGTATGCCTGCACATCTGAGCTGAAATCGCTGCTGTCGCGGTCCGAGAGTGATGGTACAACTGCCACATGCGTTCTTCTGAGCGACTGTCGGAGCAGATGGGAAGGATTTCCTCACTAGCAGCTAAGTCAAACCACACAACACCTAGCTCCAGCACGGTGTGAGTTTCAAGCGGCTTGCTTGCTTTGGCTCCAGCTCGGACAAGAACATGGGGCTGTCCAACATCACATCTCTTCCCTTCCGTTAGATACTGAACGATGTCCAAGGTGAAGTGCCCTTTGTGATTTGCCTTCAAGGGGAAGATCTGGGGTTGGGAATCGCACGTGAACATAGCATTCCCGGTGGCAAAGTCAATCATCATGCCGGCACCATTACAACCCAAGAAGTCCATGCCAATCAACACGGGAACCAAGGACGACTGCTCAAACCCATTCTGGTAGTACTCGGAGGGGTTGGGAAGCGTGTAGATGGAGAAGGTTCTTGGGCTACCAGACACACTGCTCTTAAGGTGTACTCGACAAAGAGCTCGACCCCACCGACCATTCCCAAACCGAAAGTATGGCCTCGCTCCTTGGTCCAGTTCGATCTTCGCATTGCGATCGTGAGACAACACCGCCTGGATCAGGCCCTGCACAACAGCATCAGGAGCCGCCGACGCAGTTGCGCCGCAGTCCAGCATGCCTATCTGCGGTGTGGGCTCAGGCTTGGTGGCCTCCGATGTCTGCGCCTCCAGGACCTCAGTGAGTTCCAGGCCACCCACGAACATGTCGGTGACGTAGGCGTTGACGGGTCGATAGCCATCCTTCCCCTTGCTAGGCTTCCCCTTGGAACGTCCTTTCCACATGGCCTGCACCTCGGACCACATGCCCTTCTTGCCCTTGCCCTTGGGCTTGCCGTTCTTGTTCATGTAGTAGTTCTCCTGCCAGTGGTCGCCGTCCTCGGGATGCAGGTAGTAGGCTCCCTTCTTGCCATAGCCCTTACCCATGCCATAGCCAGGATGCCGTCGATCAGGGCAATCTCGAACCATATGGTTGCCTCCACACTGGAAGCACTTCGTGGGGCCACCGAACCCACGATCCTTCCGAAGGGCCTGTGTGGCCCGCTGAGCATCTGCCCAAGTTCTCTGCGCTTCGACCGCGAGGCTCTCCGCGATCTTCTCCGCCTTCTGGGCCTCCTGAACCTTGGGATCCTCTTCAGCAGCAACCACAGGTAGAGCCTCGGGCTCCCAGTGGTTGGAGTCTTCGGTCCACCAATCTTCACTCCAATGATCAGGTCCGGCGTAGAAGTGCTCATTCCACCATGCGTTGTTCCACCACCAGTCGTCTAGCTCCTCGTAGTAGACCTCGTTCGGCTCGATCGACGTCTGGTCAGCAAGGTGGGCATTCAAGTGACCGGAGCTTCCATGGTGGCGATGGCCCAAAAGCTGATCATCCCACAGATTCTGCAATGCACCGGAGATCACCTCGTAGTCCAAGGAATTCTTGGTCGCCGACAAGATGTCCCTCTTCTCTTCTGCCGACAATCCGGCGGCTTGAAGGAGCCGCCAACCACGAAGAACTCCCATGATGAACGAGTCCGCCACCGTCATCTCATTCACTGGGCTGGCATTCACTTGCTCTGTTTCATGTTGGAGACGAGGACGTCCTCCCGGTGTTCGCTCACCGGCCGAGCGACTCGGTGACGAGCCAGGGGCTGCAGACGTCGTGCCCCGGGCAGGTGTTCCCGGAGGTTGGGGATCATCAGGTCGTTCTTCAGCACGTGGACGGGCTTCGCCTCCTTCACCTTCGGCTTCAGCTGAATCGTCGCCTCGATCGCCCACGCGGTCGGTGTCCAAGTAGTCCTCGTCGTGATCCCACCAGCTCCAAGCGCCTTGCCACTCCTCATCATCCCATTCCTCCGCCGGGGGCAAACCAAAGTCTCGCTGCTCCTGACTGATGCCCTCTTTCTCTTCATGAAGACGGATGATGGCCTCCACAAACTCCTCGTGGACCAAGGTCTCCCTCACCAAGAAGTTGCCCATCGTCTCTCCTTGGTTCCGCTTGAAGGAGAAATACTGCTGGCAGATTGCCGCAGCATTCGGCAGCGACTTCCGGACCAACGGTGAGCTCGCCAAGCGCTGTAGCATCACCTTCACGCCATCCTTGGAGTCCAGCACCAGCGTAGACCAACTCATCGCCAGGAGTCGAGCCGGGCCCGTGAGCTTGCTTAACAGCTGGGCTCCGCAGTAGCGTCGCTTATGCACAGGCACTGATTGCACCCACCAGGCCACCTCACGGGTGTACCGTCGCCAAGATCTGGCAGCGCCATCCCATGAGGGCACCGAGGTCCGGTCTCGCGCATCAGCCATGGAAAAAGGGGCGTCTGCACAGCTTCACTGTCAAACACCACGAAGAAAAGTTCGGAGAAAACCGCCCAAGGGAACTCGGACGGGAGGCCGTTGATCGGGTAGAGGCACACGTCGTCGGGGTGGTGGATCAAGGCCAAGTAGCTGGTGGTTTTGGAGCACGGCCCTGAGATCAGCACGTGCTCCGCTACCAATGCAGCGGGGGTAGCTGCAATGGAGCGTATCGGGCTTCCACACAAAGGTTTCAGCGGTTCAACCAAACCAGCAGACGTGCACAACGCACGGGATGTTTTCACGGTGCTCCACGCACGCGTAACGATGGCTCGGTTCAGCCAACATCCAAAAGGGGCCCCTTCAGATGAGCCTATAGCAACGAGCATGCTGCTGATCAACCAGACCTAAATCATACCTGTTGCACAATGCTTCGCATTGATCTATGCTGATCTTCAACATCCTGGGCTGGCACCGCTTTTATTAGCATGGCAGTCCGCAAGACCGTACCACCGACAAGGGCAGGACATGTCACTAAGGGGGATTGAAGTTGGGGATTGTATAGGGCGACCGTATTTTGTTGAAACGGAAAGAAAGCAAGAACAAACGAAGCAACGAAGGAACCTACGAGAGAAGAAGGAAGGAAAGAAATAAAACAAGATCATCTTGCTTCGAAGCATATTAGGGGGTGAGGGGTTCAGGCTCCTGCTTCTTCCGCTCTTTGTCTCTCTCACTATCCTCGAAAAAGGGATTCGGATTTGAGGGTTTAGGGTTCAGAGTTTCCTGCAGAGGCCTGGCTGCAAACGGGTTGCACAAGGCGGGCTGCGCCCCCCCCCCCCCCCCCCCACTTTTTCCGTGCGAGTATAAATCTTTTCGAAACCAATCGTGCGAGCATTTGCGTTTGAAAAAGCAAAGAGGTGCTCCTATGAAAATGTAGACAAAAGTCCGGTTCTCCTACGAACAGATAGAGAAAAGGGGTATTTCCCGATTGAAATTCATGAAGAAATTAGAAGTCTGTTTCCTGATGAGTCAGTGAGATATCGAGAAAATGGAGGCGTTCCTACAGCAATATTCAGAAAATCGAGGTTTTCCTCTCAAAATATAGAGAAAACAGTGGCTTTCCTTTTACAAAAAAAGAGAATAAGAGAGGTTTCCCTATTGCAATATGGAGAAAATAGAGGTTCTCCCGGGAGCCCCTCCCCCCCCCCCCCCACCAAAAAATCAGGATGAGACAACAACATGCAAACAACAAAAACCTCCACCCCGAAAAGGGATCCACTACTCTCTTCGCGGGTAACAGTTTTTTGGCTTTCTCGACGTCTGTAGCAACACTGCGAATGAGATTTCAGACTGCCCCCACCTGTAAGGGCCACGGTCACCACCGGTTTGAGAGCTTGCTCTGAGCGGATCTTCACCGACCACATCGAGCTTCGGCAATCAGAGGGCTTGGTTTTTGCTTTGCTGCCTGAGAAAGAACGGCCACGTGGCCCATGTCAGTGATGATTCTGCCTGGACAAGTTCTTCTCGTGCGGCTGCGCATGCTGTTATAACTCGTGCTGCAAGGAACGAGGGCTGATCATTGCGCTGGAGGCGCTGCTCGATCGCATCGGCCTAGATATCGCAGTGTAGGCACGAGGATGGGGCAAGCAAATGCCGACGGAGCTCAAGAAAAAGCATCTGTGATGATGCTTTCAGGTTACCGATAATCTTCGCCATTGTGACGGTAGTCTTCACTGACTCGAAGATTTACTGGTACAAGGCCACGCTGTGGTCTTGATCCGCTTGAGCCTTCAGAGTCCAGCAAAGCTGATGACAGGACTTCGCTCGGGGCTACTGCCTGGGCGGCCTCATCTTCGCAATGACGTCTCTCAGCTGCCTTTCCAGATAGGCTCAAAATATGAGAACCAGTTAATCTCACATGTAGGCGGAGACCTATCAATGCTGAGCCAAGAGCACAAGCAAGAGCTTTGTGTTCACCTGGCTTCCATGAGCACTGAGCCGCCCCCGATGTTGAGGCTGTGTTGTGTGTACATCATCTGCCACACCTACGTTGGCCACAACCCCGAGAGGGATGAGCAAATGGCTCTCACCTACCACAACGTGGGCCACGTGGCAATGATTGATCATGCCATCGGAGAGGAAATCCTGGACTCAACGCACTGGCACTGGGCGAGGGCCCTTTGTTGGGGAGTTGTCCTCATTGTAACATGTGCCCGCTCAGCTTCTCCGCCCCACGAACTCCCCTTCCCCCCCCTCCTTTGTTATGCAGTTTCGGGAACCCAAAAGGGTCCTTTGTTATGGAGTCTAGGGAACACAAAAGGGCCATAGAACATTGTAGAACAGTCCCCACGTAGCCGAGACGCTCAGATCTTAAGGACCGATTGGAAGATTCAAGCGGGTCAACAAGACACCCGAGAAGCCTGTGGAGGATGCAAAGCCTCACTGGGGAAGACTCCAGTCTGCAAACGAAGCCCGCAAGACATCGCAATAGCCCTGTAAAACATATATACATATAGACACATATAAGCATATATACCTATACATATACACATATGTACATATATACATATATACATATAAACATATATATATATATATATGGTATATATTGCGTATTTAGAAAACATATGGCATACACACACACATATATATATATGTATACATTATATCATCGTCTGATGGCATCTTTCAAGTTTCACGCTGAGGAGCGGTCATGTACTTCCTGCTTGGCGCCTTCCTTGAAGTCCTTGCAGCTCAGATGGGCTAAGACTAAGTTAGTCACAGGGCCTCAATACTGCGATTCTCGACGGACCAGTGATGCACCCGGCCTTCGATGCGCAACTTGCACCTTTGCCTCGAGTTCTCTTGAGCCCTGATCCCGGATGTTCAGGTAGTGGTCCTCTTCATCTTCTTGCACGACTTCTACACCGTGACTCAGCAGCACCTAGCATGGCAGCAAAATGCAGCAAAGGTCCGCAGTCCTCAGCTCAAACTCATGGACTTGGCGGACTTGTCGATCTGACTTGCACGGTGTTGAAGTCTCAAGTCGAGTCCTGTACGGGTAAGCTCCTGTGCCAGTTTTGCCTGAAGCTCAGCTTCTAATCCGGATGTAGACTCAATGTAGACCATCAGCCTCATGCTGGCAGATATTTAAACTATGCGTTCAAAGCATAGCTGACACGCCTCAGTTCGCATGCTGCGTGTGTCCAAGCTGAACCCTGCAGCACGAGAAGATGCAAGAAGCAGAAGTGGATGTGGTGTGAAGTGTTGTGTGGAAGTCTTCGTGCCGCATGCCCTGAAAACTGAAAGAAAGGCCCTGCAAGCAACAGATGAGTTAACGTTGTGTCTTGACCCATGATAAAAGCCGAAAGGTGTTTATTGGGCAGTGCCTTCGCCGCAGTTGCATGATGCTGGAGCGAAGCAAAGGTGCAAGTAGTTACTGCTGAGTTGCTGCACTTAAGTGCCATTCTCCGAGGCTTCTGGCAACGATTTTTTGGGCTTTGGCTGTGCGGCAATATGCACCCCGTTTGCTGGGAAAGGCTTTTTGGTTTACGTATGTGCTGCTCGGCTGCAGGGTTTGCGCACAGCTCTGCCCAAAGTCAGCATCTCGACACCCCCTCTCCTGTGCAAGACGCCATCGTTCGCCGCAGGTTCTTCATCCTGCTTACTGCTGCCGGGTCGCACTCAATGCCGATCGGCCCTGTGTCACATTGCATGTGCAGCCTTCTTCATCAACCTTGGAAGTGCAGGTTGGCCTGCTCATGGGCACACTTGCAAGTGCGAGTGGGCACCATAAATCGGGGAAGCCATTGGAGCCACTTGCGCTAGGACTCATGCTGGGATTACTGGGTCTGCTTCGGATTTGTCAGTCCTGATGTCGGTGGCGGAAGCCTTCACCTCTTCCTGCGAGGACCAATGGCCCCCGGATTCTCAAAGGGGAACTATAGCGATTTGCCATTGAGCCTGACACTCTCAGCAGGCTCTCCGCGCTTGGGCGCCTCAGCAGCAGAATGGGGCTCTGTGTCTGCTGAGAGTATGCCTAGGGCTTATCTGTTGGGTTTTTGTTGGTAAAGCTTTGTGCTGCAGAGGCTATCCTGTTTGCTCAACACTGTGGCGACATCCTGGTCTTCCCAGCGAGTCTTGACTTGAAGCACGGGAAGTACTACTTGGGGGACATGTAGGGACCACAAGGGACCACATTGGGGCGTCGGAGTTTACAGGCTGGCCCTCAGTAGGGAATGAGGTCCCCCTATATAAACCGTTTTCAGGGATTATAAAGGGTACCTCATTCCCCATTTCCTACCAAGAACCAGAGGGCAGGGTTGTTATGCAGGAATTTCAACTGTTGCTGAGACTTCCGGCCTGGACATCATGGACCTGTCCGTCCTGGCATATGCCAGCTCTTTCTTCGACGAGGAAGACGTGAGGCGTGGTCAACCCCCTTGTTTGCTTGCAAACTTCTCAACATGCAATAGTAAAGCGCATAAAAAAGCAAGAAAACAAATGCATACTTTCTTGAACATGAGAATGTAAGAAGAATAGAGCTACAATATAGCAGCCTCGCACTCTACGCAAGTCCCCCAAAAAAGTAGTGATCCGGTCCACACCACCGAGGCGGGGCTTGGGGGAGATGCTGAACGGGACCGAGTTGTCAGACTGGGAGCTCCTTGAGGCGTCCTGGATGGCTTTCTAAGGGGAAGTCCCCACATGAGGATGCCCACGGCATAGAAGCGAGCTAGTTTTGCATACTTTTGGGTAAGGATGATCATGGTAGTAGCGTGAAGAACAAGAGCAGCACGAATATGAAAAGCAGCTGTAACCGTACTAGTGGAAGTACTGGTGGCAGCAATAAATTCCCTTCTGAAAGAGAAGACGTCGCTGGGCTTCTGAGGTGGAGAGCCCGAGGACACGATGTGCCACAGTCAGCGGGTTCTCCATGATGGGCAGTCGACACAGTGCACAGATCACCACGCGTCACTACCTTGAGCACTCTTAATCGGCTGAAGCACTTGTGAACAGGACGGTTGGGCGCTGGGTCGTGGTGTCCTTTCCCACCTTGCAGTTGCGGATCGTTTCAGTCAGGGGTACCTCCAACGTCCAAGATGCGCGACTCTGTCGGCAAATCAGCGCCACAGACTCTGAAAGGACGGTGCGGCTGCAAGATGCAATGGTAGTGATGATTTCTGCTTTGATCCAGATATGCATACATACATACGTATATACATACAAACATACAAACATACATACATACATACCTGTGCTTCAAGACGGAGAACTCAGACTTTGCTAGGGCTATTGAGTGCAGCTGCATCTTTGGGGTTTTGTAGCCTCGAAGACTCGTAGACATCAAGCGTGGCTTCTTTGCCCCGTGGGCCGAACTTGCAGATACAGCTTAGCAACCTGCACGTGGAATTGTGTAGCATCAGCATTGTGTTTTGCGGAATTCCATCTGGATCTGCAGCAGTGACGTCTGCTTTGTCAAGGTATGCTGATTTGAAGATCTACTCGGGAGTAGCTGTTGGGTCCTGAGTTGGCGAAAGACCGATGCGCACTGCACATGTATGGGAGATGACATGTACCTGGTACCTCACTTTGGCTTCCCAAAGGTCCTTCAGATGACAAGCGTCTTCACGCAACCTGGAAGCAGAAGTTGATAGCGTGTTTTGTGTTGAGGAGTCACGCTTGGGAGGTTCCCTGTCCGCATTTATAGGTAGCACTGGTAACTCTCGCGATGTTAGGAAGTTCTGAAACATGCCTTGGCACCATGAGGCAGGAAGCACTGGGTTTTCCAATGCAATTCTTACTGCTGCCAGCTTTATTAAAGCGCTACTCTCCCGCAAAAACGCCCAGCCGTTCGCCAAGAAGAGCAAGGTAAGTAGTTCTCGCCTTGTCTGCAGCCCTGCGGCGCAGCCTCCAGGACTCTAGGTCTCTAATTAAGCCCTATAATGTTGGGCCTGTAAGGCCCGTCCTGGCTGTTATTCCGACGGGCGTGACGCAAGCGTGCCTCGACTGCTTTTCAGACCAGCTCCAGTCCATTGCGAGCATATCCATGTGGCGAAGCAAGTTGCTAGAGCCTGCCTACGGTGGCTACGCCTGTGAGGCTGCTAAGCGGCCGTGGCAGCAGGGTCCTCTTCCAGTATGACAGCGTATCCGAGCGCTTGAGCGAAGCTGTGGGGAGGCCACCTACAATCACAAAGCAATCGCGCGCGATGTAGCAGCGCAATCGGGGTGCAGAGCGCGCAGAACATGCTATTGATGTGTGTGTGTGTGCGCAGCACTGCTACACCCATTGGCAGGCACAAGGCTGAAGCTGAAGCGCAGGGACAGAAGCTGCTGATGACAGGGCACAGCTTGGGAGGCAAGGCAAAAGCTTGTGTGGACTGCGGGGGGCCCTGGCGGAGAATCCGTGGGGAGCTTCCGCTCAGTACCGCAGCGTCACGAATCGAGCCTTGCTCAGGCGCGCTGGTGGGCGCGGTCGCTGCTGTCCATGATGTTGACGGCATTGGCTTCTCGCCTCCTGGACTATACTACCAGGCCACGCGCGCTGTCTACTTCGAGTGATTTGCAGGCGGCTGTTGCGCAAGACTGAACCTCATGCCTTGGAGTTATGGAGGTCGAGAAGTTTGACCTAAGGCTGTGCCTTGGCTTGAAATCAGAGAGATCTTGCAAAGCAAAGCGTAGAGCTTGCGGAAGATGCTGATGGGAAGGTGCCAAGGAGCGCCACGGCAATGGCTTGGTGTCCTGTCTGTGCTGCTACTTTCCGTCGCATAAGGCGGGATCTCCAGTCCACCTTCGCAATCGTTCAACCAGAGAATGACGTCGTGCCTCGCGCCGTGCCTGGCGATCTGTAGTGTTCATAGCACTTTATGGCTTTTGTGACTCTTGCGATGCGAGCCAGCAAGGATGGGGACGGCCCCAGACTGCGAGCTAGGTCTGCGCAGTATAAACCTCAGGTTCCCTTAATAAGGGAACCTGCTGAGTGGATCTGAGTGGCATACTTACTCAAACGAAACGAAGTGCTCGCACAACGGCAACATTCAGGTAGGGCATCGAGCCTACGGGCTTGCAACACCCTTCAGCGGCCCATGTGGAAACGAGGGTGAAAATTGCTCCCCAGGTCTCCCAAGTGCTGAGAACATCCAAACGGGGAGCCTCCAGCATGCCAGCCCGTGCCAAGGATTGAGCGAGAAGAGTTCGGGACCAGTTCAGATCGGCCCGAGTTTTTTGCCAGGACATGCCCACATGTCTTGAATGGCAAGCACCAGAACGGCCACAACGGATCGCAAAAAGAATGCCGGGGGAAGATGTCAAGGCCGAGCGCGGAAACAACCCGAAATGCTTGCTGGCCCGTGATGGCTGCAGAGTGGCAGCACATGTCAGGTCAGTCAGGTCTGAAGACGGGGGGGGAGAATCGCATCAGGCAGGGGATCAGAACACATCGGCGAGACTGAGCTCAAGACCTCGCCAGGCTTGTTCGAGACATGTGCTACATGTGTCAAACCAAAAAACACTGTGGGGCATTTGATAATTGGTCGCCCGTGATCCCTTAACCGTCGGAGCCACAAGCGAACTTACCGCGGACGCTGCAAGTCACTTCTGCATTTCCATGGCATGTTGACGAGACCTGCAGGGGCTCAGAACTGTGAGTCCTCTAAGGAGTTGACAAGCAGCGGGGCATGATCCAGTGGATCGCATGCACAGAAAGTGCAGCCCAATGTCACAGGCCACTGAGACCGACCATCTGCCTTCTTTTTTTCGTAGCCGTCGTAGCCCATGAGCAAGAGTCCTGTCAAGGCTGACACACACTGCCTGCGAGCTGTGGGCCCGATGTGGCGACACAAGCAAACGAGACTGGCGCGCGACGTGTTCGAAGTGGTACTCCGGAGGCTGCGCAGACATGTCTGTGTAGATGTGTAGATGACTTGGTTGACCATGTAGTTGGAATGCGGCGTGTGTTTGGCGGCTGCAAATCTTCGGTTTTTTCGTGTTTTCGCTCGGTATTTGCGACACTTCCCTCACTTTTCCTAGCACGTGATTTTGACCTGCATTTTACACTTCTCTCTTTTTTGTCTCGATATTGGCTGCGCTACTCTGGCAACGCTCACCTGCGATGTGGGTCTCGAAGCCTTCTGTCTTTTTTCGAATCCTGATCTCTTGACTCCATGCGTCCCTTTCCCTGGGTTTGTGCACGTTTCGCACTTTAATGTTAGCTTTTGGGTGTGTGTGTGTGTGTGTGTGTGTGTTTTGCCTTTTATGGCTTTGGTCATTTTTCGTGTTTTTGCCGTTTCGACTTTGCATTTTCCTGGCCTCTACTTCTTCGGATTGTGCTTTTTTGCAGGGTTTTTGTGTTTCGTGTCTCAGGTTGCTTCGCTTTTGCTTTGTGGATCGGCCTCGAAGTGCCCGCATTTTTTTTTAAGGGGTTGGGGGGGAGAGAAGTGTCCATCTTTCAGTTTGAAGGCGCTGACCTCAGTCAGTGCTGTCGTGAATCTCCAGCGCCCGAAACCCGAGACCCAGACAGCGCAAGCCCAGAACCTCAAAACATCTTCCCCAAGATCCTACAGCCGTGCAAGCCCAAAACCCTGCTCCCCCTTAAGGCCAACTACCCCATACCCCAGGCCCAGCACTGCAAGCCCAAAGCCCTGTAAAACACCTTCCCCAAAATCCTACAAAAGTGCAAGCCCGAAACCCTTCTCCCCTTAAGCCGAACCCTCCCAAACCTCAGACCGATTGGCCATTTAGGAGTTGAGGGTGTTCGGGACTTAGGGTTGTCGAGTTGAGGCGCAACACAATACAGTGCAAGCCCAAGACCTGAACATGCTTTCTCCAAAAAAACAACACTCAATAACTCGTGAGAACTACTCTGCAAACAAGTAGTTTCCGGAAGACTCAAAAACATAAATCGTGCTTAAAACTCGAGTTTTGGACCACCAACATGCCCCGTAGTCCGCGGCCCCATACACGCCACAAACCATGTAGTTAGCTCACCCTTAGGCCATTGCAGGCTCCTGCTGTCTTGCAGGCCCGAACGGCAACATTAATCAAGAGCTCTGAAGCTGAAGTGCCAAGACGTGAGAATGTCGAGAACTGTGTACAGGCCAGCAATGCATAGCTGCTAGGCTCATTGGCAGCAGTCTTTCCAGGGCAGAGAGTCCCCAGGATCTGCTTGCCTTCTTGCAAAACGTACTGCATTTTTCATGCGGCTCACTGACAGTCAAGGGCATGACATACTGGCACTCACCAAGTTGTTGCAAGTCATGGTTAGAAGATGTACTTGCCACCTTTTGCACACCTTGCTTGCAGTCGCTTTGAAGGCTGAATACATCTTGTCGTAGGCACATGGGCGGCGCACGCCCGCCCAACGTAATTAAAGAGGCGGTCAGCATCACAAGATGCGCGGCCTCAATCCTCATGTCAACGAGCAGTCGCAACAAAAGAGCGCAGCAATTTCTGAGGCGGACCTGAGCTAGAGGTTGGAGTTCCAGCGATCACTTCCCTTGTTTCCATGAGATGCGTGGGACAGAGAGACTGGCATATAGATTGCAGATGTGCGGAATGTCATGCCCACGAATCCTGAGTAGTTGCCGGTCGAATGAATACAGAGGTGGCGCATGCGATTGTTTTTCATCTTCGGGATGGGGATCAGTACGGCAATAGGGTTGGTTGCACATTCAGCACACAGCAGGCCGGCGGCTGGGAGGCTGCCTGCCACGAGAAGCTGACTCTGGCGCTGCTTCTTCTGGACCGCCGCTATCAGATGCCGGTGGACTTGAGACCGAACCAGAGGGAACGAGCTCCGGTTTCCTTATTAAGTCTGAATGGATTCAGCCCCTTGAAGAATTAGGGGTTTGGGGTGTGCATCGGGACTCGTTGCGAGTGTCGATTGAGAGCATTGGGTGCTGCTGGCGAGTCGGAGAGAGGTGAGTGGTGTCGGTCAGGCGATGTTAAAGTGTCGAGGTGGGGGGGGCAAGGAGTCCTGCTAGTGATGACCAGTTCGTGTGTTTCCTGCTTGCGATGACCAGTCCCGCATCCTTGCCTGCCGTGTGCGCCAGTCGTGAGAGTCAAAAGTGATAACGGTGCCGGGAAGTTCTGCGAGCACTGGCATGATCCGAACGCATTTCTGCACAAGGCACCCTGATCTGGAGTCTTACACCCGCATGCCGACCAAAGGCATAGAAGGCAGCAAGATAAGGCTCAAGAAGGATCAAGAAACACAGCCAGCACACTGGGAGGAGGGGATGGGGGCAGCCGGGAGGTGGCGCTGTAAATGACAGAAGTTCGAGGTTTTTGGAGGACTTGGGCCTGCCGAGGACAGCAAGCGCACAGAGCAATGAAGAGGCAGGAAGGAACGAAAGAGGATACAGCTCAAAGTTATACATGAAGGTTGATGGTGGCTTTTCTCCATCACCCCCCCCCCCCCCGACAGAACAGATGCAAGCAGTAGCTTTGGGAGGAGCTCCTGGGCAGCGAAGCAGACGGCGAAGATGTTCCCGCCATTGCCGCCGGCGCCCGAGGATTTCAGGGTTGGGGGGTTACCGGTCTGGATCCGACACTTGACATAAACCGGTGTCTTCGCATCTCATACTGCTCATGGCTCACGCAA
Source organism: Symbiodinium natans (assembly GCA_905221605.1). Taxonomy (NCBI): domain Eukaryota; class Dinophyceae; order Suessiales; family Symbiodiniaceae; genus Symbiodinium; species Symbiodinium natans. Next base: position 70,096 of record CAJNDS010000690.1, read on the forward strand.
AGATGGCTCGCTCAGGCGTCACCACGAACCGGGATTTCCCTGAGCAGTGAACCCTACCCCTACCCCATCCCCACCTTCATTGGTGATGAAGACTTGAGTCTTCCGTCGAATTTGGAGGGGATGAGGGAACCCAATTCATGGTAGCATGGTACCATGGTGCACATCAGGGAATTCTTCTGCTTGAAGTTTCGTCCAGACAGGTATGTGTTGTCCGCACCCCCTCTCCCCCGGCCCTTGCAGGTCCCTGTGTTTGATGTCATCAGCGCGCCACCCGAAGCATTTTTCTGTGCAGACCTTTCAAGATCCGAGGGATATACGGCGCCCATCGCCCAGCTGTCCGGGGAGATCGAACGGCCAGGATCCCGAAGTCTCCTCGCAGTCGCTCTTGGGGGATTTCTTGGGGAGCTGTGGCCAGACGTAGTGGTACTCTTCCCCCCCAACAGGAGTCAGAAAGTAGCCTGGGGGGCATGCGCAGAATATCACGAAAGCTAGCTCTGTGGAGCTGGCGGGAGTTGTCGTTTACCCATGCACTGGTATTCACCTTGTTAAGAAGCTTCCAGGGAAAAAAAGGGTTCCACACCTTAACAGGTCCGAAACCCAAGACTTAAGGTGGGGGTTGGGGGGGGGGCCCCCCCCCCCCCCCCTCACCTCACCATGAAGCATTTTCGAAGGATAAGGTGCCGGCGCCCCCCCCCCCCCCCCCTCCTTTAAGGTGGTTGCGTGTGGGATAAGGTAGGGGGGGGGGGGGGGCCCCCCCCCTACCACCTTCAGGTCCCCCCCCCCCCCCCCACAAGGTCCCCCCCCACCCCACCCCAAGGTCTTCCCCCGCCCCCCACAGTCACCATACTCTGAAGGTCTGTGGTACTTTGCAGAGGTCGTACTGAACAGAGCGTCCCTTGTACCTAAACTTCGTTTGCGACACGGGGTTCCAGCGGGGGAAGCAAGGGGGCTGAAGGAGTTGAGGGCTTCAGATTTCGAGTTTAGGGGTCTTCGATCTTACGCCGCCGCCACCTGAAGCATGTGCCTGAAATACGGAAAAAGCTGCGCCGGCGGCTCCAAGTCCTGCCGACTCGCTGCATGCCACCCCCCTGCGGTGACTAGCTTTCGTAGCCCCTTCTCAAGTGAAACAATGTAAGCAACCTGCAGAAGCCAATGAACTCAACCCCCCTCCGAGACACGTAAACCCTAAACCCTGAACCCTAAACCCTAAACCCTAAACCCTAAACCCTAAACCCTAAACCCCTGTACCCCTGTGATAAGGCGCCTCAAGGGACGGAGCGGCGCTGGAACCTTGGGAGTCCGGAACTTTACGGCGCTTTTGCCTTTGGGTTTTGGATGCTTTCGGATGGTTTTCGGTTCCTTCTCCTGCTTTTCACATGACTTCCACGGAACAGACTAGATGACGAGCCTGAGTGATACATGCCAAAGCTTCAGAGTGAGATTGCGTTCGCGAACTTGGGTTTTCGCGTGCACGTGCCGAAGCCATTTGTCAGATTAGCTGCCCGTCGCAAGAGCGTCCCAGGGACTCTGGTCACCCTGTTTGTCGCAACGTTGTTGTCTTTGTCGGTTTGATGCCTTTCTGATCTTCAGTAGCTGTTCTGGCTGCAAATTCAAGCAAAATTGGTGACCCTCATATTCGTGTTTCCTTCCGGCATTCCTCCAATGTCATTTTGACAGCCTAAGCTACTTTCGCCATGAGACAGTGGGTGGTGCCTTGTTGCATATGCGTTGCCACCGCCAGGCAACGCGCAGCCTTAAATGCAACACCTCTTTACCCAACATCGAAAAAACTCTTCATGAGCTCTGATTGGGATGTTCGCCCTTATACTAACCGCCCATAATCGGGATTCGAATGGGGAGTACAAAAATCCCCATTCAGGGCTGTTAGAAGAAAGAGGGAACATCCCAAAGCACTGATCCTGTGGCAGGTGGCTGGACTGGGAGGAATCTGGGGCAACCCCAGGGAGTTCCATTGCAGCCGCACAGAATACAGAGCTTCTCAACACTTTGCTGGCCTCCCTCCATGCTGGCGCGCCTTGGACCTTTGCCATGGGAGTGTGTGGGTGTCTCTGGGGGCTGGGAGGGCAGAGACTCCTTGCCTGAGGATACGCTGTTCGTTCCGAACAAGACGTTCTGGCTAGCTGGAGGCGTCCAACTTCGAAATGCTCACAACGTGACCTTGCACTTGGATGGAACGCTCGAGTTCCTGCCAGGCTGGGCTCATGCCCACATAAGTTGCCCCAAGCTGTGTTCTTCATGCAAGAGAGGAGTTTAAGAGTCTACTTACCAGGGCATGACAGGATATTAATTTCAGGGCATTAAGCACAGGGTATTCACTACAGGATATGAATTACAGGGTACTGAGGTTCGGGCGGAAGTGTGGAGAAGCCGGCTCTCTGAATTTACCCGAGAGGCCGGGCAGGATGGCCCGAACAGGAAGGAGACCTTTGCAACTTGAATCCGCTGCAGCCCACGCGACCAAAGCCACTTGCCTTTCAGAAAGGGATGTTTCTGTAGGGAGCTAGTAGGGCTCATTGCCAGTTGTCCCCCATTCTTCCTCTGCAGGATGCTAGACGGGCACGGGGAAAGGGAAGCAGCGAGACTGATCCGGGGCATGCCGCACAGTGACGACTGGTGAAGGCGATGTGTGCAGGAAGCCTTCTTCATTGCAAATGTCTCAAAGCTTGTTTTGACCAGCTCCTCGACTGCACTCACCTGCGGCCTGAGAAAGTGATGCTAGCACGTACTCAGCACGTGCTCATGCCAAGGCACTGCCGGTGGAACTATGAACGGTAATGGCAAGTCTTGGTGGGGCATTTTGGCTGTTGGAAACAGTATCGTCGGTCAGCAGGGCTCATGCAGCGTGAAGCACAGTAACAGCAAGCCGGCAGCCCGAGGATATCTCCAGTACTTCTTCTACGGGGAGAACCGCCCGCGTTTGTTGAGCATCTACAATGGCACTGACATCCTGGTCGAGAAATGGACCCTAACACAAACCACGTCTTGCGAATGCTGTTGTCATCCAACTGCATGGCAAGCAACCTGTACTTCGTAGTTGCGCAAGGAACTTCGTAGACTCTGCCTACTGGACTTTTACGGCTTTGGATGTTGCACGCATGGAGGCCCATTTCAGCATGGGTGCAGACCAATAGCTGCTCATGCTTTGTACGCAGATTCGCCATTGCACCGTCAGCGCCCGCGTGGACAAGTCTGATGATCATGACCTTGGAAACATGGACGCCTTCAACACAGACGGCTTCACGGCAGGCATCCAACAAAATCTCCTAAAGCACGTCATGCGGTCATACGTGTTTGACTTGAGCGAAGCTGGTAGTTTCAAGTGGGGCCGTGACTACGACCATGACCTGAGCGGCACGGTTCAGGCTGAATCCCATGTTCACTTGAGACCCACGTGCTTTCCAAGTAAGTATGTGCCGCATGGATGGTGCAGAAACAGTCCTGTCTTTCAAACTTTCAGCCTCTACAGTATGAGCATCACATGGGCATACAGGTCTTTCGAAATCCACAGTGCTACCATGTGAATCTCGTGGTGGTCGTAGGAAATCGCTCAGCTTCGGAACTGAGGGTGTTCTGAGTGTGGACCAATAGGCAGATGCCCGTGGTAGATGCCAGACTTGTGGGAGGTGTAGGTCGAGCCAAGGTTTCGATGTCGCAGGCCGCGATATTCACATCCACCACTGCAGCGTTTGGAACCAGGACGATTGTTTCACCGTTCAACCGCGGGACCGGACCGGTATCAATGCCCATTGCTCCGAAAATGCACCTTGGCTTGCAATCAGCACTGGCCAGATCAACCACAGCCAGCCGCCGGATTTCCAGTCGAGACCGGGGTCTCGCGATGTCTCGTGCACCTGAGTACAGTACACTCAACGTCTGAATTGGTGTATGGGCACAGGTCCTCATCGAGCATGTTAATGCCAGTGGACTTGGGCTCACTATCGGAGGTGTACCTTGGCAGCACTGCCATGCCAATCAAACTTCGGACTCTGAACAGACCCTCAGCCTCCGAGGTGCTACCGACTGCTGGGCACAACTGCGTCCGCAATGTGACGTTTCGTGACGCGTACATGCTGCACACCTTCAAAGGAGGGGTGCTTCATGAGAGTCGAATCCGCAACAGCTCATGTGTCGTCGAGTTGTGACAGGTTTGCAGAGTTACACAGGTTCTCCCATTTGTGAAGAGCCCAAAGCCGAGAGGAATCTACATAAAATCGCAGAACAGTCCAGCAGACGGGGCCGCTCGGCCATGCAACCTAAACTGCAAGAGCTGCCAACAGAATACTGCAGAGGAACTGTTTGGGAAGCTTGCGCAGAGCCACATGATGGCAGTTGCCATAGGGTCTGAATCAGGTCAGTGGGGAGATCTCGAATGTGCTGTATGAAGCTTGACTTCCGTGAGCTTCTGCAAAGTCCAAGTTCGTGGGGTTCACGAAGCCAAGAACCAAGGAAGACATTGTCATGGACCGGCCAAGCCAGGTGCAAAAATCACGGATGCAGAAACTGAACCCCTGGAGGGGGGAAAGGGGGGTGGGGGGGGCTTGAAGATCTTGTTGTCTCCTGGCCTTGGGTTTTGAAGAGTTCGGATGTGTTACCCAATGTGGACGCTTAGGATCGAGACTAAGCCCTCACATCACTATCGATTTCAGGTGCCGATTTGGATTGGACCAGCACAAGAAGCCGACTCATACAAGGCAGGGTGCTTAGCAGTTGGAGGTCAGGAAGATAGATCGCAGAAACCAATTCTCGCATCTCTGGAAGTCAGTGAGTCGTCGCCGGATGAGAGGGTTCACTGTCACAATGCTCAGGCCTGTTCATTGTTGTGGCCAGAGGTGCCATTTGTTTGGGACTCAAACTGCCATGCGTATGCGTCCGGCTTGTCACCTGCCGGTCAGCTGCCTGCGCTCAAGATGGTGAGGCCCGCTGTTCACCGCCCAGCACATCAATGCACTTCGCAAACATCACGCTGCGCAACATTCGCGATGCTTGGCGGCACAATCATCTTGCGGAGCACCATCCATGGCCACCTAGTCATGTGAGGCTTAGCGGCAAATGTCACATTCTTCGCAAGGTGATCAACCCCAAGCAGAGCCCTGGCCTCGTCTATGGAAATCCGGATCGACCGATGGAGAACATCCATTTCGAGCAGCTTGATTGCAATTTTGCGAGCTAGTGCCAGCTACAGCTGCACCTGGCAGCCAATTTTGGCGCCTCCAAAGCTTGGTCAAGGGCAGCCGAGTTGATAAGCTAGCAAGAAAAAGGGGACGGTTGGGACGATGGATGAGTTGCAGCAACACAAGCACCCCAAGAAAAGCAAACGTTCTGCTGCCTTGTGCGAAGCAGAGTGGGAGGCATCCACCCCTGTCTCACCGATTGTACCCCAGCCTTCCTACTACAACCTGTAGTCCAGTGCAGGTTGCGAATGGAGTTTGGAAATCTTGTAAAGTGTGCAGAAATCTGACGATGCTAGTCTTGCAGTAGGTGCCAGGAACGGCGCGATGCAGCAAAGTCGGAGTGTAGGTCGAATTGTTTTGTCTAGCTTCAGAAAGAAGGTTTTGCTCTCTTGTTCCAACTCCTTCTGTTTGTTTTGATCTAGTGTTTTGCGTTAAGTATACTGAAAATTGAGCTCCTTGGTATTCTGCAGCTGTTCCCATGACATGTGTGCTACGCACCATGTCTAGAAGCACTTTGATGTGCCTTGATTACCACTATCGTTTGGGGCATGAGCACTACGACTTCTATCGGCACAATGATTTCTAAGGTTTCTGGGATGGCTAATGTTGTGGTTCACCGCTGTCTGTATGACACCCGTAACTCGAATTGCTAAAGCTGCTATGTTTTGCGGTTCTGTTCATTACGGACTCATTCGGATTCGCATTCTCGTTAAAACGATGCGTTTATTGCACTAAGGAACGTCGTGGCTGTGAACCCTGGCCTTCGTCCATGGGGCAGGTCTTTCTACAAATGTGTGTCTCGGCCCTCATGCGCTGCCGTGCTGGTTCTCATCTTCAACCCTAAACCCTAAACCCTAAACCCTAAACCCTAAACCCTAAACCCTAAACCCTAAACCCTAAACCCTAAAGTATCCCATCTAGGCAAGAAGCGCAAAAAAAAAACAGCTGAGGAGGGCGTGGCAGGCCTTGCAACTGCAGGGACACAGCCTGCTCCTCCATGCTTCCGGCAGCCGGAGCCAGTACAGGAGTTTGATCTCCTACAATATCTTTTCACATGACATGAGCTTGAGACCCTCCTGTGCAAGAATGGCCCAACTTAGCAAGTTGTTGAGACCTCAAGTAGGCACTGGGTCATCGTCGTACCAGCATGGCATGACCTTTTCCGAGGGCCGTGCCAAAGATGTCCAGAGCCCTCTGCAGATGGCAAATCCAATCTGCAACTCATGCTAGTGCTGCCGTGCATCTAGCAAAGCTGGCAATTGTTTCAGACCCGCCAGCAAAACTGCTATGAAATTGGGAAAAGAGGTCACCCAGCCAAGTACACTTGCACCTGGCTCCAGCCCTCGATTGACCTATGACGTGCTGTTGATGCCGAGGCAGTCAGTCGGTCAGCCAGCAAAACATAGGCCTGCAGGATCTCAAGGAATCCGCAGAATCCCAAGAAAGCATGGCCCTCTGTGGTGGCACGTGGTCTGCGAGAGGGGCTTGCAAGTGCTCACGTGACAGGTTCCTCTTCCGGCAGTTCAGGCTCATCAGCAGCGAAGTTGAACTGTGGAACTTGAGAGGGAAGTTTCACAATGAGTGCAGTGCGATCACCTTGCTACAGTCAGTAGCGGAGGACAGAGCCTTCGTTCACGAAGCTAACCCCATTACTCATGCCAGATCTCACGGCATTTCGTGTACAAAGAGACAGCAGGACACCAAGAGAGTAACAGCCACGGCAACTGTTGCGAGCCCTAGTATCAGTTACCGCTTACCCCAGCAAAGGTTGCAGCAAAAGGGTTCTTGATGAGTGACGTTGAGCGAGAAACAAGTTCAGGTGCTGCATGTTGCTCCTCTGGGTGTCGGCTGCTTGCATTCTGAATCGCGCTTTTGTGCAGTTATGTGCGCTTGAAGACGAAAAGCCTACTGACCGCAAGAGTTGTCTCCTCAGTCATGACAACTCGGAAGTTGTACCTGACTTGGTCTCCTTACGAAAGGTGAATGGGGTGCATGTTGACTATGAGCCATTCAGGGCTTTGGAACTTGGAAGTTGGACTTTTTTCGTCTCATGCGGTTCACAGCATAGCCTCGTGCCCCTTGATTTCGGTCCCGGTTGAGCCGTTCCTCTTGTCTCAGGCTCTCTCAGCCGTCTTCGTGTCCTTGAGTCAAAAAAAACGGCGGGCACTCAACAGCACAGGGCCGACGCGAGGGATGGCACCATGGGCATGCGCAGGGCTCATTGGAAGCAAGCGGCGAGGAGACCGCTTGCAGCGCCGGCTTTCATCTTTTAGGGTTTAGGGTTGGATCCTTTTCTTCCGACGGATAAGCGACACCAAGCAACATCGCATTCGTGCTGGATCAAGCACGCCATGCTCAAGGAGGTGTCTCTTTTTAGTTCTGCTTTGCTTGTTGAGGCGGGGGAGGTGGTTCTGTCCTCTGTTTCTCTTATTTGTCTTCGTCCCTCCACTGCACACTTCCAGCGGATTAGCTTTGTCAGGCTCGGGCATGGAAAAGCTAGCAAAAGCTTTCCCGTAATACTGCTTTGGTGCGAGCCTGTTTCATGTTTGCTGAGGCCCACTAGCTTTCGGTGGGTTTAGGGTCTCTAGACTAGACCTTCGGGCAAACTGTGATGTTTCAAGCCCGAAAGCTCGCAGGCGCGAAACGTTTCTCAAGCGCATAGCTAGAAACAACGCCTCGATGCACATATATCGTCGTGTTTGTTGCCGCAAGCAGATTGTTGCTGAGTGACCGCAGAGTCTCGGCGACTGGTTTCCTTGAGCTGCGCAATGTGTAAACCCTAAACCCCAAACCCCATCCTTAAACCCTAAGCCCTAAACCCTAAACCCTTAGAGGGGCGAGACCATGCCTTGGAGCTTTTTGCTGCGTTGAAGCAAACCCTGCCTCATTCCCTTCAACCCTGGGAAAGGGGTGAAGATTCGTTGAAGACTGTGGAGCCCCTGTTTTTCCATATCTTGCCCAATCGGAACATGTCATCAGCATTGGGATGCCCTTTGTGTACGACATTCTGCCGGATACAATATCCAATGCATGAGCACAGCTTGCAAGAGTAAGAACCCAAACTGAGATGGAGGTGATCTCGCGGTGTCCGTTTGAGACAATCATGCAGGCCTGACACCCTTACAACTCCGCATTGATGCGCTGGAGCAGCAGCCTAGACGGGGCGGCACCCCTTTTGTCCTCTTTGTTACCAGAGGCGCTGCTTTCACGCTCTTCGTGCATAGTACCAGGTCCTCGGCTGTGGCGGAATGTTGCCCACGGATCTTGAAGACTTGGGGAAGCCCACCGGCAAAGGAGGTTGGCTTTGAAGCAACAAAGACGGCTTGAACGATTTGCTCAGTGTAAAGAGTCTGGGCTTAGTGGTTGAGAAGTTGCCAGAACGTATGTATATTTGCCAGGACAGAAAACACTTGTCAAACGCCTTTCCCAGCTGACCACGGGAGTTTGGGTCCGAAAACAAGGGTAAGGCACAGCGCGCTAGAGACTTTTAAGACAACATCAGGACAACATCTCACTCTTGTCCGGCCCAATACACCAGCAACTTCATCTTCAATCCCCAAAACAGCTCTTTGTTGCATCGGACAAGTGAATACCGCTGGCCGTTTGTTGGCTCCATGGCTACCGGTGCCAAGGGTCCGTAGAGCAAACCTTCCTGAACTGCACTGAAGGGCCGGAAGTCACGCAACTCTTGACCTGCCAAGATGGGCAAGTGCTGCAATGAACTTGGTTCCAGCCCGACCTTGCAGATTTGTGTCATTCTCTCCTTGATGGTCTTTGTGGTGATCACGATCAGCAACCTTGTGATACAGTTCATGCACTCCGACGTGATTGGGGCGGATATTGGTGTTAGTCTGATCATGTTGCTCGGATGTCGACTATGCATGCCTGTCCTGCCTTAAATCTTCGCTCAAGCAAAGAATGCCCGGAAACAGCCTTCTGTCCATCTCTGCTTGAACCTAGATCTTGCATCTGGAACCTCAAGTAGCCACTTTCCCCTCCAGGCACAGAAGACGCACTGCAAGCACCGTTTGGCGTTGGAAGCCGCAAACGTGTGTATCACCGGTGGCCAGCAACCGAAACGAAAGGTATGAATGCACGTTGTTGATCATGCCACAAATGTCAGAGATAAGCACACCCCCCTGTAGTTTTCGGCTTGTTGCAGTGAAGCACAGGTGTGCGCATGCGATCTGGTGTGTTCAGTTATGCTTTGCTCTTTGGATTTGGTCCATGTTCTGTACAGTATAGGGCTTCTTGCGAGATGATTACAATGTTCCATCTGCCTTCGTCCATGAATCAGCTCGTACATGTCATGTGAGTTCATTTTCTTGTTGCATTGTATTTGGGTGGCGCGCCGGGTGTTGTCAATGAATCTCGTGCTTTGTGTGTGTGTGTGCCGACTCTTAGAGTTCACAACTGTCTGAGCTGGCACCTTTACTGGATTTTGATAGCGGATGTGTATTCTTCTGGTGCAATGATGTGTATGCTTTTGGTGCAATTGCCTGTTCTATAAAAGCGCGTTTCTTGATGAATTAGTGCGCGAGAATCATTGTTCCAGAAAGCCTTCTGCCAAATCATGCGTAGAGATCCATATCACATGACTCCCTGACCCCCGCAGAGACTGCGGTGCCCGGCTAGGCATGGGGCCAAGGGCCCTCAGCCCTACAAGCACCTGAAACCCAAAGCAGAGGTGGGTCATCGGGATCGTCTTCTTGCTTACTTGCTGTTCTCGATGCTGCGCACCTCGCTGCTGTGGGCCTGACATGCCAGACGTTGCCCCCTGCCTGCACATGCCAAGGCAGCAAAGTCCCAGACTGCTAGCATGAAGTTTGATTAGCGGGCTTGGCGTTCAGGAGTTCGTTCTTTGTTAGGCAAGACCGCCAGTGACCTGCTTTGTGCACAGTCGGACACGCCCCAAGTGCGATGGCGGGTCATAGTGAAAGTTGATGCCACTTCGGGGAATGTTCTGCAACCTTGGCGCGTTTAGTGGCCTGGGAGGAACAAAGGCGGGCTCCGGGTCTAAACATGGCAGGCCCGGCGAGCCTGGACATTCCCTTCTACATCGTGTTCTTGCTACACGGTGTGCAATCCAGGAGGCGTTTTGGGATGTAAATGCGGGGCCGCAGGCGGCCTGCAGGCTGCTGTGGATGTAAAGTTTGGTGCTAGCTCTTCAGCGGAAGTCCGAAACCTCCAGCACCACCGGAACAGAGGCTTGACTGGCTGGCAGCTTTGCCTGATGCAGGAATCACGCTGACCTGGGATCTCCTTCTCAATAACAGCATCACCTACGAAGACGCAGAGGCGATGTGGGACTTTTGGGAGAGCTTGCGGTGGATTCGCTACATCCGCATCCTCCTTCTGATCACCTCCATCATCGGGATTATTTTCGGGATCAGAAAGCTCAGCCGCTGGGTTGATTCAACAGAAAACTAAACTCTAATCCTGAAGCTAGGCCTGAATGCCCCTGCTAGGCCTGAAGGCCCTAGACCCAACTCTGAACTGAGGACTCATGCGGAACGGTGGGGTCGGCAAGTCCTACAGTTCCCCTCCATCGTACACTGGAGCTGCTCCCGTGGCGGTGGGAGCACCGGTGATACTGGCTGCTACGGAAGTGCAGCCGCAGGGCAATGAGCCTTCAAATCAGCCTGTATAGGGCACATCCTCAATCGCCTGTCGAAGTCAGGCAAGTGCTGGTCTCTGCCGGTGTGGGACATGCATAGAACAGTGCGGGCTTATAAGGTGGGTGAGTAGCTTCAGGGGCTTCACCATTTCCGGGGGCGCAGTCTACGGTTTGCATGCTCTTATCCCGAGCGAGCCGGCAGTGTGCCGAGACATAGTCCCTTCTTCTCTTCAGGGGGGGCCTGGGGGTGGGTTGGGGAGGTTCGGCGGTCTTTTTCGGTTTGTTCTGGGGGTGTGTTGTGGTTGCGGTGTTGCTTGTCGGGCTTCTGTTCGGGGTTGGGGTGGCGGGGTGGCGTTCTTGAGGCCCAGGGTTTTTCTCCCACCCGTGGTTTTTCCCTGGGCTGGTTTGGTGCTGAGCACAAGTCTTGGTACAACGCTGCAACTGATTCTCCCTTCCCGGGGCCGACTCCTGAAAGCACGAAGGCTTACAAAAAGCCTGTCGCCCAATGCCCCAATGCACTACCAGAGGATAGACTTGCGATCGAAGCGGACTGGCCCAGCTGCGCTGAAACGGATACGGGCTGTGTGAAGGGGTTTGTTTCTGTAAGATGCGCGATGAGTTCACTCCGATTCGGCGATGGCAGTGGTTTTTGATGGGTTCCGTCCGATGCCATTTCTTCGATACCGATCCGAAACCCACTCCTTTAGGGTAAAGCCGTTAAGCTTATGGCATCTCCAAGCCGCTTTCGGCAGCATCCAGGTTTGCATTGTTCTTGTGCATCTGGAGTAGTCTTCAGGCAATTGCGTGTGCGAGGATGAGAATCGAGATCCCCTAAGTCGCCGGCCCCAAAGCATCCCAAAGACCGTTTATCTTCGGACTGTACCTTTGTTGTCCATGCCGTGCATACAGTAGTCTTCCACTCGTGTGCTTTGTTGCGATGCAATGCTCAAGCCCTCTGGGAGAACAGTCGCCCATGGGAGAACCGTGACCAGCCTTGGCTTAACGAGTTGAGGTTTCTGTCTCTTGCTGCTTCAACCTGCATCAATATGGTTATCAGCCACATTGGCTGGTGTTACCCGCAGTCTGCGGAGATGGCTGTTCCCCAGCCGGAGCACGGACAGCTCCTAAATTAAGGAAGCCGGCACGCAGAAGGTGGAAGCCTTGTACCCCAAGCTAGGTATCTTCGACAGAGCAACTGTGTCGCCATTTAGAGAGGTACCAACAGCCGGCCAGGCGGGGCTTTGGGTATGATCCGCGGGCCGCGCTTGGGATGATATGTTCTCCTGCTGCAACAACAGCTTCCGCTTCAGCCAGGGATGCAACGAACTGTAGGGACAGGGAGGCCAGGATTTGGGGAATCGCAGTGACAGCTGTCCGCCGTGAGGACGCGTCATTCAGAGTGAACAATTCTTCAGCCGTCGCTTTCCAACAGCTGGCGGCAGTACCAAGCTGCCAGTTTGGTCCTTGGTTTCACACAGTTCCAAAAACAGCCAAAGACTTTACGAAGAGCCTGGGCATCACTCAACCGATTTTGTGCTCACTTCTACAGCGGTGGTGAAGGAACATAACCATCAAATGACGCTCACTGATGCTTTCTGAGTTCCACCTACACCGAAATCAGTACCAACAGAACATGGGCATCAACATCGGACATTATGACGCGAATGAGACTTGCCACAGCAGAAGAAACGAACAGCGTTCACCGTCAGGTAGTCGCAAGCCTCGAAGCAGGCAGCCGATCAACAACTTCTCAGTGCGGAAATGGCTGGAAACCTGATACAAAAACTGTGGAACCATTACAGAGACTCAGTGCAAAGCCGCGAAACAAGCGAGACGCTTAGGGAGGAAACTGTTCAAGCTTTTGAGTACAACAAGCTGGTGTCTTTGACGCAGTTCGGGCTCTACATGAAGCGAAACTTCGAAAAACATGTGTCTGCACTCAGGACAGAATTCAATGAAACTGAGGAACATAAGGGAACTGAACGAAGAGCTGCAGGACGAGACCCCTACTGCCCGCAACCAGCCGCTGGATTACTTGGCCCAGTTCTGCCGCCCCTTTGGGCCCGCCAGGGAGCCTTCACTTTCAATTTGATGTCTGCGAATTCGGTTGTAAGGCATCATTCTGAAGTACTTTCAACTTACCTCTGCGGTTTTGGTAAACAAGATATGAGGGAGGTGGAATTAGAACCATTGATGATCCATTTTAACCTTAAAAATTGATGAATTTGTATTGACATTCTATCCTTGCAAGATGATTCGTCTAAATTCGTTGATATTTCCGACACAATATATTTGAGTCAATAATTTCAAATCTTCAAACATCTTCACGAGAGAACGAGATTTCTATTTCATATTTCTCGTATTCTAATTCTAGATTATTCGGATCTGAAGAAATCAACCTGTCATACTAAATTGATGTGAGATCAAGATACAAATAATCATCTCACAGACATCTGAATGGTGCACATGTCTGCTCCGCAAAGCACCAGTAAATCATGATGTGAGATCCAATATTAATTCGCTGAAAGGGAAGATTTATGCTCCATTCATGATATGTTTAAACGAAAATCGGATGGCAGAAGAAAAGATAAATGGAAAATGAAAAATTAGCGATCATAGGACCTGTAAGAAAATCACCTCTTAATGGCCCAAATTTAAAGGCCTAATCTCAATAGGGAGATAATCGTTTATGGGGACCGGGTAGATGCGGACTCCTCTGGATTTGCGGGACATAAAAAAGATGATTAAACATCTCGTATAGACTCCGGAAATTTTACGAGCACTTAATATATGATTATACATTATTCGTGCAACCAAATATCGTTTAGTCGCCCCTATAATGAATCAAAAAAGTATGATTCAATATTAAAGCCTCCTTTCTTTGCCAAACGCCATGGAAGTAGGGGCAGCCACGCGAACTTATGCGGAGAAGAAACGTAACGATCGGGGCACCCAGGAAGCGTGTCAAGCTCAACAAATGGGCTTTGAACCCATCGTTGACAAAACACTGGAAGGATGTGAGCTCGGAACCCGTCAATTGTTGAAAAATCTATGTCAACAATGCGACAAAGTCTTGAATAAATCTGATGGGTCAACGAAGTCTTTCTTGAAAGGACGAATCTCTATCGTTATCCCATATGATATATCTCACATTCTTGAACATTTCGGATGGTCCAAGTCGTTGAGGGCACGGAAGCCAAGATTCATTCATGAATGTAGTGGGTAATTTATTTCGAACATCTAGAGCCAAACTATCTCTTCTTTTGAGGTGATCAATGCGTGGGCGTTTGATACCGCCAATGTTCCTCATTTGTAAAGGAGTTTCGTGGCTTAAATCGTCGTGGGATCTGGGCCTTAATTTGGGGTGGCAGTGGGCTTTTCAATTTCTATATGATCGCTGTACAAGTATAGTGACGTCCGCGACGTCCTTTTGAAATTAGTGCCAATTTAGTGACTTCAGAAATCCGAAATGAAGCCAAATTCAGGACCTGGTTTGCCTAGGACCTAAGCCCTTTCCCCACAAACACTTGCTTTGGCTGGTTTGGCCTTTTTCTGGCCCTGTAGGATCGCTTTCTTTGGAGCTCTGGGTTTTGGATTGAGTTTAAGGGTTTGGGGGCTTGGAATTGGGTTTGGCTGCACTTTTCAGCCAAAAAAACCTTATCTGGGCCAGATAGGGTTTTTTTGGTGGGTTCTGCCTGTTGAGCTGGTTTTGCCTGCACCCTGTTTGATTGCCTTTGGAGTCTCGGGTTCATGGTCGGTTGCAGGGTTTAGGGGCTTGGAATTGGGTTTGGCTGCCCGCTGTCTTTTGAGTTGGTTAGACTGCACCCTGTTTGATTGCCTTTGGGTATAGGGTCTAGGTTGCTGGCCCACATCGGCTTGACATTGGGGTTTGGGCTGCACATAGGCTAGTTTTGGGGTTGTTTCAGGGTGGCCCAGCTAGGCTCCTTTTAAGGTTGCTGCAGGTTTTGAAGTGAGTTCAGGGCAGGGCTCAGAGTTTTGGGCTTTGGGTTTAGCTATGCATTTAGCTTTTCGTTAGACTGGAAGCTTGAGTTGGGTTGGCTGGGCGATGTGTAAACCCTGGAGCTTAATTTCGGAAACGAGATTAAGCGCGACGTCCATAATTTGAATTTTCAATGTAAGCCCGACGTCACTATTTTCGCGTTTCGTATCTAGTGCGACGTCAAATGCCTAATTTGGATTCTGAAATTAATAGAATGTCCCCAGTTTGAAGCAACAAAGATGGCTTGAACGATTTGCTCAGTGTAAACAGTCTGGGCTTAGTGGTTGAGAAGTTGCCAGAACCGTATGTATATTTGCCAGGACAGAAAAAACTTGTCAAACGCCTTTCCCAGCTGACCACGGGAGTTTGGGTCCGAAAACAAGGGTAAGGCACAGCGCGCTAGAGACTTTAAGACAACGGACAAGTGAATACCGCTGGCCGTTTGTTGGCTCCATGGCTACCGGTGCCAAGGGTCCATCAAGCAAACCTTCCGGAACCCGCAACTCTTGACCAAGATGGGCAAGTGCTGCAATGAACTTGGTTCCAGCCCGACCTTGCAGATTTGTGTAATTCTCTCCTTGACGGTTTTTGTGGTGATCACGATCGCCAACCTTGTGATACAGTTCGTGGAGAACGACATCGAGATTGATTATGCGGCGGCGGATACTGCTGTTGGGCTGATCATGTTGCTCGGATGTCGACTATGCATGCCTGTCCTGCCTTAAATCTTCGCCTAGATCTTGCATCTGGAACCTCAAGTAGCCACTTCCCCCTCCAGCCCCAGAAGACGCACTGCAAGCACCGTTTGGCGCTGGAAGCCGCAAACGTATCACCGGCCAGCAACCGAAACGAAAGGTATGAATGCACGTTGTTGATCATGCAACAAATGTCAGAGATAAGCACACCCCCCTGTAGTATTCGGCTTGTATTGCAGTGAAACACAGGTGTGCGCATGTGATCTGGCGTGTTCAGTTATGGCTTTGCTTTTTGGATTTGGTCCATGTTCCGTACAGTATAGGGCTTCTTGCGAAATCATTACAATGTTCCATCTGCCTTTGTCCATGAATCGGCTCGTATATGTCATGTGAGTTCATTTTCTTGTTGCATTGTATTTGGGTGACGCGCAGGGTGTTGTCACAAGAGCATGGCGCACGCACCTAGGGCAGCAGGTGTGAAAAGAGAAGATGCCCGATGAATGCAGCGTAGAGTGCGCCATGCTCTTGTTGCGTGAGAATCAATGGTCCAAAGAGCTGCCAAATCATGCGTAGAGATCCAGGGTCACATGACTCCCTGACCCCCCCAGAGACATGGGGCCAAGGGCCCTCAGCCCTACAACCACCTGAAACCCGAAGCAGAGGCTTCTCATCGCCATCGTCTTCTTGCTTACTTGCTGTTCTCGATGCTGCGCACCCTGTTGCTGTGGGCCTGACATGCCAGACGTTCCCCCTGCCTGCGCATGCCAAGGCAGCAAAGTCCCAGACTGCTAGCATGAAGTTTGATTAGCGGGCTTGGCGTTCAGGAGTTCGGTTGTTCTTTGTTAGGCAAAGTCGGACACGCCCCCAGTGCGATGGTGGGTCATAGTGAAAGTTGATGCCACTTCGGGGAATGTTCTGCAACCTTGGCGCGTTTAGTGGCCTGGGAGGAACTAAGGCGGGCTCCGGGTTTAAACATGGCAGGCCCGGCGAGGCTGGACATTCCCTTCTACATCGTGTTCTTGCTACACGGTGTGCAATCCAAGAGGCGTTTTGGGATGTAAATGGGGGGCCGCAGGCGGCCTGCAGGTTGCTGTAGATTTAAAGTTTGTAGAGTGCTAGCTCTTCAGCGGAAGTCCGAAGCCTCCAGCACCACCGGAACAGAGGCTTGATTGGCTGGCAGCTTTGCCTGATGCTGGAATTATGCAGGCCGGGAATCTCTACGACAATGACAGTCTCACCTGGGAAGAATACGATGAGATGGTTGAATTTTGGCTCAGCGTGCGGTGGACTCGCTTCCTTCGCATCCCCCTGCTGATCACTTCCATCATCGGGATTATTTTTGGGATCAGAAAGCTACGCTGCTGGGTTGATTTAACGGAAATCTAAACTCTAATCCTGAAGCTAGGCCTGGATGCCCCTAAAATAATAGCAATAATAATAGTAATAAGAATAGTAATAATAGTACTAAGAATAATAGTAATACTAGGCCTGAAGGCCCTAGATCCAACTCCCAATTGAGGACTCATGCGGAACGGTGGGGTCGGCACGTCCTACAGTTCCCCTCCATCGTACAATGGAGCTGCTCCCGTGGCGGTGGGAGCACCGGTGATTGTGACTGCTACGGAAGTGCAGCCGCAGGGCAATGAGCCTTCAAATCATCCTAATTCGCCTGTATAGTTCCCGGACTTCGCTGTTAATGTCTCTCTGAATACGTGCGGCTTGGGGTACATCCTCAATCGCCTGTCGAAGTCTCGCAAGTGCTGGTCTCTGCCGGTGTGGGACATGCATAGTGCAGGCTTATAAGGTGGGTGAGGAGCTTCAGGGGCTTCACCCTTTCCAACCTTGTTGTTGTTCAGGGTCGGGGGCGCAGTCTACGGTTTGCATGCTCTTATCCCGAGCGAGCCGGCAGTGTGCCGAGACATAGTCACGGAGCACGAAGGCTTACCCACAGCCTGTCGTCCAATGCACTACGAATCGAAGCAGAGGATGGACTTGCCATCAGCAGACTGACCAAGCTGCGCTGAAACGGATACGGGCTGTTTCTGTGAAATGCTGAGGGGTTTGTTTCTGTGAGCTGCGCGATGAGAGCACTATCACGAGGTTGTAACCGTTCACTCCGATTCGGCGATTGCAGTGGTTTCTGATGGGTTCCGTCCGATGCTATTTCTTCGATATCGATCCGAAACCCTGCACTCCTTTAGGGTTTCGGGTTTAGGGTTTAGGGTAAAGCCGTTAAGCTTATGGCATGTCCAAGCCGCTTTCGGCAGCATGTAGGTTTGTATTGTTCTTGTGTACTGGGGTAGCCTTCAGGCAAATGCCCCAAAGCATCCTCAAGACCATTTATCTTCAGACTATACCTTTGTTGTCCATGCTGTGCATTCTATAGTCTTCCACCCGTAATCTTTGTTGAGATGCAATGCTCAAGCTCTCTGGGAGAGAAGTCGACCGCCCTTGGCTTAACGAATTGGGGTTTCTATCTCTTATTGCTTGAACCTGCATCAAGCTGGTGTTACTCTCAATCTACGGAGCTGG
>CAJNDS010000691.1:0-178290 GCA_905221605.1 Symbiodinium natans
ACACACACACATACACAGACACACCCACACACACACACCACACACACACACACAAAAACACACACACACACACACAAAAAAACACACACACACACACACACACACACAAAAACACACACACACACACACACACACAAAAACACACACACACACACACACACACACACACACACACACACACACACACACACACACACACACACACACACACACGCACACACACACACACACACATACACACCTATGCAAGAAAATCTTTCACAAACCTCCGAAGAAGGCATCTGCATCAGGAGATGCGCTGCTGCAGCCATCTCGGCCTCCGGAATTACTTGGGTATCCAAAGTGCAAGGCGGCTGCCTCTTCACCTGCATTCTCTCCTTGACTCGCTTCAAGATATCCTGGGGCCTTACGCTGGGAGCAGGCAGACGCGAAGAGCTTGCAACAGCAGGGCCAGGAGAGTCCTCCAAGTCAATGATCGCCACAGGCCTGCCCTCCATGGCAGGCACTGCCATCTCGCTGTGGTCCACAGCAGGCCCGCCAACCACTGCCATCTCGCTGTGGTCACTGTGGTCCACAGCAGACCCAGGGCTGAACCTTTCCACGATGCCTGCAGCACTTGGTGAGTAGGCCTCCAAATCTTCATCGTGGGCGTCCATGTAGGCCTCCAAATCTTCATCCTCCTCCTCCACGTCCGAAGCTTCTTCGGCCTCCTCTGCATCATTCTCTCCATCATCCCGACCCTCTGGCACACCAAATATCGTATCCTCGGCACTGCTCTCTCACTCTCACTCACTCACTCTGTAAGGAGAAATCTTTGGAAATCAACGCAATATTCTTTATTCATGAGAGTTGCAGCCAGCTGCGAAACCTCGAGATCTCTCTGCCTGTCTGCCCGGTAGCGCAAGCGGCGAAGGGTGAGCAGCATGGATTTCATGGCCTTGCCATCCACCTTGGCGATTTTGTAGTCACAAGGTGGCTCAAGATAGTTCTTCCACCAGCGTGCACAGTCATTCAGGATCACCCTGTGCAAGGGAACAGACTTCAGGAAGAGGTGAGGGTACTTCTTCACATATGTAGAATACACCTCAAGGAGATCGAGATTGGCCTTGATAGTTCGCTCATTCATGTCACCCTTCTCCTGAGGGTACGCAATGACTGAGCCCGTTCTGGCTTTGGCCACGATGGAAGGCTCTGTGCGAACGTCCTCGCAAATCTAAAATGTCACATCCTATAAATACATCCCATAAAAACAATGACACCCATTCAACCTTGCAGTCCTTGATCAGTTGGCGAAGATCAAAGAGCACTTCATCACTCTCACCCCGCAAGAACTTCGGCACCGAAGGAAGGGCACGCTCACGTGCATCCACCGCCGCCATGGCGACAAAGCAAGATTGCACGCCACACTCAAAACCCATATTCTACGAATCCTGCCAAGACATGTCCTGATGGATGCCTGTCACATATGACACCTTTCACGAAGCTCACTGCTCAGCCCAAAAGCCTTTCCAACACGATCCGCTCAAACAAATGCGGCACGAGCTGAGTGCACTGAGCTGGCGCTGCGTCTCTTATCAAAACTGCTCCCTGGGGCCCGGGCCCCGACTGCCCAGCTTGCAAACGCCAGACAAATCCAGCAAGAACGGGCCATGATCAGGCAACCATGTTGACATGTACAGATTTATTGCATGATACTTAGCTACACGCAGATTGATTGCATTGCTACAATGTGCTATCTTAAGAGAATGAGCTTTGCATGGTGAACTCTGCTGGAGTAGCCGGCGCTCCAAAGCAGAAGCTTTAAAAAACCTTCCCAACCCTAGCAACCCTAAACCCTATCAACCCTATAGACCCCAAACCCTGCACTTCCACATCCCAGCTCCAAAGGACGTCCTGCCAGCAGGGTTTTTGGTTAAAGGTTATGGGGTTTAGGGTCTCTGGGTTTGGGGCTTACTTCCGAGTGTCATTTTTTGGTTTTCCGTGTCTTATGGGGTCACGTGCGGTTTTTTTTTGGTCTTACCAGTTTTTGCTGTTGGGGTCACAAAAAGGAGGCCATACGAAGGAGCAGGTAAACCCTAAACCCTAAACCCTAAACCCTAAACCCTAAACCCTAAACCCTAAACCCTAAACCCTAAACCCTAAACCCTTGCGCCGCTGCGTTTGCTTGCTAAGGATCATTTGGAGCACATCGTTTGGTGACCGCAAGCTGACCTTCGGCTCATGCTTCGCAAGCTTTACCTAGCCCTGGACCCCCTAAGCCCTAAATCCTAAACCCCTAAACCCTAAACCCTATACAACCCCTCTCAAAACGAGTAGGCCCATGCTCAGGAAGGTCTGGCGCCACACGGTTCGTGGAGAGGAGGCCTCCGTCGACGAGCTGACTCTCAGCATTCGAGTTCGCCACCTAAACCTCAAACACCCTAATACCACCCTAAACCACCCTAAACCACCCTAAACCTAAAACCCTAGACCTCAAACCAGAAAACCATGAACTACAAACTCTAAGCTGCTACTCCTGCAAACCGCAACCCCTAGCTAAACCCCAAACCCTAGACCTCAACCCCCAAAACCCAGTCCCAAGTGAAGGCTGCTGGGGAACTTTATAGTTTAGGGTTGAGAGTTTGGGGTTTAGGGTTAGTGTCTCTGCGTGTCGGTCTGTCTGTCTGTCGCTTGGGTGTATGAGGATGGGGGACTGAGGACTTAGGGTTTTGGGGCAATTCAACTAGCTTGGTGCCAGGGAAAGCGGCCTAAACCCTGAACCTTTAACCCTAAACCCTAAACTTCCCTAAACCTAAACCCTAAACCCTAAACCTTGTGCCGAGGAAAGCGGCCAACATCCTGTATCAACAGGAGGAGGAGACCCAAGCAGAGCGAATGGAGGGCTTTTTGCTTCTCGCCTCGACTCCCTGGTGGGGCTGTTCTTAATAAAACAAATCCGGTAGGGTTTAGGGTTTAGGGTTTAGGGTTTAGGGTTTAGGGTTTAGGGTTTAGGGTTTAGGGTTTAGGGTTTAGGGTTTAGGGTTTAGGGTTTAGGGTTTAGGGTGTATCTGAAATCCCCAACTAAGGCCTCAGCAAGCCCATGCACTCACTTCAAAGCAATTCAAAGGCAGGTTAGGGTTTAGGGTTTAGGGTTTAGGGTTATGGCACATTCGGGTCCTTTATATCCCCGCCCTGTTAGCCCTAACCCTCAATCCCACAAGTCGCCAGAACCCAAGTGGCAGCCCAGTCAGCCCCACGTGAGCCCGCTGATACACTACAAGCCTCGTAAGGACTCGCAAAATCCTACGAGCGCGAAAAGACCTATAAACCGAACAAAACCCTACATACAAGCCCTACAAAGCCCTTAAACAAGGCACTTAAGCTCTACAAGCGTTCTAAGCACCGTAAAACTCCTCCGAAGCCCCAAACGGCTTGCCCAGGAAGAAGATGCGCGTCCTTGAAGAGTCGGCCTCCGGCCAGCAGGGCGAGACGTGGTAGCCCAGTGGTACCCATTTCCCCCCTTTTTGGGGTCAAGGTTCCCAGGGTTTAGGGTCTAGGGTTTAGGGTTTAGGCTTTAGGGTTCCCATATAGAGTACCCAACCCACAAAAGGGTGCCCTTATTCTAATGTGGTTTCTGGTCTACCAAGGAGATCGACCAGTTGCAGAAGCAGCTGGCTGATGAGACTGCCCGGCGGGAGGCTGTTGAGGGTCCATAGGGGTGTAGGGTTTAGGGCGTTTTGGGGGTTGCGGGGTTTAGGGGTTTAGGGGTTTGGGGGGTTTCGGGGTTTAGGGGTTTAGGGGTTTGGGGTTTGGTGGTTTCGGGTCTCCAGGGCCCTTGTTAGGATGGGGTAAAGTCAGGACCCTTCATTTTTTGCTGGGGTTTGGGCGGGGGCCTGTGTCCCCAATTGTGGGACATACCCAAAGTGGGTGCAGGTGTCCCGTCTTGTGTCGGGTTAACTTCGAAACCCTGCATACACCCTAAGGCCCTAAGCCCTACATGGGTACTTTCCCTTCTTTGGGCCCCTATAGAGTACGGCTCCTGATAACCCCAAAGCGACCCAAACTTGTACATGTTGCAATCGGCTGGGCACCGTTGAGGAGCTCGAGGCAGAGAGGGACCTCTTGCAGGAGATTTTCAAGGCCTCCGGGGTTTACTACTATTTGAGACTATTTGCAAAAGAACCCCGCCCCCCCCCCCCCCCCCCCCCCAAGGCTATTTTACTTCGAACATCCCCACCTTAGGGATTTGGATTTGGGCACTCCCGGGAGTCTCTGGGGTTGGGCACTCCAGGGAGTCTCTGGGGTTGGGCACTAGGGAGTCTCTGGGTTGGGCATTTCAAGGGTCTCTGTGGTTGGGCACTCCAGGGAGTCTCTGGGGTTGGGCACTCCAGGAAGTCTCAAGGAGTAGATCGGGCGAGGAGAAGAGTTCCGGGCGAGGCGAAGAGTTGAGTTTAAAATCTAACAACCCCACACCGAAGGTGGTGAAAAAAGAAACTTAAAGAGGTTCTTCTTACAAGTTTGATATGGGGAATACCATCTTTCTGGTTTTGTTGGGGGGTTCTTTAGGGTTTTGAGTTTAGAGTTGTCCGCGCCTTGAGTTTAGGGCTTCTTGTGCCAGAGTTAAGGTTACAACAACTACGGTTCCTAGCCTATGTCTCTACTTCTCAGCTCCCATGAACCTGCACTGATATATGAGGGGGTTTAGGGCTTTCGGCGGTCAACCCGCCGAGCCTGATCCCTGAACAAAATACCTATAGAAGGGTTTTCTGAGTTCTGCTGGTAAATCCCGGGGGGGTGGAGGTGTAAGGGTTTAGAGGATTTAGGACTCCAGAGGTTTGAAGATTCAGGGCTTTTGCGGTTCGGGGTGTTGGGGGCTTACTGATGGGTTGCGGGCTGCCGTGCCCCTATTCCTTGAACTTAAGATACTTGGAGGTTCATGGGTACCTGTAACTCGGGTGAATAGTTGGGTAAGTATAGGTATGAGTGGTTACCTTAGTTTCGGGGTCTTATAACCCTACTTATAGCGACCCAGGGACCTTCCGTCCGCCTTTGTGCTGGTGCTGCAACCTCACGGAGGGATTTATTTCTTAGCTGTTTTTGCCCTTCAGGGCGGCTTAGGGTTTAGGGTTTAGGGTTTAGGGTTTAGGGTTTAGGATTTAGGGTTTAGGGTTTAGGGTTTAGGGTTTAGGGTTTAGGGTTTAGGGTTTAGGGTTTAGGGTTTAGGGTCGGCCTGGTCGCCCGGCTCTTGCGGCTGAGGTACCTCATGGGGTTGGGGTCGAGGGTGTAGAGGCTTTCAAGAGCCATCTGCCATCGGCCCTAAGCTTTATACGCCCTAAACCCTGGTGGGATTCCAACTGTGGAGACTGTGGGCCAGCCAGATCTGATTTGTTTAGGGTTTAAGGTTTAGGGTTTAGGGTTTAGGGTTTAGGGTGTAGGGTTTAGGGTTTAGGGTTTAGGGTGATCACAGGAATGCCAAGGAGATTCCTCCCCAGAATGAGCCCCGCCCCAGCTTCAAATCAAGGGGGCACAAGCAGGCCTGCCGGATGAGCTATTTTTGGGCCGAGGGTTGACCCTAAACCCCAAACCCTAAACCCTAAACCCTAAACCCTAAACCCTAAACCCTAAAACCCTAAACCCTAAACCCTAAACCCTAAACCCTAAACCCTGCAGTAAACCCTGAACCCTGAACCCGAAACAGCCTGTGCTGCGTCACTTTCATGCCGAGGGCGCCGGACTGGAGGACTTGCTCAAGGAGCCGCAGGGTTCGTTCTTGGGGAGGGTTTAGGGTTTAGGGTTTAGGGTTTAGGGTTTAGGGTTTAGGGTTTAGGGTTTAGGGTTCAGGGTTTAGGGTTTAGGGTTTAGGGTTTAGGGTTTAGGGTTTAGGGTTTAGGGTTTAGGGTTCGTTCTTGGTGGGTGGGGGGCGGGGGGAAGGAAGGGCTTGGGTGGTTTACCCATAATTAGGGTTTAGGGTTCAGGGTTGGTTCAGGGGCATGACCTAAACCCTGAACTTGGATTCAGGTATTGGGGTTCACGTCTCATGCCTTCGTAGGCCTTTGGTTTTGGAGTTTTAAGATTCAGTGACGTGAGGTTGGGTTTTGGGGTCAGGGTTTCGGGTTGGCGTTTAAGGCGATTAGTTTTAGCGCGACACCCCCGTAGTTTCGGCTTCTTACGTAATCCCGAAACCCTAAACCCTAAACCCCAAACCCCAAACCCCAAACCCCAAACCCTTCCCAGAAGGATCCGGAGGCCTTGGGCGCCTTTGTAGCACGAGGCGCGGCTCTGGAAGCAGCCCTGCGCCTCTTGGCGAAGCTTTGGGGGTTTAGGGTGTAGGGGGTTTAGGGTTTAGGGTTCAGGGTTTAAGGTTTAAGGTTTAAGGTTTAAGGTTTAGGGTTTAGGGTTTAGGGTTTAGGGTTCCGGGCCCGGGCCGTTCCGGGGGTCTTGGAGGTACCTTGAAGGATCCAACTGATCCGAAACGGAGGCGACGTTGCCCTAAGCCACGAAGCCTAAACCCTCAACAGGCTTAGAGGGCTGCAGGTTGACACTTTGTAACCCCTAAACCCTAAACCCTAAACCCTAAACCCTAAACTTGCCCTAAACCCCTAAACCCTGGATTCAAAGGGTTGGGGCTGCATTGCCAGCCATGGACTGGTACCCCTGCGGCTGCAGACTTGCACAGCGCTGCACGCTCTACGTCCTTAAGACCCATCGCCCCTAAGCCCCTGATGCTTACCCTAAGCATCCATGTACCTACATAGCACATACTTGTGCCCGAAAGCTACTACATGGCAACCCCTTTAAGGCCAAAGCGTATACCATGTAGGTGGACCCTGCCCCGAAAACTCACAAAACCCTAAACCCTTCAAACCCCCAAAACCCCCCCAAACCCTAGAGTCAAACCCTAAACCCTAAACCCGAAACCCTTGTGATCTCCCCCCCCCCCCCCCACCTCCTGCTGCACGATCCCGAAAAGCTGCAGCCGAGGAAAACTTGGCCTGGAAGGCCTCCTGGATGATCCGGAGGCAGGGATTAGGGTTTAGGGTTTAGGGTTTAGGGTTTAGGGTTTAGGGTTTAGGGTTTAGGGTTTAGGTTGTTTTGTTGAGGGTGGCTTCATGCAAGATGCCAAGGAGCTCCTGGCTCTTTAGCACTAAACCCTGAACCCTAAACCCTACACCCTAAAGCCTAAACCCTAAACCCTAACCCTATACCCTAAACCTAAACCCTAACCCTTACACCCTACAACCTAAACCCTAAACCCTAAACCCCAAAGCCTAAGCCACATTCGGCGCAGAGCGAGCTCTCACATGCTGGCCTGTGGCTTAGGACCTTTGCCTTTTTAGGGTTTAGGGTTTAGGATTGTGGCAACTGGTCTTTTGGGTAGTCCTCCTGAGGGTGTCGCATTCTATAGGGCCAAACAAGGGGCACCGAAAATAGAGAGCTTTCCGTACCCTTTAAGGGTTTAGGGGTTGAGGGTTTAGGGTTGAAAAAAGGACCTTGTTGGTTTGGCTTTGCATGATTTGGAGGAAAAGTCGATGGCCTGTCCCACAAGAACTCACAAGTTCTTTGGCTTCAGCAATCCCATGTGACAATGCCGCATGTGCAAACATGAGCCTTTTTTGGGGATGGCAAAAGCATGATAGCCAATCAATCTCTCCAACCCATGCCCTCCCACACACAAACCCTGACTCCCCTCCACCCTAAACCCTTTAGCACCCGAACCAAACCATAAATCCCTAAAACCCTGAAATCCCTAAACCCTCAACGCTAAACCCTAAACCCTAAACCCTAAACCCTAAACCCTAAACCCTAAGGAAGCCCCTTGCCAGGAAATGGCCCGGCTACTGGCCCTTATGAAGCAAGTCCAGGAGCATGACTTACTGTTGGTGAGCAGGGTTTAGGGTTCAGGGTTCAGGGTTTATGAGGGAATTAGGGCCGTATATGTATATATATATATATATATATGTATACCCTTTAAGGGATTATACAGGGCACCTCATTCCCCCCCCCATTCCCTACGAAGCAACAGTAAGATGAAGGGATGTGGGTCTGCAGTGTTAGTTCTCCAGGTTCTTCACCCTCAGCCCGAGAATCTCTCAACCCGGGCTTAGGGTTTAGGTTTCGGGTTGGTTGAGGGTTTCGGGTTCCACACTCATGATGGCGCCAGGCACAACCTTCCGGGCCTCAAACTCTCGCCTCCCTCCCCCCCCCCCCCCCCCCCCCCCCCCCCCCCCCCCCCCCCCCCCCCCGAACTGTTAGTAGAAGGGGGCACATCGCAAGGTCGAAGAGGTTGAGGGAGGGTTGAGGAGCTTCGCCTTTCGGGAGTTAAAGGGTGGAGAGGTTCTGTTTCGGAGGAACGTTTAGGGTTTAGGGTTCAGGGTTTAGGGTTTAGGGCTACTGCGGATTTTTCCGGGCAACCCAAGCAATTTTCTAGAGTGCACGAGGGCAGCTCGTGGGCTACTTCCTCGGGCAATTGTTCGGGGGCCCTTGTTTCGGAAGCATTTTTTTTTCAGGAATGTACATCAGACTCGGCTGCAGACATTTTGGGAATCTGGCCACGCCTGGAAGCTTGAGGGCCTTTTAGGGCTCCAGGCCTTCGGATTCACAAACCCTTCCTTTCAAAAGCTCCGCACCATTCCGGGCAACCTTATCAGTAGAGGGTCGCTGAACGCGGTTTTCAAGCTTAGCATAGCAGCGCGGAATGAGCCCCAAAATCCCAGACCCTAAACCCCAAACCCTAAAGCCCTCGAGGAGATTCTGGAGCGCTGTGGGCTCGCGAGCTTGCTGGAGAATCCTTCGGACTTGGAAGCTATGCTCCTTCGACGACTTCGATACAGGGAGGCTGTGAGTTGAGCCCTAAACCCTAAACCCTAAACCCTAAACCCTAAACCCTAAACCCTAAACCCTAAACCCTAAACCCTAAACCCTAAACCCTAAACCCTAAACCCTAAACCCTAAACCCTACCCCTAAACCCTAAACCCTAAACCCTAAACCCTAAACCCTAAACCCTAAACCCTAAACCCTAAACCCTAAACCCTAAACCCTAAACCCTAAACCCTAAACCCTACCAAAGTTAGTCCCAGTCCCGGTTTAGGATGTAGAGCCTTTGGGTTGGGGGAGTGTCTGGTTCCAGAGTTCCTTCAAGTCTTGAAGCGAAACCTCCCGTCCAGGGCAGCGAGCCGCGGCCCTGCATAGGGTTTAGGGTTTAGGGTTTAGGGTTTAGGGTTTAGGGTTTAGGGTTTAGGGTTTAGGGTTTAGGGTTTAGGGTTTAGGGTTTAGGGTTTAGGGTTTAAAGATCCCAGGTTGCTGCGCTACAAGGCCATGCAAGGCTCCTTTTCGAAGCACGGCTTCTCGGAGCTGTTTCTTGGTAGCCCAGCGGTACCCTTTTCCCTTTTTGTTGGTTCAGGGTTCAGGGTTCAGGGTTCAGGGTTTAGGGTTTAGGGTTTAGGGTTTAGGGTTTGGGGTTTACTGGGCTACCAAGGTTTGAAGACCCAGACAAGCTGGACAAGTTTCTGGAGACTCACCGGCAGGCATCCTCAAAGATCTTTCAGGATTTAGGGGGTTCAGGGTTTAGGGCTTAGGGCTTAGGGTTTAGGGTTTAGGGTTTAGGGTTTAGGGTTTAGACGTGTGCAGGTTCGGAATTCCTTCCTGGACGCCGGCTTCGAGGGCCTGCTGGATGATGCAGAGGCTTCTTGCCATATGGGAGGTTATACAAAAATAGGGTGTTAGGAATTTAGGGTTTTAGGGTTTAGGGTTTAGGGTTTCGGGTTTAGGGTTTAGGGTTTGGGGGTCTAGGGTAATTGGGAACCCAACAAGGTAGCCCTAATCGCGGAAACCCCCATGTGGGTGGCGCATACGGTGGGGATGAGGCTTGTGCCTGCAGAAACGTCCCAAGCCCCGGGCCCCTACACCAGTCTGGACACCAAGAATCTCTAGCTGGGTTTAGCGTTTCGTGTTTAGGGTTTAGGGGTTTCGGGGTTTAGGGGTTCGGGGTTTAGGGTTTAGGGGTTTACGGAGGCGTCTGCTTGTGCAGGGCATCGGGTCTCAGTCGGCAGGGCGTCAAATACCAACAGCCCCTTACACAGACACTACAGCACTAAGAACCGGCAAGTAGGGTTTAGGGTTTAGGGTTTAGGGTTTAGGGATTCCGGTTTAGGGGTTCCGGGGCCTTGTAGACCTTGTCAAGCCCTGCAAAGCCTACCAGCGCCTACCGAATCTGCAAACATCAGGAAACCCCATTTACTAAACCCTCAACCCCCAAAAAAGCCTGAAGCCCCAAGCCTCAAGCCGCAAGCCCCAAGCCCCAAGCCCCAAGCCCCAAGCCCCAAGCCCCAAGCCCCAAGCCCCAAGCCCCAAGCCCCAAGCCCCAAGCCCCAAGCCCCAAGCCCCAAGCCCCAAGCCCCAGCCCCAAGCCCCAAGCCCCAAGCCCCAAGCCCCAAGCCCCAGCCCAAGCCCCAAGCCCCAGCCCAAGCCCCAAGCCCCAAGCCCCAAGCCCAAGCCGCAAGCCGCAAGCCCCAAGCCCCAAGCCCCAAAGCCCCAAGCCCCAGCAGCCCAAGCCCCAGCCCCAAGCCCCAAGCCCAAGCCCCCCCCAAGCCCCAAGCCCCAGCCCCCACCCCAGCCCAGCCCCAAGCCCCCAAGCCCCAAGCCCCAAGCCCCAAGCCCAAGCCCAAGCCCCAAGCCCAAGCCCCAAGCCCCAATCCCCCCCAAGCCCCAAAGCCCCAAGCCCCAAGCCCCAAGCCCCAAGCCCAAGCCCCCCCAAGCCCCAAGCCCCAAGCACCAGCCCCAAGCCCCAAGCCGCAGCCCCAAGCCCCAGCAAGCCCCAAGCCCCCAAGCCCCAATCCCCAAGCCCCAAGCCCCAAGCCCCAAGCCCAATCCCCAAGCCCCAAGCCCCAAGCCCCAAGCCCCAACCCCAAGCCCCAAGCCCCAAGCCCCAAGCCCCAAGCCCCAAGCCCCAAGCCCCAAGCCCCAAACCCCAAACCCCAAACCCCAAACCCCAAACCCCAAACAAACCTCCAAAACCCCACAGCCGCTTGAGGCAGCCGACCAGTTCTTCAAGCAGCGCCAGGCAGACGCACCCTGCGATCTGGTGCTTGGGGTTTAGGGTTAAGGGTTACGGGTTTAGGGTTTAGGGTTTAGGGTTTAGGGTTACGGGTTTAGGGTTTAGGGTTTAGGGTTAGTTTAGGGTTTGGGGTTAGTTTAGGGCTCAGGGTCCAGGGTTTCGGGCATGATGACCTTTTATCTTTACCCCGTCGCCCCCTCGGCACTCGATGTGAAGTTGTCGCTGTGGAGTTTGGCAATGTTGGTTTGGCGGACATCTGGTTGCCTATAGCTATAGCAATCGCTTATAGACCTGATAGTGAAAGGGTTTAAGTGAGGGTCTAGAGGTTCCGCGACCGCACATTGGCTCGTGATGCTTGAAGAGGGAGGACGCACATAGATCGTGCACAGTTCGCAGCCCTAAACCCTAAACCCTAAACCCTAAACCCTAAACCCTAAACCCTAAACCCTAAACCCTAAACCCTAAACCCTAAACCCTAAACCCTCCAAAGCCCCTGCCGGCCAATGACTTGCACGCCTCTTGTCTCTCAGAGACCTCCACAGCTAGGCTTCTGTTGTACATGTTTTCCAGCTGTCGCGTGAGGAAGAACTCTCCCATAGGATGCCTCACTATGCCCTTAGGGTTTCGGCTAGGGGTTAGGATTTAGAGTTTAGGGTTTAGGGTTTAGGGTTTAGGGTTCCAAAATGCCCCGACTACGACGATGCAGGCTGACCTCGACGCCTCACTGGCCACCACCGAGGGCCTTGCAGCAATCCAGGTCCAGTTAGAGCAGCTGACGCAGGACAGAGGTGCTACTCGTAGGGTTTAGGGTTTAGGGTTTAGGGTTTAGGGCTTCGGGTTTAGGGTTTAGGGTTAGAGGGAACTGAATCAGGACCTGAACAGCTTGACCCTTGATACCCTCATGAGGGTGGCTTGTACGATCCTTTGCTATTTGTTTTCGGGTTTAGGGTTTAGGGTTTAGGGCGCCCACTAGGGGCCACACGTTTTTGATGTGCTTGGGTTCTCTTGCAAGTGGTGTATCATGTATGTATGCCGAACGTTGAACCATTACTCCTTTTTGCTTAAGAACCCCAAAAAGAATAAAGCATATGATAATCCCTACATTACCCTTGAAAAAGAACCCATTTCCATTTGTTGGGGGATCTGAAGCAATTCGTAGACTACTTTGATGTGACAAGTGCAATCATTGACCCGAGCATCCACGGAGCAAGCGTTGCTGCGTCCATGCAACTTGCAACCAGTGGATCCATTCAGGGCGCGCGGTCAGCTCGAGCGATAAGGGAAACTTTGAACCTGAAGCCCCAAACCCTAAACCCTAAACCCTAAACCCTAAACCCTAAACCCTAAACCCTAAACCCTGTACAACATGTGAGGTTTGGCCAGCCCGGTTTATGCCGTCACGTTTTCAGGGATGTAGGGGTTCGGGTCAGATAGAGGACAGTTGGTTGGAGCATTGCTTCCTAACCCTAAACCCTAAACCCTTGGGATCG
This sequence comes from Symbiodinium natans, assembly GCA_905221605.1. Lineage (NCBI taxonomy): Eukaryota > Dinophyceae > Suessiales > Symbiodiniaceae > Symbiodinium > Symbiodinium natans. Next base: position 12,524 of record CAJNDS010000691.1, read on the forward strand.
TTGAGTTGGAGAATTACTTCGGAGGTTGGCTAGTACGATGTCCAGTAGCTCGGGGCTTGGTATCCCCAGCACTTCCTAACCAAGCCCTAACCCCTGCTGACCTCACAAGTGGCCTGTGTTCAGGGTTTCGGGTTTAGGGGTTTAATATAGGGTCCTTAATAATTATAATAGGGTGTTGGCGGTTAATCTAGTACAATTACAAAGGGACCCTAAGGGAGTACTATGTAACTACCCTAAACCATAAACCCTATATAAACCCTAAACCCTAACCCCTAAACCCTAAGAGAGAGTGCAGAGGACTTGGCGGACATGCAAGGCCAGCGCGACGAGCTGCAACGCCAGTGTGATGAAAGCAAAGCTCGCCTAGAGGAGTGGTGCTCTAGGGGTTTAGGGTTTAGGGTTTAGGGTTTAGGGTTTCGGGTTTAGGGTTTAGGGTTTAGGGTTGGGGTTTAGAGGTATTCCTGGGTAGATTTGGGGGTTTGCGATATTCGGGATACCTTATTGGGGTCCTTATTGTAAGGCGATCCTACTCGTTGGGGTCCATTTTGGGGGTCCCTTATTTCACGTTTTGCCGCCTTATTCGGCTCGTGCCCTGAACCCCAACTCAGAGAGCCACATGCCCTCCACCTTAGCGTTTTTGGTTATTGTGTATGTATATGGATTGACGCATGATTACATATATATATATATACCCACATATATATGTATGTATGTATGTATTGTATGTATTGTATGTATTGTATGTATTGTATGTATTGTATGTATTGTATGTATTGTATGTATTGTATGTATTGTATGTACTGTATGTACTGTATGTACTGTATGTATTGTATGTATTGTATGTATTGTATGTATTGTATGTATTGTATGTATTGTATGTATTGTATGTATTGTATGTATTGTATGTATTGTATGTATTGTATGTATTGTATGTATTGTATGTATTGTATGTAATGATTGTATTGCATGTATGTATGTATGTATGTATGTATGTATGCATGTATGTATGCATGTATGTATGTATGTATGTATCTGTATATGTATGTTGAGGTATATGCAGGTGGTACATGTACATGTGTACGCATATGTATGAGCGTGTTTCATTGCCTGCATATATGTGTTTATATCATGATTGAGGCTTATTTCGGGTAGGGGAGGGTAGTTAGGGCCCTAAACACTAAACCCTGAACACTAAACCCTAAACCCTGAACCCTAAACCAGGGGGGGGGTAGTTGTGCAAGATCCCACAGGACGCGCAAAGCTTTCCCCAAAATGGTCAGTGATTTTGCACCAAATCCTAAACCCGACCTCGTAAACCCTAGACCTTACTGCCTTTTGTAAACCCCAGACCCTAGGCCCTAAAGCCTACACAAACCCAAGGGTTTAGGCTTTTGGCAGGCGGGAGCTGTCAGGGTTTAGGGCCTTTCGGACGAATTCCCACGCTGCCTGCCGGTTTCCGAAAATAGCGGACCCCAAATATAGATCCCAAATAGCAAGATTCCCTTGTAAGAAGGATTCCAAGGAGGTACCCCCCCAGTTTCGGAAACCCCCACTACCTTCTCAGGGGTGAGCGGTCCCTGCCTGAAACCCTAAGCCCCCCCCCCCCCCCCCAAGAGCCCCCCCCCCCAAAAAAAGAACCAAGGAGCTTCCGCAACTTCCTCAACCTCAGAAACGCTAGGGTTTAGGGTTTAGGGTTTAGGGTTTAGGGTTTAGGGTTTAGGGTTTAGGGTTTAGGGTTTAGGGTTTAGGGTTTAGGGTTTAGGGTTTAGGGTTTAGGGTGTAGGCCCTCATTCCACAGGAGCTTCAGCAGATCTTCGCCGAGGCCGGCCTGGAACACTTGCTCTCGGATGCGGATGCCCTGCGGCAATTCACCAGGCCAGATCAACACTTGAAGGAGTTTAGGGCTTAGGGCTTAGCGCTTAGGGCTTAGGGCTTCGGGTTTAGGAGTAAGTTTTTTTGTTTAGGGTTTGGGGTTATTGGTGCCCTAAGTAAGGCATAACAGGTTCATAATACTTGGCTTATAACTCCACTTCTGACCTCCAAGCACATCATCATCAGTACTACAATTTTGAACTTTGGCTTTGGTGCTGTTCTTCTGTCCTGGGTTCCCCTACTACTACGCCCCCGCTATACTACCCCCCCCCCCCCCCCCCCCCCCGCAGTGCAGGTTCCCCCCAGAAATAAGGCTGTTTCGGGAGAATTAAGCCGAGTAAGGTTATTTAAGGGGTGAACCCGAAGGGTGCTAGTATGATTCTCAGAAGCGCCCTAACCCTAAACCCTAAACGCTAGACCCTGAACCCTAAACCCCAAACCCTAAACCCTAGCCCAAAACCCTAGATAAACATTCCTAGTTTGCTCCTAGGTTGCCAGGGAACCCCCCCCCCCCCCCCCCTCACAAGTCGAGCTGTTTAGAGTCGTGGGTTTAGAGTTTAGGGTTTAGGGTTTAGGATTTAGGGTTTAGGGTTTAGGGTTTAGGGTTTAGCAGGAGAGGTGGCGCTCTCGAAGCCGTGCTGCGGAAGCTGGGCCTCGAGCACCTCCTCGACGATCCTGAGGCTTCCCGAACCCAGCACATGGGGTTTAGGGTTTAGGGTTTGGGGTTTGGGGTTTACTGTAGGGTTTAGGGTTTGAGGTTTAGGGTTTAGGGTTTGAGGTTTGGGGTTTAGGGTTCAGGGTTTTAGGGTTTATGATTTCGGGTTTAGGGTTTAGGAAAGGGACACTCAGTCTCACTCTACTTCGGGAAGCAGGGAATTCGGCGCCGTATGCCCAATACAGTGCCCCGTAAAGGGGTTTACGGACCCAAATTCCCTACAAAAAGACCAACAGCAAGCAATTGAGTTCCAGGCTCATAATGCGTTTTCAGGTTTCTCGTGGAGCACACGAGGGCTGTGTCTTCGCGCCAGGGTGCTGCGGGGTTTCGGGTTTAGGGTTTAGGGTTTGGGGTTCGGATTTGGGGTTTCGGGTTTAGGGTTTAGGGTTTCAGGTATGACGAGGCCCCTAAACCCTAAACCCTGAACCCCAAACCCCAAACTCCAAACTCCAAACCCCAAACCCCAAGCCCTAAACCCCAAACCCCAAACCCTAAACCCTAAACCCCAAGCCCTAAACCCCAAACCCCAAACCCCAAACCCTAAACCCTAAACCCTAAACCCTCAAAAGACTACGACACGCATGGGGCCTGGAGACCTTTGAAGCCCTCGGCCGCTATTCCCTCCACCAGAGGCCACAGAAAGCTCTAAGTCAACAACCATGATTCAAGAGGGTTTAGGGTTTAGGGTTTAGGGTTTAGGGTTTAGGGTTTAGGGTTTAGGGTTTAGGGTGAGCCTGAATCCCCCCCAAAAAGCATCGGGTTTAGGATATCGGGTTTAGGGTTTCGCGCTTCGGGCTTGGGATCTAGGAGTCCTTGTATAACATGCCCTAGACTCCGAAATCGCGTAAACACCCTCTAACCCCAAACCCTAATACCCTCAAACCCTGAACCCTAAACCCATTTTGGAACCCTACACCTCAAACCCAGGCCCGCGACACCCCGCAAACCCAAAAACCCAAAAACCCCAAGCCCACAATCCCAAAACTCCTAAACCCTGAACCGCCCCTCTTTTTCCCTCAACAGGAGCTGGGTCGGCTCCTTTCCTTCATGAATCGCTCCCTGGCTGTTGCTCCGCAGGGAGCGATTTAAAGGATTTCGGGTTCAGGGCTTGTGCCGGGTGGCTCTGGTGGGCTTTGAGGGGGGTCAGGCCTAGTGTGGGGGTTTTAGAGGTCTTATGTGGCTTGAGTTTAGAGGTTTTATGCTTCTTGAGGCGCAATGTAGGGGTTTTGCGGGTCGAGGGTTTTGGGTTGTAGGGGGCGTTTTAGTTATGTGTGTTGAAATCCAGGGCTTGGCCGCAACAAGTTAGGTAGCCACCACCAGCTCTGAGGCCACACATAACATTACTTATAACCACCCATGAACCCTACGCCCTAAACCCTAAACCCCGAAACCCTAAACCCTAAGCCCCGAAACCCTCAACCCTAAACCCTAAACCCTAAACCCCGAAACCCTGAACCCCCAAACCAAGCAACCAGGCCTCAAAGAGGTACTCCAGCAAAGTGGCCTCGCCAGCCTCTTGGCTGCAGAGCGCTCTGCCGTGGGGAGTTGAGGGTTTAGGGTTTAGGGTTTAGGGTTCAGGGTTTAGGGTTCAGGGTTTAAGGTTCAGGGTTTAGGGTTTAGGGTTAGGGCTTAAGCTAGAAGCATCCCTTATCCCTAAACTCTGCGGACATATGCCGGATTTATCCAAGCCCTCTGAAGCAAGAATAACTGTTCGGGATACATAGCCTAAACCCTAACCTCTGCGCTTTGGATGGTTTGTTATTGTAAACAAGGCGCTTGCTACGGCAATGCAAAAACAACTGTTGATGCACGCCCAAATCCTCCCGGATAGGGCTTTCCCTCCCCCCTTCCCCTGTGATTTCGAGGACCATTCCTTTTTTTGTCAGACAAAGTTCCCTGTCAGACATTGTGGAAGGGTTCCTTCTGTCAGGGGTTCATCGTTCCAAAAAAAGCACCCTAAACCCTGAAGCCGGAACCCTAAATCCTAAACCCTAAGCCCTAAAACCTAAACCCCCCCCAACGCGCCGAAGCTCTCAGGCCTCCTGGAGGACCCAAAAGCCTTCGAGGACTTGCTGGCGCGCTATGGAGCCATGAAGGCTTCATTCGAGAGGCGTGCGCTGGGAGTTCGGGGCAGAGGGCTGGTGCTTGCATTACAGGGCTTTTAGGGTGCAGGTTTTTCTTAGGGTTGGGGGATGCTGCTGCGTAGCGTCTTGTTGTAATTTGCTTTCTTTCTGTATGCTTTTCACAGGGTTGAAGGCGCAACTCGGCTACACAGGGACTTTGGGTCTCTAAGGGGTTTAGGGTTTTAGGGTTCAATGTGGGTTTATGTTGCATCGGGCAGCAAGCGCAATGCCTTTGTCCATCCATGACAGGCATGGATTCGAGGCACTCTTTTCGGATGTGCAGAAGCTGGATCATTTCTTGGGGACGCATCGGCAGGTGCGAGACGTCTTCCAGGAGCAGGGCTGGGTCTGGGTTTTGGTCGCTGTCGCCTAGTGGGACTTTGCTTCAAAAGCTGTCCACGGAGTCATAAGGCCCTTGTCCCTGAAAGGAGGCTGGCTATGAGCATTTGCTGGATGACTCAAGTGCAGCTGCTAGCTTTCTGCGAATATTCGATCAGGGCGAGTATGACCGGACGGTTATGGCGAAGCTGCGCCAGGTCTTCGAGGAAGCGGGGCAAAGCAACCTGCTTCTGGAGTACGAAGCTGCCAGTACCACTGATGCTGGGGAGGTGGCTCAGTAGTAGAGTAGGTAACCTGTAACCTTTTGTGAGTATTCTAATCCCAACAAGATCTCAAAGGTTAACCTTTAATTCCCCTAGGTTACTGGACAACCAAGGTGGAGGACACCGACTTTGCGGAAGACGAAGGGGAGGATGATGCCGACGAAGCAGACGAGGAGCCCGGAGAAGCAGAAGAGGATGTGGACGAGGAGGCGGAGGAGGAGGAGGCTGAAGAAGATGAGACAGAGAAGGAGGACACAGGCAAGGGGTCCTGAGCGCCTAGAACCCGAAATCCTAAACCCCAGAACCCCAGAACCCCAGAACCCCAGAACCCCAGGGTTTACGGCTTAATGTCAGACTCTGGAGCCCCAGGATTGCGCGAACTGTAAACTGATCTCCACAACCTCAATCTTGCCCCCCCTTGCCCTAGCCCCTAAACCCTAAAGGGTTTAGGGTTTAGGGTTTAGGGTTTAGGGTTTAGGGTTTAGGTTTAGGGTTTAGGGTTTAGGGTTTACCCATGTATAAGCCCCCACACGGACCCTTGTAGTTAGACCCGAAACCCTGAACCCGATTGCAAGGCTTAAGCCTGAAGCCCTACAACCAGTAAACCTAAATCTGAATTCGGAAACCCTATTGCGAAACCCTAAACGGTGTTGGGCCCCATTACCAAAACCCTAAACCCTAAATCCCTCACCTAAACCCTATAAACCCTAAACCCTAAACCCTAAACCTTTGCTGCTTGAGCCCCGGAGGTGTGAAGGATTCCGATGGCGCGAAGAAGGAGCCCCAGCCTCCCAAGGCCCTTTACACAAGGACAAGGTTTAGTGGTGAAGAGGTTTAGAGGGATTAGGGTTTTGCGGGGTTTAGAGGTTCACAAGGAAAAGGTTTAGGGTTTAGGGTTTCGTGGTTTAGACGTTTAGAGGTGCAGGGTTTTAGGGTTTAGAGGTTTTGGGGTTAGGGGTTTGAGAGGTTTAGGGTTCAGAGGGGTTCGGGTTAAGGTTGAAAGGTTTAGAGACTTAGAGCCTAAACCTTAAACCCCGAAGCCCCCAAGCCCCTAAGCCCCTAAACCCCTAAACCCTCACCCCTAAAACCCAAAACCCCAAACCCTAAACCCTAGACCCCTAACCTCCCGAACCAGCGGACGCAGCCACGCAGGCGCAAAGGGAAGGCCCTCCTCGCGTCTCCTTTCCTGCGCTGCGAGCCTTGGAGTCCAAATGAGGTCTAAAAGGGTTTAGGGTTCAAGGTTCAGGGCTTAGGGTTTGGTGTTTTGGGTTGAGGGTTGAGGGTTTAGGGTTTAGGGTTTAGGGCTAGGGTTTAGGATGTGCGCATTCCCCAGTGCTCATTTGATCTCCCAAGGAGCCTACCTATCTCGAACAACAGCCTTCGAGCGGGTTCTCCGGGATGAAGGCCGGGTCTGAAAGACTAGGGTTTAGGGTTTAGGGTTTAGGGTTTAGGGTTTAGGGTTTAGGGTTTAGGGTTTAGCGTTTAGGGTTTAGCGTTTAGGGGGGTTTAGCCAACATGCAAGCCCTCTGTCTCCAAAGCTTCCTGGTTCCCAGGTCCCGAGGTCCCAAAGTAACAGACTCATCTCAACAACCGAAGACCTTGAGTTTTACCCCAAATTTCAAAGTGCTAGGGGCTCGGAAGAAGTAGTCACGGTACCGTATTATGATCCCTATAAAAAAGATTATAATAACCCCCCAAAAGCCCTATCTTGTAATTGATCATTGTTAAGGCCCGTACATTCTTCCAGGGATGGAGCACCTTCTAGACGACCCACCAGAGTTGGGACGTCTTCTGCGGCTGATCAAGTCCTTGATGAGCACCCTCGAGACATACGGTGCCTTCGGTGACATCATTGGAGTCTGCAGATACCCTAAATGTAGTGTTCAGGGTTAGGGTTTAGGGTTTAGGGTTTAGGGTTTAGGGTTTAGGGTTTAGGGTTTAGGGTTTAGGGTTTAGGGTTTAGGGTTTAGGGTTTAGGGTTTAGGGTTTGGGGTTCTAAACCTAATTTGCTAAGGCTTACAGCTTGCAAGGCTTCAGGTGTAGAACTTGGGGTGTCGGGGTTAGAGGCCTCTGTGGTTTGAGGTCTGTTTCAGCGTAGCTATCATGATTTTGGGTCTAGGGTTTAGGGTTTAGGGTTAGGGTTTGGGGTTTAGGGTGTAGGGTTCAGGGTTTAGGGTTTAGGGTTTAGGGTTTAGGGTTTAGGGTTTAGGGTTTAGGGTTTAGGATTCTTTGCTCTCCTTCGTGTCAGCTCTGGCAGGTGCTATGCTCCTTTTTGAACCTCTTCAGAATCATAACTGCCTCTACGGCTCGGGTTCCTTTTCTTCATACTGCCCTTATTGAAATCCTAGAATCTATCCTGCTTCGTGCACGTGCAATTGTCGTACTTAGTTCCGAACCTCGCAAGACCCTTGTTGCAAGACCTCCCCAAAAAACAAATCTCAAACCCTAAAGCCCCACAGCCCGGAGCTCGATTTTCCCAAACCCCAAATCTCTTCACCTAAGCCCAAAACCCATGCTGTGCTGGGCCAAAGCACACCCCTGAACCCCAAACCTCCCTAAGCCCAATACCTCCCTATATTAGCCCCAAAAAAAACCCCCCACCCCTCCACCCCTCCCCCCCCCCCCACCATCGCAAACCTCCTGGACTCCCTAAATCCGAACCCAAAATCCTAAACCCTAAGCCCACCTCCCAAACTCCTTAAATCCTAACCCCAAACCCGATACTAAACTCCCTGAGCCCGCCAACCCCCCGCCCCCCAACCCCCCCCCCCAGCCCCCCCCCCACCCCCCCCCCAGCCCCCCCCCAGGCCCCCCCCCCCCAGCCCCCCCCCCCAATCCCCCCCCCCCCCAGCCCCCCCCCCCCCCCCCCCCCCCAAAACTTCCAGGCCTCAAGGATGCAGAGAAAGATCCATCGCTGCTGGCTGAAATCCTTTCGGCCTACCGTGCGCTGCACGGGGCCCAAGGAGGGTTTAGGGTTTGGGGTTTAGGGCTTGGGGTTTAGGGTGGGGCCCGGGGGGTTGAGGCCAGTTGAAGATTTTCGGGTTTTAGGGCTTGAGAGGTTTAGGGTGTTTGGGCTCAGGGCTTTAGGCTTTTGGTTTTGACTCTGACCAGCTCCGGGTGTTGGATGCTCTCCGAAGCTCAGAAAAGCAAGAATAAACACCACCCTCTAGTACTTTGAACCCTAAACCCTGAGCCCGAAAACTCGAAAGCCCCTAGAACCCTTAAATGTTTAGGGCTTAGGGTTTAGGGTTTAGGCTTTAGGGTTTAGGGTTTAGGGTAACGTAAACCGAAAACTTTAATCCCTGATTTGATCCCTAGGGAAGCCCGATACAAACCCCACTTTGCCGCTGGTGGCGTGAACGTCTGCCCTGAACCACCTAAGGGTTCAGGGTTACCCTAAACCCTAAACCCTAAACCCTAAACCCTAAACCCTAAACCCTAAACCCTAAACCCTCAACTCTATGAAGCCCAGAAAGCCCACCCCAACCCCATCAACCTCATCAACCCTAAACCCTAAAACGGCCCGAAGCCCCTTGCTTTTCGACCCTAAACCCTATACCCTAATCCTCAACGACCCTAAGCAAGACAAGCCCCTTGAACCCTAGAAACGACGCTACGTAAGCCCGATAGACCCAGTAAACAAGCCACAGCCCTAGAAAACCCTAAATGGCCCTAAAGCTCGAAACCTCGTAGCCCTGCACCCTAAACCCTAAACCCTAAACCCTAAACACTAAACAGCCCCAAGGCAGTCGGCCTTCAAAGAATACGACATGGAGGAGCTCTTCGAAGACCCAGAGTACGCCCTCAAGGCCGGGGGGTTTGCTTTTAGGGTTTAGGGTTTAGGGTTCAGGGTTTAGGGTTTAGGGTTCAGGGTTCAGGGTTCAGGGTTTGTGGGGTTTGTAGGGTTTGTAGGATTTGTAGGGTTTAGGGCTTAGAGTTATGGGGGGGGGGGGTACGCTTTCATTCTTGGAGACTCTGGGCAGTTAGAAGTACATAAGGTTTAACCCGTCGTAGTTGTAGTTGCTTCACTTATAACTAACTTCACTTATAATTGCTCATGAACCTCCAAGTAGAGGTTTCTGAGGGCAAGAGACATTTCGGGTTTCTGTGTATGGGGTCTGTAATCTTGCTGCCGGCAATGCACGGGTTTGCGCGGGATTTTGTTCTTAGCTTCTCGCGAAAAGTATGTTTTTTGGCTGTAGCGAGCAGAACTTTGTAGCGGGTGGCACCTCCCCTCCACGCCCCCCTCCCATCCACACTCCAAGTGGGTACAACCTACACACATGTCCTGTAGTCAGAGCATAGAGACCCCTGAGTAGCAGAGCATTCTTGTGTTGTTGTGTGTTTCGGGTGTTCCCAATATAGCACAAGGAGAACTTGACAAGTATGTAAATATGTTTTGCGCAACCAGCCTGGTGCATCAGTTGCTTAGAAGTGAAGGGATTGAGATGTCCAAGCTGTCATGTAGGATTTTGGTACAATTGCAATGGCGTGATATGGCAGGTTATATACACTTTCATGCATAGGTGTCCTGCCAGCAACGTTAGGATCATTCGTGCATTGTCTTTTGGCGTGAAAGGACCCAGGTAGGTCCTGGAAGCCAAAGGACATGGCCTAGCTGCATGCTGAAACATGTGTTCTTGGCTGGTCGTGAGGCCTTCCTGCGCAATCATCATCGGATTCGCGCAGAGTTCGACAAGTATGGCCTAGGCAGGCAAGCCGTTCATCCGCTGCAAGTGCCTTTGGGACATGCATGGATGAGAGTGTATCGAAGCGTCTAAGCAAGCCGCAGCCTGCATGGCAGCACCCAGTGTTGCATCATCCCTCACATGTCGAGGATGATGACATGTGCTTCTAGTCTTTCAGGACAACCCTATACCCAATTGCAGCGTAAGAGGATCTTATATTCGGAGCCCGAAAAGGCCCTAAGCCCTAAGCCCTCAACCCTCAACCCTAGACCCTAGACCCTAAACCCTAAACCCTAAACCCTAAACCCTCACCTTAATAAGAGCCCACCCAGCTTCAGTACGACAACCGGCCCAGACAGGTCTTGAAGCGGGGTTGGGTGCCAGCTGTTGGGCTTTTCGGGGTTTAGGGCTTAGGGTTTTTAGGGTTTTTAGGGTTTTTAGGGTTTTTAGGGTTTTTAGGGTTTTTGGGGTTTTTAGGGTTCTTAGGGTTCTTAGGGTTCTTAGGGTTCTTAGAATCTTTAGGGTTTCGGGTTGTTTGTCAGGCTCCTGGGACCCTTGCAGACCTGCTCTCGGACGGCAGGCTATTTGTTCGACAGCGTGCCTTCCATGCGCGATTTCCTTGCAAAGTACAAGGACGGTTTAGGGTTTAGGGTTTAGGGTTTAGGGTTTAGGGACTGGATCCGCAACAAAATCCCCAAACCCTAATCCCCCAAACCTCCAAACCTCTAAGCCTTAAACCCTAACAAACGAGCGAGCACACTGAGGGAGGTGTGGATGGGGAGGGGGGGGGGGGGACCGGGCCTTTTGGGGTTGAGAGCCCCACGTCAGAGAACAGTCATAAGTTTGGGGTTTACGGGGCAGAGGGGTTGAAGGGGTAGCCCCCTAAACCAAAACCCTAAACCCTGAACCCTAAACCTTAAACCCTACATAAACCCTGGACCCTCTTTGGGGCTCCTATGGTGCCCATGGGCAACCCTTTGCAGGACATGGAGCAGGAACTGAAGGCTGTCAAGGCGCCACAGGGTTTGGGGTTTGGGGTTTAGGGTTTAGGGTATAGGGTTTAGGGTTGAGACAACTTCGTGTTTACAACTTCCAAGCATCTTGGCTTGATGATACGGCAAGCCTTAGCAAGATGATCCTATGCAGAAGGGCCTGCCATGAGAACTACGAAACCCGAAAAAAACACCCAGACGAAATACTTTGAGATAGAAATCTGGTATGTAAAAAAGCAGGCCTCATGGCAGGTTAGGTTTAGGGGTTCAGGGTTCAGGGTTTAGGGTTTATGGCTTTGGAGGGTTTCGGGTATTTGTGGTTTGGGGCTTAGGGGGGATTTAGGGGGTTTGTGTTTTTACGATTTGCGGCTTTTAGGGTTTGGGATTGTTCGGGACTTTTCGGGTTAAGGGCAGATCGGCGTGTATTCTTTTTTCCGCTCACGTACAGGTCCTGAACCCGAAACATGGACCCTGAACCCTGAGTTCCCAAGCCCAACATCGTTAACGCTAAACCCTAAACTTCTGGTAAGTTAGAACCCCAAACCCTAAACCCTAAACCCTAAACCCTAAACCCTAAACCCTAAACCCTAAACCCCAAACCCCAAACCCTAAGCCTAAACCCTAAACTAAGCCCTAAACCCCCGCTTTCTGCCAACCTGCTCTGCCCCAGGAGGCGAGAGCCGGGGAGAGGCTGGCTCAGCGCGACGCCGCAGCTCTGCTCACACTTTCGGTCAACAGCAGGGTTTAGGGTTTAGGGTTTAGGGTTTAGGGTTTAGGGTTTGGGGTTTGGGGTTTGGGGTTTGGGGTTTGGGGTTTAGGAAGTAGAGGCCGTAAAAAGCCTACACCCTAGACCCTTTAAAGTTCGAGGCTTCGGGTTGGATGGGTTATCAGGCGATGAAAGCTGGTACCCCTACAGGGTTGTTCCCCTAAGGCTTCCCTCAGTTTAGGGTTTAGGGTTTAGGGTTTAGGGTTTAGGGTTTAGGGTTTAGGGTTTTGGGTTTAATGTACTGCGAATATGGTGCTTCAAGTCCCCTCCTCGGGAAGGTCCCCAAAGCCTAAGGTTACAGCCCTAAGGGTCCAAGGAACAACCTTAAGAGATGAGGGGCCCCCTAAACCCTAAACCCTAAACCCTAAACCCTAAACCCTAAACCCTAAACCCTAAACCCTAAACCCTAAACCGCTTTTGGGGGGTTTGGGGGGCTCTTCTACAGGAAGGTTTAGTTTTCAAGGTTAGGGGTTTCAGAATCCCTACACATTGTGCAAAATTCAATGCGGCTGCAGCCCAAGCGAAGCCGCCAAATCGAGCCCCTACCCCAGAAGCGTCAGCACCCAAGACTCGGGTTTAGGGATTGAGGTTTAGGTCTTCCTGAGACTAATCCCAACCCGCACTCTAAGACACCCCTAAAAAGAAGCAAATAGCAAACTACACAAAAAGGAAAGTGGAGTGCAGGGCAGGTGAAGCCCTAAACCCCTACACTCCAAAACGCCCCCAAACCCTGAACCCCTAAACCCCATGCCCCAAAAAGCCTCCTTTGAACGCCTTTTCTCTATTTCTAAGGCTGGAACCATGGGCCCTTAGTATGGTCCCTTGCCCTTGTTTCTGGGGATCCGAAAAAATGGGCCCTTATTGTAACCGTGTACAGAATGGTTATTACATAACGAGGAACCCAAATTAAGGGCCCATACTTGGAACCCTAAACCCTAAACCCTAAACCCTAAACCCTAAACCCTAAACCCTAAACCCTAAACCCTAAACCCTAAACCCTAAACCCTAAACCCTAAACCCTAAACCCTAAACCCTAAACCCTAAACAGGAACCCAAATTAAGGGCCCATACTTGGAACCCTTGATGTTTTGCGCAAGGATATGTCCCGGCTCGAGAGTCGGCTCCTCAAGAAGGCGCTGAGTTGGGGATGGGGGTTTAGGGGTGTAGGGGTTTAGGGGTTTAGGGTTTAGGGTTAGGGGTTTAGGGTTTAGGGTTTAGGGTTTAGGGTTTAGGGGTCTGGGGTCTGGGGTTTGGGGTTTGGGGTTTAGGTCTGGGGGTGTAGGGTTTAATTAGGGTTTAGCCCATATGCCCTGAAGCCTAACTCCCCCCCCCCCCCGCTCCTAAAACCCCAAAACCCTAAACCCTACTAAGAACCCTAATGAACCCCTCTAAACCCTATAAATCTTATGCACATGTAAAACCTATGAGACAAAAAACTCATTAAACCCTACAAACCGTATAAACCCTACACACCCTACAAACCCTTGGCTTCTAAACCCTAAACCCTAAGCCCTAAACCCTAACACCCTAAACCCCAAAAAATCCACAGGAAGAGGAGATCGAGGATCTGAAGGCTCGGCTGAAGGAGTTCGAGCAGTTGGGCGATGTGAGCGTGGCTTGCCATGGTCATGCTTCGGAGTGCTTCGGGGTTGGGAAGATTTGTTTTTGAGAGTTTAGGGTTTAGGGTTTAGGGTGTGCAGGGTTTGGGGTTTGGGGTTTAGGGTTTAATTAGGGCTTGGAGGCAGCCATGCAATCAGATATTTTGACATAGCATGCCGAGGGGGGAGGTTCGTTTTCGGGCCAACCCTATCACCTGAAACCCTAACACCGTAAACCCTAACACCCTAACACCCTAACACCCTAACACCCTAACACCCTAACACCCTAACACCCTAACAGCCTAACACCCTAACACCCTAACACCCTAACACCCTAACACCCTAACACCCTAAACCCTAAACCCTAAACCCTGCACACAGGGTCCACTTGTGGACCTGCTGGGGTTTACGGCCCGAGCTCAGGTAATGAAGAAGTGGAAGGCGGATTCCGAGGAGTTGAAGCGCGAGAGCCTGAGGATGGTTTAGGGTTTAGGGTTTAGGGTTTAGGGTTTAGGGTTTAGGGTTTAGGGTTCAGGGTTTAGGGTTCAGGGTTAAGTTTATAAGGTTTAGGGTTTAGGGTTGAATATAGGGTTTAGGACAGCATGACCCATTGGAAGGATGCCTTCGCTTCAAGTCCTCTGCAGCCATGGCCGTCTGACATGTTCTTCCTCCTGGTTCTTAGTCTGGAAGGAGGGGATTAGGGCCCTAGATATTCCCTAAAAGGGTAGATATAAGGCCCTTTACAGGGCATATACATATATATATATATGCTACCCCCCCCTATATATGTATAGGGCCCTATAGATACTCCCTTTAAAAAGAGAGAGAGAGAGAGAGAGAGAGAGAGAGAGAGAGAGAGAGAAAGAGAGAGAGAGAGAGAGAGATATATATATATAGAGGGCCCTAGTGCCCTCATTCCCTACTAAGAACCAGCCAGTCTTGACTTGCGAGATAAGCCCGTGGACATGTGAGAGTCGCTTTGCGATCCGAGCCCAGGCTGCTTGTAGTTTTAAGTAGTTAAGTAGGGAAGTAGAGGTTTAGGTGCCTCAACACCACGACCTGAACCCTAGCCAGTATGTTTTTTGTCTTGCTGGTGGTAGTGTGCCTTGGTTCAAGAGGCTTGCAGAGGCTCTACAATTCCACCAGCAGCCGCCTCGCTGAGCTAGCAGCCAGCCTGCATCAGCGTTTAGGGTTTTGGGTTTTGGGTTTAGGGTTTTGGGTTTTAGGGTTTAGGGTTTGGGGTTTAGGGTTTAGGGGGTGTAGAGTAAACACAATCCGGATCGGCTGGTGGGATGTCAGATGAAAGCATTGTCTTCTGTCTTCTGGTGTCGTTTCACCAGATCATAGCCCAGAGGACCCACTTAACTATTATGAGATTAGCTACCCCAAAACCCTCTTCAGTCTGGTTTGGTACCGATGTCCGCAATAGTACGAGAAGTGAACCTTCTGCTGTGGAACTGAGGAAAGGTCCCTGGAGCTGAAAGAAAAGGAGCCGGTGGAGCCCCTAAACCCTAAACCCCTAAACCCCTAAACCCTAAACCCCAAAAAACAAAAAAAACCTAAACCCTAAACCCAAACCCTAAACCCTAAATCCAAAACCCTAAACCCTAAACCCTAAACCCTAAACCCTAAACCCTAAACCCTAAACCCTAAACCCTAAACCCTTACTCACAGTTGCCTGTGCCGCTTCCGAAGCCCGCTGTCGATACAGCCCCAAGCATACGAACATCACTTAGGTGCTGGGAAGGTAACCCTAAACCCTAAACCCCAAACCCCAAACCCTAAACCCTAAACCCTGAAAACCCTAAAAACCCTAAATACCCTAAACAAACCCTAAACCCTAAACCCTAAACCTAAACCCTAAACCCCAAGACTCCTAACCCTAAACATCTGCTGTGGCATCAGCCCAGCGAGCAGCTGTTCGTAGCGGGGTTCGCCTCGTTACGGTGCGGGGCTGTCTTTGGCTCGTTCCGGAAGGTATCCTTCGAATTGTTCCTTAAGGGGGACCCCTAGAAGGGACGCTTAACATTATTCCCCTTTATAACCCCCATATGTACCTTGTATAGTCCCATACCAAAGTAGCACCCGAAATAACCCCCTAAATAACCCCTAAGGTGCCTTCCAAGGGTCCCTCCCATAGTCCCTTAATTCCTTAAGCCCTCAACGCGAAGGCCTATGTAGAACCCTACCTGAAGGTTCATCGGTAGTTACAAGTAGGGCTGAAGGAGCTAAGCCTAAACCCTAAACCCCAAACCCTTAACCCTAAACCCTAAACACCTGGACCCTGAGACTCCAGGAGCGTGAAGCAGCTTTGGAGAAGGAGCGGCTCATGGCTGTCAAGTACAAGGACATCTTGACGGTTGGTAGGGCTTGGGGTTTTAGGGTTTAGGGTTTGTAGGGTTACAGGGGTTACAGGGTTTTAGGGTTTAGGGTTTAGGGTTTAGGGTTTTGGGTTAGGGTCTAGGGTTTAGGGTCTAGGAGCCACCTCGGCCCTCACTTGTAGTTTCTCATGTGGGGTCTCCTTCCTGGTGGCTAGAATTCTAGTCAGAAAGTTTGCTGCCCACAGAGAGGCACTTCGATTTTGGGGGTCGAGGTGCTCCAGCTGGAAGGGTTTGCAACCGCACCCGGACAGGAGCTGGATATCTTCAAGTTAGATATCATCGCCCGTGAGCTCAAGGAGGGGGGGGGGGGGAAGGGGTAGGCTTCCAGGCTCTCTCTCCTGTGGCCTCTATCAATACGAGGAACCCTGAACCCTAAAGACTCTAAACCCCAAACCGCAGCTCAAAAGGAGATACTTGTGGAACCTGGAAGATGTTCTTTAGCAGTTCGGGACGAATTGCGGCCAGGCGGTTCATAGGAGTGAGGGTCCGCGCTTGGGCAAGGCTTCGGGTCAATCAAAGACTACACGGTGAGATATGGAGACTCACCTCACCGTACACAGACCAGAACACATCAGTGCGAAACATGCGATCTTCACTGAGCCTTTCGAAGGCCCAGAACTTGTAAGGCCGGGGAGGTGTAGGGGCCCAGATTCCCCAAACCCCAGATAAGGCCTTAGCAAGCCATCCCAAAACCCGAAACCCTAAACCCCAAACCCTTGCAAACCCTAAACCCTAATTCTTCAAACCAAGCTGCTGCAGGGCCTCGACAACGAGCTTGGCCGCGTCGGCAGCGGCTTAAAGCCTCATGTCTGGGAATCAAAGCCCTAAACCCGAGCCCTAGACCCTAAACTCTAAACCCTAGACCCTAAACCTTAAACCCTAAACCCACCCTAGCCCATACCTGTTAGCCCTGAACTTACCAGAGGGGCCTCTGTAGCAAGAAGTTGCGATGTTTTTGGGTAGTTTGTGGTATGAGTATGTAGGGACTCCAGCCGGATGATCTTTTCGTAAGTCTCTTCAATCACGCATGGCTCATGCTCAAGTTTTTAGACATTCACAGGTCTTCACCCTTAAAAAATCCCAAACCTTGACATCAACTGTGAAGCTCTGTTTTGTGCTCCACTCGAAACCCTACACGCCCGAAACCACGAACTCAAACAGCCAGCTGCCTGTGGTTGCGGGCCGGTCTGAGGGTTTCATGGTTTAAGGGTTTAAGTTTTGAGGTTTATAGGGTTAAGGTTTTAGCGTTTGGGGCTTAGGATTCCTAAAGCCCTAAACCCTTAGTGAGGCGTTCTCCCCTCACGTCTGTTGGCAGTGTTCCTTACAAATCACCCAACGCTGAGACCGGCATACTATAGGCATACTTGCTAGTTCTCTGTATTAGGGAATGAGAGAATTAGGTACCCTACACCCCAAAGGATTATAGGGCCCCTGCTAGGGGCCGAACATCTGCAGCTGCACTACTTGTCACCCTTAAACCCTAAACCCTAAACCCTAAGCCCTAAGCCCTAAACCCCACAAGTAGCCACGAAGCTTCAAGTAAGCCGAGGTCCTTGAATCAGGACGTGGGCCGCCTGAGGCCACGTGCGCGTCCCGATGTGGCCTCTTAGGAAACCGAAACCCCTCTCAAACTCTTAAACCTTAAACCCTAAACCCCGAAGGCCTAGGATTTAGGGTTTAGGGTTTAGGGTAAACCCTAAACCCTAGCCCCCAACCCCCCCCCCACCCAAATCCCCAAAACCCCACCACGCCTTTAACCCCGAGTGCCTGCCCCTTAGAAAGCAAGTGTCATACATGGATCAAAAGCAACTAAAGAAAGTATAAATAAAACAAAAAGCATATATATATATATATATATATATACATATATATATACATATATATATATATATATATGCATATATATGTATATATGTGCATATATATATATATATAGGTATTTGTGTACATACATACATACATACATACATACATACATACATACATACAGACATAAATACATACATACATACATACATACATACATACATACATACATATATACATATATACATATCTATACACACATAGGTGTTTATACATAGAGACATAAACACATGACAATTTACACAGGTTCCGGGAGTTCAGGCTGCGGTTGCTTAGGGGCTTGGAGAAAGTTCAACGGTCACCGTTTCATCC
The DNA here is from genome assembly GCA_905221605.1 of Symbiodinium natans. Taxonomy (NCBI): domain Eukaryota; class Dinophyceae; order Suessiales; family Symbiodiniaceae; genus Symbiodinium; species Symbiodinium natans. Next base: position 30,439 of record CAJNDS010000691.1, read on the forward strand.
CCCCCCCCCCCCCCCCCCCCCCCCTCCAACCCCTCCAACCCCTCCTCCAGGACCTACTGGCACCCAGCGAGGCCAATACCCCTTGATTGAGGGTTTAGGGTTTAGGGCTTGGGGTTCCCTGAGCTCAAGCCTCCTAAAACCCTAAGATCCGAAGACCCTACAACCCTACAACCCTAAGACCCTAACACCCCAAGACCCTAAGACCTTAAGAAACTTAAACTGCAGGAACTATGACGAGCAGCAGATGGTTGGCAACCACAGCGGCAACCTCTTAGACCAATGCAAGCTTCTGCGCGCACACATCCGTGATGTCATCAACAAGTGCCTCTCTGAAACGCAGAAGATGTAGCCTGGAAGGCACTGAGCCCCTTTGGAGCACTGCCCCCCATAAAACTGCGCAAGGACACCTCAGGCCGAAGAGGCCCGAAGCCCTAAACCCAAGTCCTTGGTTACCCGAATTCGGGGATATCCTGATTTTCCCCTCAAAGATTCATGTCTCCCAGAAGCCCCAAACCCCAAACCCTTTGTAAACCCGTAGTATGGACCTTGCCCTCGAGGTGCCTATACGAGCCCTCAAAGCCTTACCAGTAGGGCTTCCGACCCGAGACGGATCGCCGTGACTCAGGGTTTAGGGCTTGTGTTTGGGGTTTAGGGGTCAGGGGTTTGGGGTGCGTTTTGTTTTGAGCTAGGTTTAGGCTTTAGGGTTGAGGGTTGAGGGTTTAGGGTTTAGGGTTTAGGTGACTAAAGTTTAAACGCTGGCAAAGGAGTCCTCACACCACTACTGTGGCGACTTCGTCGTGAACCCACGTCGTGAACCACGCCTTAAGCCCTAAACCCCAAACCCCAAACCTTAAACCCTAAACCCTAAACCCCAAACCCCAAACCCTAAACCCTAGGCACATCGGCGTCGGAATCGACGACTACCTTGCGGCTGGTGAGCTGAAGGCACCAATGCGGCATGTGTAGTCAGTGGTTTTCGGCACGAAGCCCTAACCCACAGACCATCGCAGAGCAGGGTGCTTCAAGGACTTGTGTGTGCACGGTTTTTGCTCCTGAGCACGACGCCTCTCACACCCTCAAACCCTAAACCCTAGACCCTAAAACCCCTCAAACCCTAAAACCCGAAACCCCTAAAGCCCTAAAACCCAAAAAACCCTAAACACTAAAACCGTACAACCCCAGAACCCTAAGCCCGAACCCCGGATGGTCTTCTTCAGCTTAGCCTGATGTGCTCGGAATCCTTCCCAAATACCCGAAAGCCTTAGGGATCCTACAGTCTGAAAACTATAAAACCCTGAGTCAAAACCCCATCCGCCCCCCTCCCTCCCTCCCCCCGCCCCCCCTTCGCCAAAGCCAGCACGGTCTAAACCCTGAACCCTAAACCCTAGACCCTAAACCCTAAACCCTAGACCCTAGACCCTAAACCCTGAACCCTAAACCCTAAACCCTAGACCCTAAACCCTAAACCCTAAACCCTAAACCCGCCACTTGGCCGGACACTGCGCAGGACGGCGGCACCATGATTGCAGCCGTTTACGAGGAACAGACTCCCGGGCTTGAGGGCTTCGGTGGATGTAGGGTTCAGGGTTCAGGGTTTAGGGTTTAGGGTTTAGGGTTTAGGGTTTAGGGTTTAGGGTTTAGGGTTGCGGGTTTAAGGTTTAGGGTTTAGCGTTTAGGGTTTAGGTTTAGGGGCCTGTGGTGGACCACCCCGGACTCGGACTGCGTGCCTAGGCCTTCGAGGCTGATGCCCTCGAGCATCTTAGCCCAAGACCCTACGTACACCTTTGACACCCTAGCTCCTCCCTAAACCTTGAACCCTAAACCCTAAACCCTAAACCCTAAACCCTAAACCCTACACCCTAGAACCCTATAACCCTAAACTGGAAACCCGAAACCCTAAGCCCCAAACCCCACACCCCAAACCCCAAAGCCCTAAACCCCAAACCCTAAAGCCCTAAACCCCAAACCCTAAATCCTAAACCCTAAACCCTAAACCCCAAACCCTCCCAGCTGCTGGCAGGAGATCGAGCGCCCCGACCATGGCAGTTCGAAGGCGGCAAAGCTCCGCCAACAAGACGAGAGGCGCTAGGGTTTAGGGTTTAGGGTTTAGGGTTTCGGGTTTCGGGTTTAGGGTTTAGGGTTTATAAGGGTTTAGGGTTTAGGATTCAATGTAGTTTTTGTTCTTGTGTCTTACTTGGTGTATAGTGGTCGGGCTTCGGGGATCTTGAGTTTCACAAGTATCACGGCGACGGCAACAATCCGTTGCCAGGTAGGACCGCCCCATGGGCCTAGCCGGTGAGGCTGTAGTTCAGGCACCCGCCAGGTGCTCGAGAGAGTCTCGAAAAGAAGCGAGACAAGTGAGCGCCCGCCACTGGGTTTTGGCGGTTTGCTGTGGGCTGGAGACGAGGTCTCGTGTCCGTCGGCACTTCGCGACATTGCAAGCTTGGATTTGTTCAGTTTGTGCTTCCTCTGCTTTCTCGGCTCGGGGCATGGCCATGTGCTCGCACCAGCCACCGAAGGTAAGATTGGAATAACATGTCATGGCGGTATAGATTATTGTGCAATGCCAGCAGCTATCTGTGTCAGGACTTGCTGCAGGTAGCAACCCACATACCTCGACACCTGTGCTAGGCTTAGGGCTCGAGAGGCCACACAAGTATTTCTGGACTTGAGAAGCTGAGACAAGCTTGGGAAGACCCCGTCCCCGGTTCCGACAAAATGGGCGGACTGGGCCCCTGGTCTTACAAACAAGCCCATAGCTTGCTACTTGTTTTCGTACTGGGGAATTAGATACCTTATACCCCCTACTTGGAGGTTCATGGGTAGTTATAAGTGCGGTTAGAAGTATAAGGTATCTAAACTTACAACTGCTTATTATAGCCTTATTTAGGGCTCTAGCTACCCATGAACCTTCAAGTAGCCCTAACCCCTAAGCCCTATAAACCCTAAACACCCCCTTACAGAAGCCCCTAGGGTTATAAAGGGACCCGAATTCCCTCTTTTCCGAGTAAGCAAGGGCCCCGAGCCTGAATTCCTCTATTGAGGGATCGGGGCATGTCACGGAGGTTTCAGGGCTGTAGGTTGTAGGGCTTTGGGTTTGTTGAGGGTTTTGGGGTTTTGGAGGGCTTCACGGCTGCAGCCTCTGGGGTTTATGCGTGTTAATTAGGCGCTAGCCTGTGTTGCAGTGGACTGAGGAGATTTGGCAGAGCTGGAGGCAGAGCTCATCAAGAGGAATCGTGAGATCGCCAAGGTGCGAACAGTCTCAGGATTTCGGCTTAGGACCGTTCAGGTAGTTTTGTAGACACTTTTTAGTATGTGTACACGTATATGTAGATAGATATAGAGAAAGAGATAGATATAGATATAGAAATAGATATAGATATAGACAAGATTGCATATACATAATAATACACATGCATATATGTATATTGTTATACCAAACATTTTAAATACCCGTCGGCTCAGATGTCAGGGCTGCATTTCAAGCCCCCCCCCCCCCCCCCCCAAAAAAAAAAAAAAAAACGCCGCGAAACCTAAGGCTGCCACCAGTTTCCTAACCAAACCCTAAAGCCTTCAACGCCTGAACCCCAAACCCTGACGCCTCAAAATCCTCAAACAACAATCCCCTGCCCTACTTCAACCAGTCGATACCTAAAAGCCTGAAAGCACGGCCTGGCCCAGAAAAGCCTAAGCCCAGAAGCCACCGGCCCTAATTAAGCCCGAAACTCTACACCCGAAACCCTATACCCTAAACCCTAAACCCTACACCCTAACCCTGTAGCCTCACCATGTCGGAAACTGTCTTGAGTTCCCGAAGCCCTCAACCCTCCCGCAACCTTCAACCCTGAAGCCTAAACTGAACCCTAAAACCCTGAACCTTCAAACTTAAACCCTAAGTCCCTAAAAACCCTAACCCAAGCCTCAAACCTTCAATCCTAAACCCAAAAAACCCTAGAACCCTAGAACCCTAGAACCCTAAAACCCTAAAACCCTAAAACCCTAAAACCCTAAAACCCTAAAACCCTAAAACCCTAAAACCCTAGCCCTAAACCCTAAATCCCCCCACCCACCCCCCCCCCCCCCCCTAAGTAAGCCTGTAGCCTCAGCGTGCCGAAAGCCCGAAACCCTAAACCCTAAACCCTAAACCCTAAACCCTAAACCCTAAACCCTAAACCCGAAACTCCTTCGAGTTGAATGACATGCTCCAGAGCGCTCCCAGCATTCTAAGGGGCCAAAGGAAAGGTAGCTGTCTGGGATGCCCCGCCGTGCCCTAAACCCTAAACCCTAAACCGTAAACCCTAAACCCTAAACCCTAAACCCTAAACCCTAAACCCTAAACCCTAAACCCTAAACTCTAAACCCTAAACCCGAAACCCGAAATCCTAAACCCTAACCCCTAACCCCTAAACCCTAAATCCATTTAGGGTTCCCGAAACGCCCTACACCCCCTACACTCCCAAACCCGCAACAGTACCCTTAAACTTAAACCCTCCCCTTTCCCCCCACGCCCCAAACCCCCCAACAAAAGCCCCAACACCCCCCCCCCCCCCCAAAAAAAAAAAAAAAAAAAAACAAGAAACAAAAACACAAAAACAAAAAACAAACTCCAAAAGCCGCAAAGCCGCGCATTGTGCTCCTGACTGGGAAGCCCAGGTCCGCGACGACGTTCTGAAAGTGGAAAGGCGCCCAATCGCCCTCAACTTGCGACCCCCCGAACCCTGCTCCAAGGTTTACCCCGGTCCGGTTAGGGTCTGGAGATCAGTAACGTTTAGGGCTTAGGGTTTAGGGCTTTGGGCTTTGGGCTTAGGGCTCAGGGCTTGGGGCTTTGGGCTTTGGGCTTTGGGCTTTGGGCTTTGCCTAGGGCTTAGGGCTTAGGGCTTAGTAGGGTTTAGGGGTTTGAGAGTTGTCGTTGCTTGCTTATGAGAGCATCTGGTGTGCTTAGGCTTAGGGCTTAGGGCGTAGTAGGGTTTAGGGGTTTGAGAGTTGTCGTTGCTTGCTTATGAGAGCATCTGGTGTTGCAGTAGGGGTTCCAAGGTTCTTATGGCGTGGGCTTTGGGCTCTGCTTCAGCAATCGCCCTCCCAGAGAGCCGAAACCCTATACTCTATGCCCTAAACCCCATACCCTGACCTTTCGAGCCTTCGACTTGTGTGCGCTGCCCTAAGCAACGCTACAAAGCCCCGAAATCCCAAGAGTTCCTAAGCCTCCCCGCCCCCCCCCCCCCCCCCCCAAAAAAAAAAAAAAAAAAAAACCTAAGCGCTCAACCCCAAGCCCGAAGCCCCAAATGAAATTCAGCCCCCAGGCGCCTTGAAGAATCCCGGAAGCGCAACGACGACCTCCTGGAGCGCATCGCTGTGCTGGACTCTGAGGCCCTTTGTTTGGGGTTCAGGCTTTGGGGGCTTAGGGTTAGGGTCTTTTTTTTGGGGGGGGGGTTTAGGGTTGGGGCTTTTGGCCTTCTGTCGGGCTGATGAGGTAGTATATTCGTAGGGCTTATAGGGTGTAGGGTTTAGGGTTTAGGGTATAGGGTGTAGGGGCTTACTGTGGAGATCTTAAGGCTTATAGGGTGTGCAGGGCTTGGTTTTCAGGGCGTGTGCTAGGGCTTCTCAGGTTACTAACTAGGGTTTATGGGTTTCGTAGCAATGCCAGCGGTGCCCGGCCCGAAACCCTAAACGCTAAACCCTGAACCCTGAACCCTAAACCCTAATCCCTAGACCCTAAACCCTAAACCCTAAACCCTAAACCCTAAACCGCAGGTTACCAAGAAGGATCTTCAGATGAAGGAAGCCGAGCAAAAGGCTTTGGGGGGGGGGGGGGGCTGCGGATGGACTTCCTGACTTTAGGGTTTAGGGTTTAGGGTTTAGGGTTTCGGGTCTAGGGTTTAGGGTTTCGGGTTTAGGGTTTAGGGTTTAGGGTCTAGGGTCTAGGGTTTAGGGTTTAGGGTTGTAGGGTTTCGGGTTTAGGGTTTAGGGTTTAGGGTTTAGCAAGTTCAGGATTTTTGGGGGGGTCTATGACATCTTAGGCGGCTTGGGACACGACTGGCTGAAATGCGCTCCAAGCAGTCACATTTTTTAGGTTTAGGGTTTGGGGTGTGGGGTTTGGGTTTAGAGTTCGGGGTTTAGGGATTTTATAGGGTTATGTCAGATTAGTCTTGCCAGACAATTTTCATGCTGCACGAGGCTGCCCAGCACTTAAACTTCCTCAACAAGCCCTGAAAGCCTTAGCCCGTAAAAGCTCCGCGAAGCGCCTGAAAGCCCCGAAAAGCTCCAAGAAGCCCCTAAAAGCTCCGAAAAGCCCCAAAAAGCCCCCAAAAGCCCCTAAAAAGCTCAACAGCCCCCCAAAAGCCCCTAAAAAGCCCCCCTACAGTCCATGCCAGGCGGCCGATGCTTGTAAAGAGCTCGAAAACAAGGATGCTGCTGTAACGAAGCTCGAGGAGGATCACTGGGAGCTTCGGAGAGTTTAGGGTTGAGGGTTTAAGGGCTGAAGGGTCTCAGGGTTTAGTTTATTGGGGTTTAGGGATTTTGTTGGGGTTTCGAGACTAGCTCTGACTCTCTCTGACCCTGAGCCCATTCAAGTTTTTAAAACGATATATCTATATTATATATATATTTATTTATTTATTTATATTTATAATAGTAATATAGTATAAGCAAGAGCCCTGCGCTGCGAGGACTTGCAAGCTGAACGGGAGCACACGCGTGAGGCGTGCTGTTCGCGTCTCGATTGTAGGCCCTGGGCTGTTCTCATAGGGTTACGTGGGGCCAGTGGCACGAGTCGTGCAAAGCTTCATCCATGCTAGAGCAGCTAGAATGTTTGTTGTAGTGGGTCCCCTTCATGAGTGAAGCTGTTTAATCTGACACCCCTCGACGACGAAAGCCATGTAGACGTCCTTACGTCGTCATGGTTATTACAGACATCTCTCTCTCGCTCTTGTTTGATGTACAGACACATGTTAATTTAACCCACACTTTTTTTAAAGGCTTCAGGTTCAACATTAGTTTAAATGTAAAGCCCAAACCCCACACCCAACGCCTTAGCACCCAAAAGCCCTAAACTCCATATAGCCCAGACCGGCCAGGATCGGGCTGCTGCGGAGGCATCCCAATTCTTAGGTTGGGCCAGGTTGATGGTTTTTGAGGGTTCCTGGGTTCACGATTTAGGGCGTTGGGGTTTAGGGTTCAGGGTTCCGGTTTGTATGGGTGTGAAGGCAACCCGAGGCAACCACGACAACAGCTCATATACCTGCTGTCGAGTGGTCCTTGCTTGCTTGTAACACCTAAGGAAAAGATGGTAGCACCCCGGGGATTGGAACACGTTTAGCGCCTAGGGTTCAGAGTTCCGGCCTGCTGACCAATCCAAAAACCCAATCAGCCTTAAACCCTAACCCCGAAACCCTAAACCATTCCTACATATTCATATATTACTACATATTATACATGACTATATCCATTCTTTATTCTACATTTATATTGAATCTTCCAAGAGTCGGCATACCCCAAACCCATACCCCTTAACCTCTAAAATCAGAACATAAGGAAGGATTTTACCAGACCCCTTGATTTTTTTTAAGGGGTCTGCCCAAAAGGTATGTTTTGGGATGTTCCCCCTTTTTTCCTAACAGTCCCTAATTGGGATTATCATAGGGGATACTAGAATCCCAATTAAGGACTGTGAGTATAAGGGGGGGTCTGCCCAACAAATATGTTGAATATTTCTTAGATGAGACCTGCGCCTGTCAGGCTCTCGACAAGGCCCATGCCAGCATCGCTCAATTGCTGCTCGGCAGGCCCTTGAAGCAAGTGTTCTTTTCCTTTGTTGGGTTTAAGAGGATCATGTTCAGGAAAATGTTTTACATTTTCCTCGGGTTTAAGGGGATCATATTCAGGAACATCTTAGCATGTTCCTGGGTTTACGAGCATCATGCTCAGGAATTCTGTTTCGGAGGGTTTTTTTTCAGGGCCATCCGAGGCAGGAGGCCCTCTCCAGCGAGAGGGAGGCGCGCGCCGAGCAGCAAAAAGAGGCCCAAGCCAAGATCAAGGAGCTCACCGACAAGACTCCTACTTAGCCGAAAGAAACTTTTTTGGGTTTCCTTATCTAGTAGGACTCTTACTTAGCCAATATAAACCCTCTTTTGGGTTTCCTTATCTAGTAGGAATTATAACGTTTAGGGCTTTTGATCAAGGAGCTCACCGACAAGACTCGTTTATCCCCCTTTTGGAATTATTCTTTAAAATGTTGTTTATGTAAAACCCAAGAGGGTATTAAAGATACTTTTTTATTAAGGTTCTAAGAAAGGGAGTATAGACTCTTACTTAGCCAATATAAACTTTTTTGGGTTTCCTTATCTAGTGGGAATAATAAAGTTTAGGGCTTTTCAATGTCAAAATAAAGCCCGAAATAGCTGAACTTTAAACTTTTTTGGGTTTCCTTATCTAGTCGGAATGATAAAGTTTTGACCTTTTCAACGTCAAAATAAAGCCCGAAATAGCTGAACCTTAAGCTTTTTTGGGATCCCTCATCTAGTAGGAATAATAAAGTTTAGGACTTTTTTGGGTTTCCTCATCTAGTAGGAAGAATACAGCTTAACCTTTTTTATTCCTGGGCTGATGGAGCAGCCAAGGATTGCAGCGATGCAGTCTGAGCATGCTGCTGCGCTGGAGCGAAGCAAATCCTTAGAGGCCAGGAGCAACTTGGCAGTTGAATGAGCGGTTTAGGGTTTAGGGTTTAGGGTTTAGGGTTTAGGGTTTAGGGTTTAGGGTTTAGGGTTTAGGGTTTAGGGTTTAGGGTTTAGGGTTTAGGGTTTAGGGTTTAGGGTAGCTGAATGAGTAGACACTTTACACTGTTGGGATAGTCTCATTTTCTGTTTTTTGGGGGGGCCTTATACCCTAAGCCCCTAAACCCTAAACCCTAAACCCTAAACCCTAAACCCACAAGGAGCAACTTGGTATCTGAATGAGTAGACACCTTACACTTCTGGGCGACTCGAATGCCCTGTTGAACTGAAAGTGTACATGTTTTTTAACCCTGAACCCTTGGCAGCTGAATGAGTAGACACTTTACACTGTTGGGCTACTCGAATTCCCCTCTCTAGAACTGAAAGTGTACTTTTTTTTTTGGTGGGGGGGGGGTGGCCTTATAATTACCCCAACCCCTATACCCCAAACCCTAAACCCTAAACCCTAAACCCTAAGCCCTAAACCCTAAACCCTAAACCCCAAACCCACTCAGCAACTAAGGCAAGGATGAGGCCCAGAGTCTCACAGCTCAGCTGGGCCAGCTGCGCTCGGAGCTCGTCGCTGAACAGGAGGGTCGCGCAGCCGAGTCTTCGGAGGCAGCCGCAGTTGCAGATCAACTGCACAGGAACCTTAGTAGAAGAGTTATGTAACCTTTAGCCTTTTTGGTGGCCTTTAGAATCCCTATAAAATCCTCAGTAGAGTTATGTAGCCTTTAGCCTTTTTGGCGGGGCTTTATCAGAACTTCTACAAAAATCCCAAAGGTGAACCTTTAGGAACCTTAGTAGTAGAGTTAAGTAGCCTTTAGCCTTTTTGGGGGGCCACAAGACTCCCTATGTAATCCTTAGTAGCCTTAGTAGCAGAGTTATGTAACCTTTAACTTTCTTGGGGGCCTTATCAGAATCCCTCTAGAATCCCAAAGGTTAGCCTTTAGTTCCCCAAGGAATACTGGACTAAGGAACATCAAGCAGCTGCACGAGGACATGGCGAGTGAAACGGAGGCACGATCGGTGCAGGAGAAGGAGGCAGCTGCCACGATCAAAGAGCTCACGGAGAAGGCTGCAGCACTGCAGCTAGGCAGGCCCTTGTTGGATTTGTTTTTTTGTGTTCACACTTTCCTCATATGGTGGGCATAAAAAAGGATGATCCTCTCCTGGGACATTTTTTCTCAGATGGTTTCTGTGTCCAACCAAGGCAAGCGGAGCACGCCGCAGCAGCAGAACGAGGCCAGACTAGGGAGGCTCGAGCCCAGGAGGAGGTGGAGAAGCTGACTGAGGAAGTGGGCCGGCTCCTCTCCTGTTCTGGCATCCGAGTTTTCGGGAGTCTGCGGACTCTAGAAATTGACAGACCCCGACTCCTACGATACATCCGAAGCCCGAACCCTACACACCCGAAACCCCCTAACCCTAAACCCTAACCTCCCTAACCCTAAACCCTAAAACTCCCTAACCCTAAACCCTAAACTCCCTAACCCTAACCCTAAACCCTAAACCCCCTAAACCCGAAGGCCCCAAGTAGCCAGTGCAGTGTCCGAGGGTTACAAAGCATCCCGAGGCTTCAATCCGACCTCTCCACCGAGCAGGACTTTTTGAGGCTAAGGGGTAGCGTTTGGGGTTTAGGGTTCAGGGTTTAGGGTTTAGGGGTTAGGGTTTAGGGTTTATAGAGGTTAGGGTTCAGGGTTTAGGGCACCCCGAAGGGTTTAGGGTTTAGGGTGTAGGGTTCAGGGCATAGGGGTTTAGAGCACCCTTAAATCGTAAAGGGTTTAGGGTTTAGGGTTTACCCAAACAACCCCAAACCCAAGCCCTAAACCCGGGGGGGGGGGGGGTGCTAGGCACTGTCAGCCGACAACTCAGGCTCGATGTAAAGCACCCGCCTTGAACCCCACAAAGCTCCATAAGCCCACCCCATAAGTCAAATAACCACGATAGTCCCTAATCCTAAACCCTAAACCCTGAACCCTAAACCCTAAACTCGATAAGCCCAAACCCTAAACCCTATAAGGCCCTGTTCAGGATGGTAGAAGCTGGACCGAGCCTTCGGGGCACTTGGTTTTTAATGTTTTTGACTCGGCGCTTGTTTTGCCTGATGTAGGGCTCAGGGTTTAGGATTTGAGTTTGGGGTTTAGGGTCTAGTGCTTAATTAGGGTTTGGGGTCTAGGGTTTGTTCAACCTCCAGCACCCTCAAACCCTCAAGAAACCCCAGCTGTATCTTCGGGGGGGCTTAAACCCTAAACCCTAAACCCTAAACCCTAAACCCTAAGCCCTAAGCCCTAAGCCCTAAGCCCGAAGCCCTAAGCCCTAAGCCCTAAGCCCTAAGCCCTAAGCCCTAAGCCCTAAACCCTAAACCCTAGCGCGAGCGACCGCAGGAGCACAGAGTCCGCAGCGAGCAAGAGCGAGGGGTGGAACAGCGGAATGCAGACGAGGAGGGACCTGGGCCTGTGGGCTTAGGGCTTCAGGTTCAGGGTTTAGGGGTATAGGGTTTAGGATACTTGGGATAAGATGTTTCGGAGTTTGGTGAAGAGATTCAGGCCCGAGCCAGTGTCTAAAACTGGCAAGCTCGATGTTGTTCATGTATTCGTGCGCTCATGACGAGGGCGTGTTTTTGGGTAAGGTGCTCATGGAGGTCGGGGCCCACTTAGGCTGGATCTCGCTGGTCTTAGTGCGATTCCACTTGCCTGCACGTCTTTCTATCCCCTCAGCCTGCCGCCGTAACAACATCAGAAAGCAAAGTCAATCAAACTCGGAAACCCAAAGAACTGTAAACCTGGCGAGGAATTGAGGAGAGCGAGGGACACAATCCAACAACTGCGCGACGCAGCCAACAGCGCAGCCGACACCCACGCCAGCGAGCACAAAAACGCGTTGGCCAAGATCGAGGAGCTCACCGAGAAAGTATCCAGTTGGCAGGCCGAGCACGCGGCAGCAGTAGAGAGAGGTGACACTTTGGAGGCCAAAGGCAAGGCGGATGTGGACAGTTTGTCCTCCCAGCTGGACCAGCTGCGTGCTGACCTCAGACTTGAGCAGGAAGGGCGCGCATCCGATGCCTCCAATGCGGCTGCTGCCTCTGAGGAGCTGACCTCCACAATCCAGAGGTTGCAAGAGTCCGCCAGCAGCGCAGCCGACACCCACGCCAGCGAGCACAAGAACGCGTTGGCCAAGATCGAGGAGCTCACCGAGAAAGTCTCCAGTTGGCAGGCTGAGCACGCGGCAGCTGTAGAGAGAGGTGACGCTTTGGAGGCCAAAGGCAAGGCGGATGTGGACAGTTTGTCCTCCCAGCTGGAGCAGCTACGTTCTGACCTCAGACTTGAGCAGGAAGGGCGCGCATCCGATGCCTCCAAGGCGGCTGCTGCCTCTGAGGAGCTGAACTCCACAATCCAGAGGTTGCAAGAGTCCGCCAGCAGCGCAGCCGACACCCACGCCAGCGAGCACAAGAACGCGTTGGCCAAGATCGAGGAGCTCACCGAGAAAGTATCCAGTTGGCAGGCCGAGCATGCGGCAGCAGTAGAGAGAGGTGACACTTTGGAGGCGAAAGGCAAGGCGGATGTGGACAGTTTGTCCTCCCAGCTGGACCAGCTGCATGCTGACCTCAGACTTGAGCAGGAGGGGCGTGCGTCCGATGCCTCCAAGGCGGCTGCTGCCTCTGAGGAGCTGAACTCCGCAATCCAGAGGTTGCAAGAGTCCGCCAGCAGCGCAGCCGACACCCACGCCAGCGAGCACAAGAACGCGTTGGCCAAGATCGAGGAGCTCACCGAGAAAGTCTCCAGTTGGCAGGCCGAGCACGCGGCAGCAGTAGAGAGAGGTGACACTTTGGAGGCCAAAGGCAAGGCGGATGTGGACAGTTTGTCCTCCCAGCTGGACCAGCTGCGTGCTGACCTCAGACTTGAGCAGGAAGGGCGCGCATCCGATGCCTCCAAGGCGGCTGCTGCCTCTGAGGAGCTGAACTCCACAATCCAGAGGTTGCAGGAGTCCGCCAGCAGCGCAGCCGACACCCACGCCAGCGAGCACAAGAACGCGTTGGCCAAGATCGAGGAGCTCACTGACAAAGTCTCCAGTTGGCAGGCTGAGCACGCGGCAGCAATAGAGAGAGGTGACACTTTGGAGGCGAAAGGCAAGGCGGATGTGGACAGTTTATCCTCCCAGCTGGACCAGCTGCGTGCGGACCTCAGACTCGAGCAGGAAGGGCGCGCATCCGATGCCTCCAAGGCGGCTGCTGCCTCTGAGGAGCTGAACTCCACAATCCAGAGGTTGCAGGAGTCCGCCAGCAGCGCAGCCGACACCCATGCCGGCGAGCACAAGAACGCGTTGGCCAAGATCGAGGAGCTCACTGACAAAGTCTCCAGCTGGCAGGCTGAGCACGCGGCAGCAGTAGAGAGAGGTGACACTCTGGAGGCGAAAGGCAAGGCGGATGTGGACAGTTTGTCCTCCCAGCTGGACCAGCTGCGTGCTGACCTCAGACTCGAGCAGGAAGGGCGTGCGTCCGATGCCTCCAAAGCGGCTGCTGCCTCTGAGGAGCTGAATTCCACAATTCAGAGGTTGCAGGAGTCCGCCAGCAGCGCAGCCGACACCCACGCCAGCGAGCACAAGAACGCGTTGGCCAAGGTCGAGGAGCTCACCGAGAAAGTCTCCAGTTGGCAGGCTGAGCACGCGGCAGCAGTAGAGAGAGGTGACACTTTGGAGGCGAAAGGCAAGGCGGATGTGGACAGTTTGTCATCGCAGCTGGACCAGCTGCGTGCTGACCTCAGACTTGAGCAGGAAGGGCGCGCATCCGATGCCTCCAAGGCGGCTGCTGCCTCTGAGGAGCTGAACTCCACAATCCAGAGGTTGCAGGAGTCCGCCAGCAGCGCAGCCGACACCCACGCCAGCGAGCACAAGAATGCGTTGGCCAAGGTCGAGGAGCTCACCGAGAAAGTCTCCAGTTGGCAGGCTGAGCACGCGGCAGCAGTAGAGAGAGGTGACACTTTGGAGGCCAAAGGCAAGGCGGATGTGGACAGATTGTCCTCCCAGCTGGACCAGCTGCGTGCTGACCTCAGACTTGAGCAGGAAGGGCGCGCATCCGATGCTTCCAAGGCGGCTGCTGCCTCTGAGGAGCTGACCTCCACAATCCAGAGGTTGCAGGAGTCCGCCAGCAGCGCAGCCGACACCCACGCCAGCGAGCACCAGAACGCGTTGGCCAAGGTCGAGGAGCTCACCGAGAAAGTCTCCAGCTGGCAGGCTGAGCATGCGGCAGCAGTAGAGAGAGGTGACACTTTGGAGGCCAAAGGCAAGGCGGATGTGGACAGATTGTCCTCCCAGCTGGACCAGCTGCGTGCTGACCTCAGACTTGAGCAGGAAGGGCGCGCATCCGATGCCTCCAAGGCGGCTGCTGCCTCTGAGGAGCTGAACTCCACAATCCAGAGGTTGCAGGAGTCTGCCAGCAGCGCAGCCGACACCCACGCCAGCGAGCACAAGAATGCGTTGGCCAAGGTCGAGGAACTCACCGAGAAAGTCTCCAGCTGGCAGGCTGAGCACGCGGCAGCAGTAGAGAGAGGTGACACTTTGGAGGCGAAAGGCAAGGCGGATGTGGACAGATTGTCCTCCCAGCTGGACCAGCTGCGTGCTGACCTCAGACTTGAGCAGGAAGGGCGCGCATCCGATGCCTCCAAGGCGGCTGCTGCCTCTGAGGAGCTGAACTCCACAATCCAGAGGTTGCAGGAGTCCGCCAGCAGCGCAGCCGACACCCACGCCAGCGAGCACAAGAACGCGTTGGCCAAGGTCGAGGAGCTCACCGAGAAAGTCTCCAGTTGGCAGGCTGAGCACGCGGCAGCAGTAGAGAGAGGTGACACTTTGGAGGCGAAAGGCAAGGCGGATGTGGACAGATTGTCCTCCCAGCTGGACCAGCTGCGTGCTGACCTCAGACTTGAGCAGGAAGGGCGCGCATCCGATGCCTCCAAGGCGGCTGCGGCTTCTGAGGAGTTCAAGAGCGCCGTGCAACGCCTCCAGAACGATCTGTCTCATGGCGATGTTGCAAGGGAGAATTTGCTGAACGAGGCTGCTGACAAAGCACAGCAGCTGGAGCGTCTACAGCTTGAACACGCCAACATGGTGGAACAAGCGCGCAGTGCGTCCGAAGCAGCTGCCAATGAGAAGGAGGAGTTGATCCGGTGACTGGGCAGCATTTTTGATGATCAGCAGGCCTGCATTCTTTCCCCCTAATAATTACCATCCACTATCCTTCTTCCCCCACAAAGAAGTAGGGGATCTATCCATGCTCAACAGTTAGGGGAGGTTCGGCCTTATGGAAACTTAAGGGGCGCCTGGGGCAGGGGTGGGTGGAGGGGGGGGGGAGTTGTTTTTCAGGGGGGGCCCCTAAACCTAAACCCCAAATCCGATTGGAGGCTGCTCACCTCGCACGAAGCGACACCCTGTTTAGGCATTGAGCGTCTACACAGTTTGAGCCCTACGCCCTGAACCCTCAATCCCGACCCTGCTGTCAACTTTCTGAAGCAACCCTATAACCCTAAACCCTAAACCCTGGTCCTTTCAGAAACCCTCCGGAGGTCGCTGGAGAAGTGTCGAGCAGAGTGTGGAGAGGCCCTGGCTTTAAAAGAAGCCACAGCCAGTGGCGCGGCCAGCTTGGTATCTGCCCAGGCGCAAACCCTAAACCCTAAACCCTAAACCCTAAACCCTAAACCCTAAACCCTAAACCCTAAACCCGCAACCTCCCAGGGAGCAGGGATGGGTTCGATTTTTTTCGTTCTATTACCCTATGCTTCTAGAGACCTCATAGTTCAAAGTAGGGCCCCTGGAAGTATAGGGATACATCATCATCGGATCAAGCATGTTCGCGTCTTTGAGTTGATAAACTTTAAACCCTAAACCCTAAACCCTAGTAGGCCCCTGGAGCCTTAGCTTCCGATTTCCATTTGTCATCAGCGCACTTGACAAAGCAAAAGACGCGGCGTGACTGCCGCAGCTCAGACATACAGGAGCCTTAATTTGGGGGGGGGGGGGGGGGGGGGGGGCGGCGGCTTCCCGTAATGGAGGTATCGTTTTTGGGTTCCTGTAGTAAGTAAGGAGCATCCCCAACTCCTAAACCATCCTCCGAACATCTGGAGAGCTGCGGCAAAAATGGGTCACGCTTCGCCCCGGGTTTAGGGCCGGGTTGTGTTGCAGAGCATTCGCAAGAGGGCTTGAGGTTTACGGGCAGAATCGAACGCAGGAGCCATGCGAGCCTAGACCCTAAACCCTCAACCCTACAGGCCCTAAACCCCACAGCGTACGTGGAGGCAAAGCCTTTGGGGAACGTGGATTCCGTCGCTCTGTTTGGCCATGATTTGTTTGCTCCCCTTCGTACTTGAAGGTTCATGAGTTCTGAGTAGGGTTGTGAGTACCGTTATTTATCTATGGTTGTTTGGGTGCTGCAGTTTGTAGTTACAAGTACGGTTGAAGGAAAAAGGTTAGAACCGGTTCTAGTCAGAGCCGCCTTTCTTATATCCCCACTTATAACTACCCATGAACCTCCAAGTAGGGGTATCCCCTCGGATCTACCACCCCAAAACATTGGGTTTTGCGCCTTAATAGGGACTCTAGTACCACCCCCCACCCCTATTCTAATCCCTACTAGGGCTGTTAATATAAGGGCGAACATCCGAAAATCCCAAGGTTTAGTATAGGGCCTTTAGGGGTCGGAATAATTACTAATAGCATTCCACGGTGGTCCCTTTATACCTATAGTAGGATAACCCCCTCCCCCCCAAATCCATTTTAATCATTCAGGCCCCTACAGTAGCCCTAAACCCTAAACCCTAAACCCTAAACCCTAAACCCTAAACCCTAAACCCTAAACCCTAAACCCTAAACCCTAAACCCTAAACCCTAAACCCTAAACCCTAAACCCTAAACTCCTGCTAGGCTGAGTTGCAGCGGCAACTCGAGGAGGAGAAGCAGCAGCACGCGCAAACCCGGGAGCAGCTGGAGCTCGCTCACGGGGCCCACGAAGTTGCCAAGGCAACTTCGTTTAGGGTTTAGGGTTTGGGGTTGGGGGTTTAGGGTTTAGGGTTTGGGTTTAGGGTTTAGGGTTTAGGGTTTAGGGTTTAGGGTTTAGGGTTTAGGGTTTAGGGTTTAGGGTTTAGGGTTTAGGGTTTTTAAAGGTTTAGGGTACCCGGAGGGATCTTTGATTTGTTCTGAACATTTAGGCCAACATGCAAGAGCAGCAGATTTGGTCCTCATTCTTGTTACTTCACCAAACCCGAAGCTCTAAACCCCCAAACCCCTAAACCCCTAAACCCCTAAACCCGAAATCCGAACTCTAAACTCGAATCCAGCCTTCCTGAATCCCGGAATCATCGGACAGCAGTCTACGCTGGGGCATCCGCGCGGTGATGTCTCACCCCAACACCCTAAACCATCCCTAAACCCCAGACCCTACGCCCTAAACCCCAAACCCTAAACCACCCCAAGCTAAGCCGCCCCAAACCCTAAGTCCTGAGCCGAAAAACTCTAAACCCTAAACAGACCACCGAAGCTCTGAACCCTAAACCCCAAACCCCAAACCCCAAACCCCAAACCCCAAACCCCAAACCCCAAACCCCAAACCCTAAACCCTAAACCCTAAACCCCAAACCCTAAACCCTAAACCACGCATAGCTCCGAACGTTGAGGCTGGCTTGCAAGAACGCATCGACCAAGAGCAGCAACTCCATGCACGAGCCCGGGAGCCTCGGCTGCAGCTCCAAGTCTTTTGGACAGACAGAGAGAGAGAGAGAGAGAGAGAGAGAGAGAGAGAAAGAGAGAGAGAGAGAGAGTGAGTGACTGAGTGAGTGAGTGAGTGAGTGTAAGAGAGAGAGAGAGAGACAGAGAGAGAGAGAGAGAGTGAGTGAGAGTGAGAGAGAGTGAGAGAGTGAGAGAGAGTGAGAGAGAGTGAGAGAGAGTGAGATTTAGGGTGTAGGGTTTAGGGGTTCGGGATGAGGGCTTGGGGTTTCAAGGGAATGAGACTCGTACCCCGAAGGTTGTACCCTTAAAGGTTCCCTTTAATAAGCTCCTTATATGGCCCTGGTATGCTTCATATGGCCCTGGTACTCTTTGAAAAGGGTCCCCCAAAACCCCAGGGTACAACCTTAGGGGTCCAAGGTAGTCCCATGACGCAGGGTTTGGGTTTTATGGGTTAGGATTCGTTCCCCTTGTACTAACAGTCCTGAATAGGGATGATAGTGCCCCCTATTACAATCCTTATGAAAGACTGTTAGTATAAGTGGGAACAGCCCTAAACCCTAAATCCTAAAGCCTAAACGCTAAACCCTAAACCCCTAAACCCTAAACCCTACGTTATTCCAAGGCTAGGGTTTGTTCTCAGAGAGCTGACCATAGGAGCAGTTGGAAGTGGAGATGGGCTCCTACGCCGTGGAGAAGGCTCGGGAGTGATGTATGATTTATGCCGGATCTTTACACCCCTAAACCCTAAAACCCTGAAACCCTAAAACTTGCACTAAATTAAGCTCTCAACCTACATCCCTCAAGCTACGCCCTGACGGAAATTCTAAACCCTTGCCCTGCAGGCTCTCAGCCTAGCTGAACCCAAACCTAAACCTTACACCCTATACCCTAAACCCTATGGCAAGGTTAGGGCTTCGGGGTAAGTTTTGGGTTCGCGGTGAGGGCGTTAATACACCTAAACCCCAAACCTCAATTCCTAATTCAACCCTAAACCCTAAACCCTAAACCCTAAACCATAAACCCTATAAGCCCAAATCCTAAGCCCGGCTTAGGGATTTCGATCAGGCCAATGCTCAGCAGGAGCTTCAGAGTGAACGGCAGCTTCATCTTGAAGTGAGGCAGCAGCTGCAACTGGGCCACACTTGCGTAAGAACAGTGTTTTCATTATAATTATATATGTATATGTGTGTGTGTATCTATCTGTCTATCTATACACATATATATATATGTGTGTGTATGTATGTATGTAGGTATGTATGTACGTATAGATAGATAGATGTATACGTATTTTTTCCTCTATGTCGGTTTCTTTTTCTCTCTCTCTACATTAGGGTACCTTGTTGGGTCCTTTTTCTAAGGGTGCCGTACTATATACAGCAGGGGGTCCACAAAGGTACTTCAGTTGAGAGATCTATCCATGTTTAATTTCTTGCAGAAAAAATACATTTCGACAGCAGGAGAGAGAGCGAGAGAGAGAGAGAGAGAGAGAGAGGGAGAGAGACAGAGAGCGAGAGCTACACGGATGTGTCTGATTATGGATTTACTTTTTCATGCCTTTCTTGGCCATGCCAGCAAAATCCTTCAACAGGATCATCATTGGCCTGTCCCTCCCTAATTCCCCCCTTGACAAGAGCCCCTGCAACACGCTTCTGACAACACCTGTGACATGTCAAACGTTAGATTTGAGGGCTTTGTTTGAGCTGCCCTCAAAAATCTAAACCCTAAGCCCCAAATGCCTTTAACTCCCTAAACCCTGAGTCTTAAATGCCCCTAAATACCCTAGAATACCCTAGAATTCCCTAAAGCAACAATGCAAAGGCAGCAGCAGATTCAGTCGCATGCCGAGCTTGGCGAGCGCCTGGCTGCCGAGCAACAGGCTCACCTCGAGACAAAGGCGCGCCTGGCGACCGAGACTTGGGCTGGGCTTGTTTAGGGTTTAGGGCTAGGGTTTCGGGTTTAGGGTTTAGGGTTATTAGGGCTTTAGGATTTGTGGTTTAGGGTCTTGGGTTTGTGGTTTTTGGGGAGTTTGAGGGGTTTTGGGGGTTGGGATTTAGGGGTTTTCGGGGTTTAGGGGATCCAAAGTGCT
Source organism: Symbiodinium natans (assembly GCA_905221605.1). NCBI lineage: Eukaryota > Dinophyceae > Suessiales > Symbiodiniaceae > Symbiodinium > Symbiodinium natans. The sequence continues at coordinate 49,942 of CAJNDS010000691.1, forward strand.
CGTTAGAGGCGTAGCCGAAAGGTCAGCCACTTGCTTGCAATGGCAGAGCGAAGTTTATGTTGGTCCGGTGTACAAATCACCACCCAACCCTCAACCCTAAACCTGCACGCGAAGATCTTCCGTACGTTGACACGTTCCGTTACGTGCTCTGACATTGCAACTTTGGGAGGTTTTCTTTGGATTGAGGGCCCATATATCTGGTCTTGCTGAGATTTTGGTTCAGGATACCTAGACGCCCACTGGCAGTTGCTTTTGGGATCGCTCCCTTAGGGTTTAGGGTTTAGGGTTTAGGGGTTAGGGTTACCAACCACAAAAATCACTCACATCCTCGGGCGTACCGGGGCTACTTGGAGGTTCATGGTACTTGTTCATCAGTTATAACTGTACTTGTATCTGTACTTATAACCACATTAGGGCACTTTAGGGGGCTTATAAGTGGGCTATAAGTAGAGTTATAACTGGTTCATAAGTGCCATGAACCTCCAAGTAGGTTTTGTCCAACTATGGGGGGGGGTCGTAATCATGACTAATGGTATTCCCTTATGGTCCCTTTAAACTTATACTAGAATGATCCCCAAGACTCTATTCTAATTGTTAAGGCCCTACATTATTTAGCCTGTTTCCTAAATTGCGCATGTGCAGGCAGCTCACGAGGAGGCACGCCCAGCAACTCATGCTTCGCCACGTGCACGTCACGATTACTTCTAGGTCAGCATGCAGGTTGACACGGATTTGCTCTGACATGGCTTCCCGCAGGCAGAAAGAGCCCCTCGCCCCAACCAGAAACCCAGAATCTGCGCACGCTCATGGCTCAACGCGTTCCGGATAGCATTCGCTGGCTTAGATTGTATACCGGTGCAGATTGTGCACGGGCAGCGCCGAGTGTGATGATGCAGCAAAGAGCCATGCAGCTGAAAACTCTCCACTTGCTCCAATTCCAGTGGTCAGGGGGTGAGGTCGCCTTCTCTCAAAGGTTTCGGGGTGTTCGACGAACTGCCATACCATTTCTTTGCGCGGCAGCCATGAATCGCATCCTGACGTGCGACTTGGGCGTCGCATTAAGTGCCAGAGTCCTGTGGTCTTGTCTTGTGAACCTTTAGCAGGGCGCAGAGTATCGTTTTAGGGTTTGAATCCTAAACCCTATCATAGTTGGAAGACATCAGGCGATGGTTCAGGGCTTCGGGATTTAGGTTTGAGGGCCAGGGTCTAAGGTTTAGGCTTTCGGGTACAATGGACAAATCATGAAGAACAGTCTTTGGCGAGACTTGACCAACACATACAACCCTCTACCGCTACTAAAGCCTAAACGCCTGCAGGCAGACACTGGTCCCCACGTGGCCGCCCCCGGTCTTCTTACAAAAGTTGATTGCTCCTAGGTAGGATAAGGGAGACCCTTCAATGGGAACCCTTCTTAACCCTCTTCTGGCTCCCTTAAACCAGGAACCTTATTGAGAGGGTCTATATCCCCAAGGGTCCCTCAAATCCTATCCCCGAATTGCAAGCTAGTCTCTGGGCAATGAGTTTGGGGCCGGATAGGATTAACATCTACCTAATCCCTAAGCCCTAAACCCTAAACCCTAAATCTACATCAACCCTAAATGCCCTAGACAACCTGAGGCATCTACAACATCCCCATTTGCGGCGGCTTTTGCGCTCCGACGAAGAGCCCAGAGGACTTCATCGGGCTGCTTAGGCTCGGGGTTCGGCAGCTTAAGGGTTTTGTGTTTAGGGTTTAGGGTTTAGGGTCAGGGAGGGTTCAGGTTTCAGGTCAGGGAGGGTTCAGGGTTCAGGTTGGTTTTAGGGTTTAGGGTTGCGGGTTTAGGCTGAAGAGACTTTCGGGCGGCGCTGTTTAGGGTTTCTATAGGGTTTCCATGGTTCTTGGGGTTCTAGGGTATGTAAAGGGATTCTGGGGTTTAGTTTTTTTTTTTGTTCCCCACCTTCGGTGTGGGGTTGTCAGATTTTAAGCTCAGCTCTTCTCCGCGCCCGGAACTCTTCTCCTCGCCCGGTCTACTCCTCGCTCATCCCCGGAGTCCCCAACCCCAGAGTATCCCTGCAACCCTAGAGTGTCCTTGGAGTGCCCAACCCGTCCCTGGAGTGCCCAACCCCAGAGTGTTCCTGGAGTGCCCAACCCCAGAGTGTCCCTGGAATGCTTAACCCCAGGGTGTCCCTGGAGGGCCCAACCCCGGAATGTCCCTGGAGTGCCCAACCCCAGTTGCAAGCGAAAGCTAAGAAAGCATTGGTTTGAGCATCTTATTTGCGTTCTTTCTTAGTAACGAGGATCAAGGTGGGGATTTTCGAAGTCAACTGGTTTTTGTGTTCCTACAGGGGTCCTTTTCTTCATTAGGATCCTTTTGCCAGCACTGCTTGCTTGTGGTGCCTCGTAAGCTATGGGAGACGCTGCCAGGGGGGGGGGGGGGTTAGGGTTTAGGGTTTAGGGTTCAGGGTTTAGGGGTCACCCTTGAACCAAACCAGAAAATTCGTTGGTGCAGGTTTCACCCAGGGAGTCCTATAGCTTGGAAAAATCGGGCTGGGGTTTGGGGTTAGGGTTTGGGGGATCTTTTGTGGGGTTTACGGCTTAGAGAACGTTTGGGAGTGCTTTTCTGCTTACTTAGCCAATAACTGAACTATTTGTTTGGGGCTTCCTTATTCAGTAGAGATGAAACTCTGTTGTTTTGGGGTCTCCTTATTCAGTAGAAATAATAAAGTTTATCCTTCTTGTGGTTGAAGTAAGTCTGACACAGAGCGTCCTGTGCGCGGGAAGGAGAGCATCCTCCGACACTTCTCGAATGAGTATACGCTGCCTTTGGCTGGGGTGGCTACCTCGCAGTTGGCTCTGTCAAGCATTTTGGGCGCAGTGTCTATAGATAGAGTTGTAGAGCAGGTCTAGACAGCCTAAACCTTATAAACCCCATTATACCCTAAACCTTATAAACCCTATACCCTAAACCTTATAAACCCTATACCCTAAACCTTAAGCCCTAAACCGCAGTCGGGGTGCTTGAAGCACCTGCCTGCACCCCCCCCCCCCCCATCCGCAGCAAAACACCTTTATCCTTTGGGCTACAGGGCTTTGGGGTTTAGGGTCTAGGGTTTAGGGTTTATGGAAATCCTAAACCCAAAATTCTATTAGACCTTAAACCCCAGAAGAGGCTTGCGCTCAGGTCTAGGGTTACCCTAAACCCTAAACCCTAAACCCTAAACCCTAAACCCTAAACCCTAAACCCTAAACCCTAAACCCTAAACCCTAAACCCTAAACCCTAAACCCTAAACCCTAAACCCTAAACCCTGAATGGTTTTTATGTGTTTCCAACCCCAGGCTAAACCCTCTTGGCCCTCAATCTCAGCCGTAAAGAACCCCCTCACACCGCAGCCTAAGCACAAGCCCCTCTTGGCCCTAATTGGGTTTAGGGTTTAGGGTTTAGGGTTTAGGGTTTAGGGTTTAGGGTTACTTAAACCCTAAACCCGAAACTCTAAACCCTAAACCCTAAACTCAAAACCCCAAAGCCCTGAATTCAAGACCTGTCGCGCCAAGGTTTTCATGAAGCTGAACCGTTGCCTCGAGACCAATGCCCCCTGGACACCAGAACTGCGGAACACCCCTAAACCCCCTGAACCCTTCGGGTTTAGGGTTTAGGGTTTAGGGTTTAGGGTTTAGGGTTTAGGTTACATGGTCCCTGAATGTAGGCCCGATTAAACGGGGGGACGCCTGGGCTTATATACCCCTTATATACCCTATAAAGCCCAAAAGGCCCCCATACTTCAGAACCGAGGGAGCATTTTCAGGGACTGTAAACTAACTCTTAGAGGGAGTTTAAAAGGCTTCGGGGCGTGGTTCGGAGCTTTTGGGCTTTTCGTGCTGTTTTGAGGGTTTCAGGGCGTGTTTGGACTGGGGTTTCGGTGGCTTCGTGGTTTGAGGGTTCAGGGTGCACATATGCGACGGTTTCGGAGATTAGGAGTTTGAGTCGAGAGTTTCGGGGCCTGGTGGTTTGATCAAACCCTGAACCCTGAACCGTGAACCCTGAACCCTGAACCCTGAACCCTAAACCCAAGACAGAGACCAGGCGTGCTGCCGACACTGCGGCGGCACTGGCACTGCTTTTGGCAGGCGGAACCGTCGCACCCGGGCACATTTTGGAACAGGGTTTAGGGTTTGCCGAAACCCTAAACCCTAAACCCCAAGGTGGTTTGTGGTTTAGACATTGGGGTGGGTTTGGCGTTCGGGCTTGAGGGTTTAGGGTTCAAGGGTTAGCCACTTCGGAGCTTTTCGCGGGCAGGTGGCATATATGGGGCGAAGGCACGACAGGGAGCAACAAGAAAGGGTTTTAGGGTTTAGGGTTCAAACATCCCTACCCTCAAACTGAAGCAATTTCATGGGCACGGACTGGGATCATCTGAGCTCGTAGGGTTAGGATTTAGGGTTTAGGGTGTGCAGGGAGGTTCTTTGCACATGCCCTGCCCGATTTCGACATCGACATTTCGATTCGATTTGGCCGCGATTCGAGCCGATTTTCCGATTCCCCTGCCACCCCCAAGCCAAGGTGGGAGGCTGGGAGGTAGGAGGCTGGGAGGTAGGCTGAGAGGTGAGAGACCCTAAACCCAAACCCTAAACCCTAAACCCTAAACCCTAAACCCTAAACCCTAAAACCCTAAACCCTTCACCGTGGGAGGTGGGGGTTGGCGATTCTGGGAGGTGGGGGGCGGCGATTCTGGGAGGCGGGAGGTTGGGAGATACTTCGACTTAATTATGGTGGCGGTTTCAAATACGGGGTTGGGGGGGGGGGGATCTTGCAGCAAGGATTGCAGGGTGACCCCTCTTAAGAAAGTAGCCTCCCATATATATTTGTACGTACAAATATTATATATATATATACATATATATATATGTACATATATATATATATATATATATATATACGTAACACACACACACACACACACTTTTCAAGACTGTTCGGTTGCCAGGGCTTCTATAGGAATCCAGTAGCTTCGCAAAACGGGTGGGTTTCTAGGGGGAAAGAGAGGTCGGCTCATGGTCATCTCCTTCTGGGTCTCCTTCACGGCCTGGATTTTGAACATCTACGCGGCCCTGGCTCTGTCTGGCAGCCCCGAGGCCGCGCGAGCCCGGAAGTGGGCTGGTGGTTTAGGCGAGTTTCGCCCCATGATGACCCCCGAGTTTTTTTTTTGCTGTGTTTGCTTAGTGGTTTGGTTTCGCAAGAAACGCCTTGACAACTTTGAAAATTGGACTTGTGTGTGTGTCGAAAGCATCGCTGTGCCCAGTGTTTTCGAGTGCCCGCTCGCGCGCGCGTGTCTAAACCGTAGACCGTAACCTGCAACCCCAAACCCCAAACCCTAAACCCCAACCCCTAAACCCCAAACCTATCTCTGGCAGGTCTTGAAGGCCACTGCTTGGGCCACTGGCACCTTCGGATATGGTGGCATCCTGGACCTGTACCCGCCGAGCCCGGCAGGGTTGGGAGGTTCATTGAGGCTGAAGTTTCGGGTTTAGGGTTTTGGGTTTTGGGTTTAGGGTTTGGGGGTTTGGGGTTTAGGGTTTAGGGTTCAGGGCTCAGGAATTAGGGGGGCCAAGGTTCTTTTTGTTTAAAAGGTGTGGCTGGGCCCTCTTTTCTTTAAAAGGTGTGGCTCGGGTTCCTGGTCCCCGCGTCCTCTGGTCCTCTGGTCCTCTGGTCCTCTGGTCCTCTGGTCCTCTGGTCCTCTGGTCCTTTGGTCCTTTGGTCCTTTGGTCCTTTGGTCCTTGGTCCTCTGGTCCCGTGGTGGTCTGGTCCTCTGATCCTCTGGTCCCGTGGTTCTTTGGTCCCTGGTGCCATGGTCCCGTGGTTCCGTGGTCCTCTGGCCCTGGTCGTCCTGCAGTCTATTTCTGAAGCCGCGCAAAGCTTGTTTCAAAGCATATGAATCCATCCAAACCGCTTGAAAGCCCCAACCCCCGCCTTAATTAGGCCGTGCTGCTTGCGTCAAAGCATATGATTCCCTTCCAGACCCATCGTGCGGGCATTGTGTGTGCAAATGGGGCTTTTTAAGCCGTGCAAGCTTGCTTCAAACACCGTATGAATCCCTTCCAAACCCATCGCGCGAGCATTCTGTTTGCAAATGGTTGTGACCCCCCAAGCCCCCTGCTTTCGTGAGCCGTGCACCATCTGAATCCTCTCCAAACCCATCGTTCGAGCATTGTGTTAGGAAAATGGGCAACCCCCCCCACTTCTTTAGGTCGTGCAAGCTTGCGTCAAAGCATATGATTCCCTTCCGGTTGTTTTGTCTCCTGCTGGCGTTTACAGCATTTGCAGCTTCTGAAAATTCAGGCATGCCGCTCTTCACAGTGCTGCTATGTACAGTGTGCCTCTGCAAAGTCAGAAATGCTGCTATTTGCAGTATTTGCAGCCTCTGAAAACGCAGAAAGGCTGCTCTTTACAGTATTTGCAGCCTTTTTAAGCCGTGCAAGCTTGCCTCAAACACCATATGAATCCCCTACAAGCTCACTACGCGAGCGTTCTGTTTGCAAATGGTTGCGCCCCCCCTCAAGCCGCCGGCTTTGTGAGCCGTGCACCATCTGAATCCTTTCCAAACCCATCGTTCGAGCATTTTGTTTGCAACCCCCCCCCCCTTTTCCGGTCTTTTTAGGCCGAGCAAGCATGCATCAAAGCACAGGATTCCATTCCGTTTGTTTTGTCTCATGCCGGCATATACAGCATTTGCAGCGTCTGAAACTCAGACATGCTGCTATGTACAGTATGTTTACAGTACTTCTCAGAAATGCTGCTGTTTACAGTATTTGCAGCCTCTAAAATCGCAGCAATGCTGCTATGTACAGTATCTGTTCTGAAAACGCAGGAATGCTGCCTCTGACAACGCAGAACTCTGGAAACGCAGATTTGCTGCTATTTACAGTATTTGCAGCCTCTGGAAACGAAGAGATGCCGCTATTTGCCGTGCTTGCAGCCTCTGAAGACACAAATGCTAACATTTGCAGTATTTGCCAAGCCAAGTCGAGCCACACCTTTAACAAACAACAGGCTCGACCCACACCTTTTGAGAACAAAAACCCCTCCGCCGATTTGGGGTTTAGGGTTTAGAGATTAGAGTTTCGGGTTTAGGGTTTAGAGATTAGGGTTTCGGGTTTAGGGGTCGTTGAGCCGGCGCTTGTTGGCGAGACTCTAAATCAAGCTATACAGGGGGATTCAAGACATCAGCGGCGGAGTTGGATTTCATGTGTTCCGATTCCTCAAAATCCACACTACCCAACCAAAAAAAGCCCAACAGCTTCAACCCCCTAAACCCTAAAGCGTAAAAACCTCAAAATGTGCAGCCGAGGCAACTATGGTGGCCACCCGGCGTACATGTCTGGGGTCTTTTGTGGGTTTGTGGCCTTCCCCTTATCCATGAGAAGTGGGCGGGTAACGGGCTTGTGGCTCGAGGGTGCTTTGGTCATGTGCTTTTGGGGTTTCTCAGCCCAAGCAGCCCTAAACCCTCCGGGTTTGCGGTCTACAGGGTTTACAGGGTCTTAAACCCTAAACCCTAAGCCCACACCGTCACCCTACAAATGCTTGCACGCTGAGGCTCACAGAGTTGGGTGGGCGGCTTCTTCTGCACATATTATGTCGGCCTTCAGCCCATCAAGGGTTCATAGGGGTGCATAGGCTTCATGGGGTTCAGAGGGTTCAGAGGGTTCAGAGGTTCAGAGGGTTCAGAGGGTTCATAGGGTTCATGGGGTTCATAGGGTTCATAGGGTTTAGGGTCTAGGTTTGTGGGGTGGTTGAAGGTTTTTTGGGGCCCTAGCCCCAAACTGCCTGTATGCGCTTCCGAAGCACACGCCCATGGTGTCAACTCCCTTTTGGCGATGGGCTGGTAAGGTCTGCACTTGCACGAGTAAGGTCCGTGCGGTCAATATTGCCAGCTGCGGTTGGCGATACATCATTGGTAAGATCAGCTTTGCTTAGGGGCTTGGGGAGACCTGCGTGGGCTTGTGAGCATTTAGGGTTTAGGGTTTAGGGTTTAGGGTTTAGGGTGCTGAAGCGATTCGGTTTTGCGACTCCTGGGTCAGGAGACGTGTGCACTACCCAGACCCCTGGGAGAAGCCAAAAAGTAGGAGGCCATGGTAGGTGTGACCCGAGACCATGGAAACTATATCTGGACTGCGAAACTCGCACACCTTATGTTCAGCCTTCAACCTTACACCCCTGCTCAGTGTTCGCATGTTGACAAATGTGTTGGTGGGCTGAGTGGACTAGAGTTTGATTTGGTCAGGCAGCTCAGGATTTGGCTTGAAGTCCTTACGTTCAAGGTCCAGGGTGCGGGTTGGTACTTGACAGTTTTGTTTTGTGGTTCATCAAGGTCTACCAGCGTTGTTTTTTGTACTGCGCTCTTCCATATGGACTCCATATAGGCAGTGAATCCAAAAAGCACGTGCACATGGATGCATCCCTAAGCCCAAATCACAAACCATGGTGTTTGTGCCTCTTGCGGGTGTGCACGTGAATCTCCATCTACCTCTACCTCTCCCTTTTCCGTGTTCTATCTCTTTCTCCGCCCTTTCGCGGGGTCGGTGTTCACGTACATAATGACATGGCATGCACATACCAGCATGTGCGCATTTATGATTATGAAGATGAATAAACAAATAGATATATCTATATATATATTTATTGATTCGTATTTATATGGAAACATATAGTTATATGAAAATATGCAATGTTAAATGTGTATTTATATTCATATTTATCTTTGTATTTATATTTATATTCACATTCTTTATATTTATTTGCATATACATGGATTGTTAGATATGTACAATACAATGTAGATAACCCTGTGGAATATTTGCTCATAGTTTTACGCTTCTGCATCTTCGCCCCCGCCCACCCTTTCCAAGATCCGCACGCGGATCTTTCCACCCCACATCCCAATCTAGGAGTCGAGGTCGGTTTTTCTATCTCTTGCTCTTGTACTGGTTGATCTGGGCCTGAGTCCCAATGTCTCGAGTGACTAACTGGCTTGGAGACCAGTCCAACTGCTGCACTCATCACACCTTGAGACCCTGTTACTACGAATTGCTTAAGAACCCCCCCTCCCCCCCCCCCAAAAAAAAAAAAAATATATATATAAAAAACAAAAGATGAACATGTTCTTCCTTATAAGCGTAACATAGGATTATCATTTTATATTTTGTTAGGGGTTCTTAAGCAAATAGTAGGTGAGCGCATGGCCTGGACAACCCTCGCCTAAGGTCTCGGCGGCCGAGTGGATGAAGTTGATTGTGGCGTGTCGAACTACACCGATGCCTGCAACACGTTTTTTCGACCCTCGGGCGTCAAGAGTTTAGGGCTCGGGTTTATGCGTGTAGGCGCAGGGTGGTCAGGTTGCGATTCAGCATCGTTGTTTGGATGCGTGTGTGTATGTGTCTGCGTTTGTTGAACAAGGTTTGTGTTTCAGCTCGTTTCTGCGGGTGTCTTCTCGAGTTTCCATGGGCAAGAGAAGTGTTGTTGTCCCTAAACCCTAAACCCTAAACCCTAAACCCTAAACCCTAAACCCTAAACCCTGTTCTAATTATTAAGGCCCCTACATCACTGACTGTAGCAGCTTCACCCTGTTGACCGGTGCCCTTTGCTCATCCCCTCCCTCTTAAGGGTTTAGGGTTTAGGGTTTAAGGTTTAGGGTTTGGGTTTAGGGTTCAGGGTTCAGCGTTCAGGGTTCAGGGTTCAGGGTTTAGGGTTTAGGGTTTAGGGTTTAGGGTTTAGGGTTTAGGGTTTTGGCAGGGTGTTGCTTCGATGGTTGCGTTTCTGATGTTCTGTCTATGAAGGGCTGATCGGCTGATCTACTTAAGCTCAAATCCCGGTGTCAAGACCTTGTCTGGTTTTGCAACTTTTGTTTGTATCTATCTCTCTCCATCGATCTATCCACCTGTGCAATGCTCCTGTCCACATGCAGAAACAACTGCCGACAGACCCTCTCACTATTTTCCTTGTAGTCTCTCCATGGCTCACATGTCCCAGTCAGCTGCCAGAGGCACAAAGACGGAACTCATGCATGAAGTGAGTCCTGGACGCTTGGCCCATTAAGGAAAGGTGTGCGCCTGGTTGTGCTTCTCGAGGCTTACTGCGAAAACCTAACCCTAAACCCTAACCCGCCACGGCCACGTTTTAGAAACAGGGCGCACCTTGAAGGACCAGCGAGAGCTCGCACAGCGAGATCCGAGTCCCACCAGACTTCCGGCGTCTAGACCAGTGAACTTCAAAGTGTATACCATGAGATGTTCCCCCTTCGACTAACAGTCCTTATTACGGTATAAGAGGGGGTAGTTTTGTCTGTATGAAGGACCGCTAGTATAAGGCGGAGCATCCCAATATGTACCCTAAATCCTAAGCCCTAAGCCTCTTTTGCATCTGCTGAGGCGTTTATCGGCGCGTTGTGTCCTTTAAAGACACCAAGTCCTGTGCCGGGAACATTGCCTTGAGCTGAGACTGATCTGTGCCAATGTGAGCCCGGTTTAGGCTTCAGGGCGTAGGGTTTTCAGATTACCGAGAGCAGCCGCCATACCCCTTAAAGGGGAAGCATGCCATGTCGCTCTACTCTTTTTTGAGGGTGTAGGGTTGCTCTTGGCATGGTTCAGGCTTCGGGTTCTTCGATTGGGGCTGACAGAACTTTGTGGTACTTTACTGTAACTTTAGATCCTTACCTTTTTTGGGTTTATTGGGTTTCTTATTAAGGCAGCTAAAAGTTCAATTTATAGCTACCCTCCTGAGTGCAGCCAAGAGAAGTTGCTCTCAAGCAGGGCACGGTTGTCTGAACCCTCAACCCTGATCCCTCGAGATGTGAGACCGTGATGCCATCCTACGCCCCCTCTCACTTATAAGGTTTGGGGTTTAGGGTTTAGGGTTTAGGGTTCAGGGTTTAGGGTGTAGGCCTTAAATCCCGAATCTCAAGCCCCAACCCCAAACCCTAGACCCCCTTCAGGTGTTCCACGGCACACGTTTGGCTGACCTTCTCCCCGAGGTGCGATTAGCTACGACTTGCTTAAGAACCCCCAAATAAGAGAAACCTTTTCTCCGTACAAGGGTAGTCTAGGGATTATCTTCATGCTTTTTGGGTGGGGGTTCTTAAGCGAATAGTATTTAAAACGTCGCTGGATCAGGGTTTGGATTTACGGTTTCCAGGATTTCTGGGCTGATAGGGTTTCAAAGTTTAGGTGGTTGGATTTAGGGTTTAGGGTTTCGGGTTTAGGGGTTTAAGGCATATTACGGTCTCAGGGCTTGGGGTTTACACTTTCTTGGCTTCAGAGTTTGGGTTCTCGTTCAGGGTTTCAGGGTTTGGGGGTGTCAGGGTTTAGGGGTTTCAGGGGTTCAGGGTTTTGGGCTTTTTGATACCTTGAGGCCCTAAACCCTAGACCCTAAACCCTAAACCCAAAGCCCTAAACCCTAAACCCTAAACCTCTCCAATTTACAGGGGCTTCAAGCTTCTTTCACAGTTTCACATGTGCTCTACACTAAACCAATCTTAGCTCTTTGATTTTGAAACCCTCCAAAAATCCCCGGCCGTGTGCAGCCGAGGTCACACCTCCCCAAACTAAGCCCAATCGTCAGACCCCAAATGCAGGGAGGGAAAATCTTACTTGTCTTTGACTACTCCGCAGGCCTTGGGCCCATCCTCCTCAGTGATCCCACTTCAAAACCCTAAACCCTGAACTACGGTACCTGAACCCTAAACCCTAAACGCTAAACCCTAAACCCTAAACCCGAAACCCTAAACCCTAAACCCTGAACTACTGTACCTGAACCGCAAAGCCCCGAAGCTCTCGTGCGAGTCCGCTGGAGACTTCCTCAGCACTGATACCGAGATGTGCCAAGGCAGGGTTTCTTGCTGCGACCCAGACAGAGACAAACCCTAAACCCTAAACCCTAAACCCTAAACCCTAAACCCTAATCCCAAAAGTTCCCATAGTGAAGGGAATATCCCTGAACATAAAGTCATAGTGAGATGTTGCATTGCAATGATCCCTTGAATCATACTCATATTCGGATCTTTTATACTGCAGTTATCCCTTGAACGATCTTCTTGGGATCTTCGTGGGAGTATTCCCTGTTTTGGGGGATATTGGAGTCTAGGCAAGTAGAACCCCCAAATAGCCCAAAACCCTTAACCCTAAACCCCTCCAAAAACACTACCCTCCACTATGGGGGTTAGTTTGGGGTTGGGATTTCTGATGCATAGTGTTGCCCAGTTCTTTCCAGCTCCCTGCTTTGCATGCCGTGGACGACTCACTTGTGGTACGTCCTACCAGCATTATTCCTCTCAACCCAATTGTCCGGTTGCGACTTCGTACGCACCCACCCGCCCGCCCGCCCGCCCACCCACCCACGCACACACCCGCGCACCCACAGCAACAAGGTAACCAGAGAAAACAATGCGCAGACATCTTATCTTATCCTATATTACTTTACATATTGTATTATACATACATACAGACATACATGCATACATACTATCGCACAATACAGGACTGCATGTATATAATATCGATGTTTTTAGACTTATACACACCCACTTTGTCTTGACACATTGCATGCTACATAGCTAGAAACTACCAGCGCCAACAACAAACGCCCACCCACACACCAAGCACCGGTGCCTGTTGTGTCGGCAAGGCTGTGAGAAGTCGGCAGCAAGTACCGTGAGCTTTGCGATCATGGGTATTGTTACTCAGATCCCTCAAATGAACCACGGCTGCACCATGGAGGCAAGAGCAGAAGCTTCAGGTTTCGGGCTCGTAGAGGCCTGCATGCACACCTGCTTGTGCACTTCTTGTTGTGGACCCTAAACCCTAAACCCTAAACCCTAAACCCTAAACCCTAAACCCTAAACCCTAAACCCTAAACCCTAAACCCTAAACCCTAAACCCTAAACCCTATAAACCCTAAACCCTATAAACCCTAAACCCTAAACCGTAAACCCTAAGCCGTGGCTGCGGGACCTGAGTGTTGGGCCGCAGCCCAGGACTACAGACCTTCAGCGGTCCACGCGCTTTGGCGATGTAAACTGCCAGGCACACTTTGTCTGCGTATCATCCTTGGGCACCAAATACACCCTTGAGTTGGGGGTCATATACCCTATACCATCATAAGTCCTATTAAGGTATCTGAATATACCCCTATTTACTATCATTCCAAGTAAGGTATATGTATATATATATCTATATAGACCACAAACCCTTTTCGGCTTCGTTTGGTCTCCAAGGATGAGGTCCGGGCAGGTTTCGGCCGAGCACGCGGTAGGGTACTTGTGTAACACGGCTCGAAAGGCCCTATACTTCTAGAGGCATATTCGGGTTTAGGGTTTAGGGCTTAGGGTAGTGTAGGGTTTAGGGCCCTATACAAAAGTTTGGAGTATCCTCAAGAATGGGCCATTGTCAAGGCTGGAGGGTCGAGTTTGGGAACTTTTGACTTCAAGCCACCACAAAATACGAAAAGCGGGCAGAATCAACCCCCCCCCCCCCCCCCCAGGTGTAAAGAAAAGGTTATGTGCCCACCCACATGTGACCTACCGTGTTCCTATCGTCGCCTTCCTGGCGGCTGGCGGTAAGGCGACGATAGGAACACATGGGACGCGCCGGTCACACCCAGGGCCCTCAGCCCTAAACCCTAAGGCCCTAAACCCTAAACCCTAAACCCTAAACCCTAAAACCTAAACCCAAAGAGGCGACCATGGGAGCCATCACCTCCTTCTGGGGCAGCCGGGCGGCAGCGGGGGCGGGAGAGGGAGCGGTGGGCTTCTAGTACCCTATACGCAAATTAAGGGGCCCATATATACGTCAAAACCCTTTAAAGAAACGGAGGTTGGGGACCATCTTAAGGGCCCATGCAACTAAAACCCTAAACCCTAAACCCTAAACCCTAAGCCCGCAACCCTAACAGCCCTAAGAGCCGGAGATTGCTTGTTCTGCAAACTTCGGCCCTCCCAAGCTGCCACGGAGACCTTCCGAGCGACGTCTTGGGCCCAGGGTTTAGGGTTTAGGGTTGAGGGGTTAGGGTTTAGGGTTTAGGGATAGGGTTTAGGGTTGAGAGTTGAGGGGTGAGGGGTGAGGGGTTGAGGGTTAAGGGTTGAGGGTTTGGGGTTTGGGGCTTAATTGGGGTTTAGGGTTTGTTGGGTTTATAGGGGTTAAGGTAGCACAAGTCCTAAAGCCCACACAAAAGCCTGCAAGCCTAAACCCCACAATACCCAATAGCCTAAAAGCGGCAAGGTACCTTCTAGCGGCCTTCTGTCCCAAAGCCTAGAGCCCTCAAACACTCAAACCCTCAAACCCTCAAACTCTCAAACCCTCAAACCCTCAAACCCTCAAACCCTCAAACCCTCAAACCCTCAAACCCTCAAACCCTCAAACCCTCAAACCCTCAAACCCTCAAACCCTCAAACCCTCAACCCCAAACCCCAAACCCTAAACCCCAAACCCCAAAAAATCCCTAAACCCTAGAGCAAAGGCACCTTTAGCGGCCTGAGCTCCCTGACCTCTTTCAGCTACTCCTGCTGGCGAAGATTTCCGCGCCTAGCTCCTCGGTGCATGTTGGGATTTTAGTAATCGGGGGCTTTAAGGGCTTTTAGGGGTGTAGGGTTTAGGGTTTAGGGTTTGGGGTTTGGGGTTTGGGGTTTGGGGTTTAGTTTTTAGGGTTTAGGGGTGGGGTGTTAAGGGTTTTGAGGCTCAGAGGTTTGGTATTTCGGGTTTAGGGGAAGCCCGAAACCTTAGCCGCCCCAACCCTGCACCGCAAGCCCACCACGAACCAGAAGGGGAAAAGGCGCTAAACCTACATGTCAACCTTTACCCAAAGGCTCCTATGGAGTACCTTGTTTGGGATAGCGAACTAAGATCCCCTATAACTAACCACATTGGAGCCTTTGATTTGGGTAACCTCAAACCTAAATAACATGGGCCATCCTAAGGTTCACAGGGCTTGTGGGTTCATAGGTTTAGGGTTTAGGGTTTAGGGTTTAGGGTTTAGGGTTTAGGGTTACGGTGTATAGGGCTCGCAGGGTTTGTGGGCCTTTTGGCCTTCTTTTTTGTTTAGAGTTCTTCCTCCACCCCCCTCCCCCCAAAAAACGGAAAGAGATGAATAGACAAATTCTTAAGACCTCACCCCAAAGCCCTAAGCCCTAAAACACCTAAACGCCCTAAAGTTCTTTCTCCCTAAACCCTGCCCCCACTCTGAAGACCTAACACCCCAAGCCGTAACCCCTAACCCCAAAGCCCTAACCCCTAACCCCTGAACCCCTAACTCCTAAACCTTATAGTGCCCTCAACCCTAAACCCTCAACCCTAAACCCTAAACCTTACAGGGGTTGGTGGTCTCTTTAAGTAGGGTTTCGTATTGAGGTATAAGGGTAGCAGATAAAGAGGCGACCGGCCTTTAGAACCTAAACCCTAAACCCTAAACCCTAAGTTTCTTAAGACTCTGTCTTTCGAGTCCCAGGTGCGCAACAAGGCGGGCGAGATCGAGTACAAGTGGTCTATGGGCCCTGGGTCGGCGGCCCCGGGGGGTTTTGTAGGGTTTGCCTAAACCCTAAACCCTAACTAAAGCCCAGATTTGGGCCTCAAAGGGATTCCTGCGCTTTGGGGTTTAGGTCTTAGGGCTTTTGGTTGACGCTGAGAGTGTAGGGGTCGAGGGACGAAAGGAGGGACCCTTATAAGGGATCTTAGGGGTAATGTAGGGGCTACTTAACTTAAGGTCTTAAGGTATGTAGGGACTATGTAAGGTATATAACAGGGCTAATTTAGGGGAATAAGATTAAGGGTTTCTTTAAGGGGTCACTCCTTATAAGCCCGCTAGTTCAAGCTGCTTCTGGGTCGGCTTAGGGTTCAGGTCATACAGTATCTGTGGGAGGTGTTGAGAGAGCTAACCCTAAACCCTAAACCCTAGCCCTAAACCCTAAACCCTAAAGCAACCATAAAAACAAAATGGACCCTCTGGGTTCATGGCTTTGTCTCTTTCTCTCTTTGTTTGTCCACACGGTCGAGTGTCATTTATGCTTTTACCATGAACCCTCAACCGGACATGTAAAAAAAGTCGGTAAGCTCTAAGCCTGGGCCCTTATACTAGCAGTCCTTGATAGGGATTACAACAGGGGCCCACTGCAATCCCCATTAAGGACTGTTAGTATAAGGGGCAACATCCCCCAACCTAAACCCTAAACCATAAACCCTCAACGTCTCAAACTCGTTCCTGGCAACGACGGCCTCGGCAGAGGTTTCTTTGTATGCTCATCGCCACGGTTCTGAAGTACCTTGGCATGGTGCTAGGGGAGAGAGACTCCTAAGAATCCTAAACGATAATAAGCTGTAAGTTTAGGGTGTAGGTTTCATAAATAGGATGTATCCTAAACCCAAAACCCTCGCCGAGTCTCTTTATTTCCGCAGCTCGCACTTTTGCAGGGGCCTTTTGCTCGCGCAGAGGGAGCAGGGAGCAGGGAGCAGGGTATGGAGTTCAGGGTTTTGGGTTTATGGTTCAGGGGATTTCAAGCTTCAACAGGACATCCTACATGCTAACCCTAAACCCTAAACCCTAAACCCTAAACCCTAAACCCTAAACCCCAAACTCTAAAGCAACCATAAAAACTTTGAGGCATTGACACGGATGGAGGGTCTTAAGGTTTAGGGATGGCAGTGGAGGTCTCGCTCTGGCTTAAACCCCAAACCCTCAGCCCTAAGCCATAAACCCTAAACCCTAATTAAACCTTGCAGCTACTTCCAAAAAGCCCTTATGTCTAGGGCTTATAGTCCCCCTGAGGGGTCTAGGGTTTGGGGTTAAGGTTTGGAGTCTAGGGTTTAGGGTTTAAGGTTTAGGGTTTAGGATGCGGAGGCCTCACATTTATTCACAACTTGAAGCTGGCAAGAACAACCCCACCCCACACCCCCACCCCCACCCCCACATGCCCCAGAACAAGTACCTAATCCCATAAACCCTAAACCCGAAACCCACAAACCCTGAGCTCTAATCCCCATAAACCCTAAAAGCTACAGCCCTAAACCCCAAATACCCTGAACCCTAAAACCTAAGACCTAAACCCTTAAACCCCCAGAAACCCTAAAACCAACAGCCCTAAACCCGAAACCCGAATCCCCTAAACCCAAAACCCTAAATCCCGATTGCAGCTCTCAGGCTATGGGATGGCATGGCACATTTCATGTTGCCCACGCCGGAAGTGCGGCAGCACCATCCACCCAAGGGTGCCCGAGACCCAGGGTTTGGGGTGTAGGGTTGAGGTGTTTAGATATCACAAGATGGGTTTGGGGTTCAGGCTTTAGGGGTTTAGGCGGTAGGGGTTGAGGGTTTACGGGATTTTTGGGGTTCAGGGGTTTAGGGGCGTAGGGTGTTGGGGGTTGAGGGGTTTAGGGGTTTCAAGTGTGGGCGTGTAGGGTGTTAGGGGTTCGGAGGTTCGGGGGTTTAGGGGTGTAGGGTTCAGTGCATGATTCCCTGAACCCAGAAAATCTGACACACCCTAAAGGATCCAAAACCCCCCGAAGCCCTCTGTCGGCGGCTCTCACTCATGGAAGGTTTCGGGTTTGGTCGTCTGGGTTTAGGGCTCAGGGCGAGCAAAGAAGCTTGCACCCTAAACCCTAAACCCTCAACCGAAGGCCCCCCCCCCCCCCCCCCAGAAAAATAGCCGAAACCAAGAAACCCCCTAACACGAAGGTCAACGTCTTCCTAAACCCTAAACCCTAAACCCTAAACCCTAAACCCCAAACCCCAAACCCCAAACCCTAAACCCTAAACCCTAAACCCTAAACCCTAAACCCTAAACCTTTCACGGGTTGTGAGGAGCACCCGGGCCAGCCTCAAGCGGCGACGCCGGGCCTCCTGTGTCCGATCCGCGGCGAACAGGCAAGGCTCTACAAAGCAATGGCCGCATCGCGCAACCACCCTTATTGGCGTTTGCCGGGAGGCCCCGTGGACATCTAGCTGACATTCGACATGGGTGGAGCCACAAATGGCCCCTAAGTCACGGTACTGCCACGTGTTCGGCAGCAACAAACATTGGGCCGCGTTGGGCGAAAAACCAGAAAATGCACCTGTCACACCGCTCAAAATCGGCATGCCCTTTCACTACAGTGCTAAGCCGCATCGCGCAGCCTCGCTCATCGGCCCAGGCAGGACGAAGCTGGACAGTGTAGCCATTGGCATCAAGACCTCATGTTTTTTTCGGAAATCTGGCCGACAAATTCTCGATTGGGTATGTTCTGTGCGCTGTAAAGGCCGCCATGGCTGCAGACATGCGCAGGTTGCTTCCGGCAAGTGTCACGCGTCATAGTCCCGGCCCTGCAGGTACTGACAGTTGCCCCTTCGGGAAGTGCAAGTAGCTGGCTGGCAGCAAGATGCCACCATGAAAGCCGTAGCCGTCGCCGCTCACTAACAACCGAGAGCTGGCCCAGGGAACAAGCTTGCCTCCAAGGCTGGAGCAATTGCTGTCTTGCAAGCCGTAGCAGTTGACATCTGGAGAAGAGCAGATCGCCGACCCACTGCAAGGACATGGTCTTGAATCAGCTGAGAGGTAGGGGCCAGCAAGTGCGTAAGCCGCAGCAAAATCATGCCTCGGAAATTGTAGCTGTAGCTGCGGCAGCATAGGGCTGGCCCACATCAAAACACCTCCGTATAGCCAGTATAGCCGTCCTCGCACTCGAAGTCGTAGCAACTGCCACGTCGCGGAAAGCAGAAAGCCTTGAAGCTGTAGCACCAACCACCCCAAAGGCCACAGCTGAACCAAGCATGCGGTGGATGCCGAATGGCATAAGCAGGACCTTCTTGAGTAAAGAGAAATCAGCGGCAGTCGAATCATGGCCCGATTTGCAAAGGAGGTGGTTCTACCTCCCCCAACGACCTCGCCACGTGTAGGCTCGGGCCGAGAGGCTCCTAAACCCTAAAGCCTAAACCCTAAATCCTGTGTCTTAGGGACTCTGCCCCTAGATGTCCCAACCCACAGACACTAGGTCACTAGGTGTACTGAAGCCCCATACGGGTAGCCTCATGGGCCCTTAGTATGGGCGCACCTATAATATATATATATATATATATATATATATATATAACCCTTATATATCAATTAAGGGCCCATACATCAGAACCCTTCAAAGGAGGTGAGGGACCATGCTGAGGGCCCATGAACCCTACACCCTAAACCCTAAACCCTAAACCCTAAACGCTTGGAAAGCCCAGGTCGATCTGTATGGGTACATGATCATGGCTGAGGAGAATGTATCGGATGGATCTGAGGCATCTACCGGAGAGGACTCTGAGGTTTAGGGTTTAGGGTTTAGGGTTTAGGGTTTAGGGTTTAGGGTTTAGGGTTTAGGGTTTAGGGTTTAGGGTTTAGGGTTTAGGGTTTAGGGCAATAGGGGGGCTTCTTAGAAACCTCAAGCTCGAAAACTCCCAGGGCGAGAGTCTGGGGCCAGTTCTGATGAACTTGATTTTGCGAAAATTGGGTGCACGACATCATCGGCGATGCCCGAAAGTGGGTTCACCATGGCTGCTCTTGGGGGTTTACGATAAAAAAGCCTAAAATAATCAGGGGCCCTGAATATAGATCTCAAAATAGTAGGACCCCATACCCTAAGGGTCCATGTACCTCATTCTGATATACTTGGGCCCTAAATTCCTTATATAGGAGGTACTTTAAGGGCGTTACAATAAGGACCCCAATAAAGTACCCCTAATATCGTAAGCCCCCACTTCAGTCTGCGGTTGCGACTCGACCGCAGGCATGCAGCCATTATTAGATTCTCATCCAGAGGGTCGTATCGTGTTGTCGTAAAGTACAATCGTAGAACTAAGTACGCAAAGGCACCTAAACCCTAAACCCTAAACCCTAAACCCTAAACCCTAAACAGGGTATAGGTTTTTGGCTTCCCTAAACCTAAACCCTGAACCCTAACTCTCCCTACAATGCTACTATACGCGCACCCTCTGCGTAGTCCGGGCTTGGGCACAAGTTTCCAGCTCCATGGGCCCTCTGCAACTTCAGCGCGAAGTTCCTCGCTGTGATGCCTGCACCCTACACCCTCTAGAAACCCCTCCCCTCTCCTTTTCGGGTCTAGAGCTAAACTCCTTTTAGAATTGAGAGATTAACCCTGAATGCTAACCCTAAACCCTGAACTTGTCCGGCTTGGCAAAACATCTTGCGCACCGGAATCCGAGCCCGGACCCGAACCGGAACCTGCCCCCCCCAAAGCCCGAATCGGTATAGGGTTTAGGGTTGAGGGTTTAGGGTTTAGGGTTTACGGCGTTAGGGTTGATGATAGGGTTTAGGGTTTAGGTGGTTCTGCTTCGGCGGTCGCACTTTTAGTGCTGGACAAGCCGCCAGTTTTCGGTTTGTTGGCTTTAGGACTCAGAGTTTCGGAATGTCTGGGCCAATGCGCACAAAACCCGAAAGCCCTCGACCCTAAACCGCGCGAGAGGGCCTTGCAAGGAAGTTGCAAGAGGGTGGCGACCAGAGGCTGCCAGAGTCACCTGGTGAGGGTGACGGCTATTATTGAAAAGTCGCTGGCCCGCACCGACTTGAGGGCGAGAATTGCGGTAGAAGTCGAGCCGAAGTCCTATAAACCCTTAGAAGCCCCAAACCCCCTAAACCATAAACCCCTAAACCCCCAAACCCTACGCAGCCTTATCAGCTCATATCAGCTCCAGGAACTCTCTTGAAGTCCCATAAACCCTAAGCTCCTAGAACCCTCTTGAACTAGTCCCATAAACCGTAAGAAACCCTAAACCCTAAGCTCCTAGAACCCCGATATGGGCTGGGGTTCAATCGTTTCTCGAGCCCCGGCTGCTGGATTGCCGGGGATTGGCATGCTATATCTCCAGGAGGAGGGGTCGCTACACCCCGGAGCACATGTAGGGTTTAGGGTTTAGGGTTTAGGGTTTAGGGAATAGACTGTGCATGTGTGTGAAGTTGCTATGTGGGTGCGTCGCCGCAAGACTTGGTCTGCTGGCATGCGTTGAAAAAGTGAGGCCCGTCTCCGGAGACACAGCGCGAAGCAAGCGAGCTGCGTCCAACCGTCTCTTCTTGAGCAGGCAAGCCCAACATCAACACCAGTCACAGCTGCAGTTGCTAGACGCATGCCACTTCAGCTTTGAACTTGTCTGTTCTTAACTACATTTCGATCCACGCTGTTTAGTTAGGCGCTCGACCTGCGAAAGGCTGGAATTTAGTTAGGGTCCGTGTTCGCTGTGTGCAGGCAAGGCGCATCGTGGAGCAGCGGCAGCAGGATCGGCGTTGCTGCAAGCATTCTTCCCTCCAAGAAGCTACCATTTGCTTAAGAACCCCCCCCCCCCCCCCCAAAAAAAAAAAAAAAAAAAACGACATGACAATCCCTTTTTTGCCCTTATTTATTAGGAAGAATATATGCTCTTTTTTTTTTTTTTGGGGGGGGGGGGGGCGGTTCTTAAGCAATTCCTAGGAAACACCCTCCTCACCTCGCCCCCGGGCACCTGGCAGTAGTTTCGACAACGCTCGTCGCCGTCTGCTGGGCTTTCCCAACATCTCGGATCAAGCGCTCGGAGCAGTTGAGTGTATATAAGTATATTACAAGCGGGGGCCTCGACACAAAACCGTTGATCCTTAGTGCCTTTCTCTCAGGGTTTTGGCTCCTTTACAAGCCCCCTTTTGAACCCGGGCACCTCTTTCTTATTCCTAGGTTACCCCTGGGTCCCAAAAAACCCTAGACCCAAACCTCAAACCCTGAACCTTAAAACCCGAAACCCCAACTAGGGCAGGTATAAACAAAGTGCCTCACCTAGGCTGCCCAGTAGTACCCTTTTTCCCTTTTTGGGGGGTTTAGGTTCCCTAATAAACCCCTTTAAGCAAAAAAGGGCACCCATTTTAACCCTAGGTTACTGGGCAGCCTAGTCACATAGCCACTCCATGGAGCTTTCTCCGCCACGTGCGGCCGCGCCCACATTGGCGTCCCCGCCTTCTCCACGGGTTGCAGTGCCGCTGCCCTCGGGGCAGGGAAGGCCTGCGGCAGGCCGCGGGGGGTGGGGGTTGTTTTTTGTTCTGGGTTTGGGGTTAGGTCTTTTCTTTAAGGGTTTAGGGTTTAGGGTTTCAGGCTAGGTTTGGTTGTGATCCGGATTCAAGGCTTTACGGAGTTCAGGGTTGTGGGATTTCGGGGATCAACTCGTGTTTTGGGTTGGAAGTGGTACAACGAAGCCACTTCGCACACTCACATTCTTTTTTCGGGGAGAGGTGTGTCATTATGTGTGCAGATCTTGGTAGCATATGTTTTTAAGGCGCATACTCTAACAGACCCAAGATATGGTTGGATGGTGACCACCATGTAGCCCAATTCTTACTTTCACCTTTTTGCTGGGAGGGGGGGGGGGTGGGCGAGGTTGGGGGGTCTTATCAAACCGTCTGCAAAATGTAGTCACCAAAAACCGCCCTGAACCCTACACCTTGAACCCTGAACCCTAAGGCCTAAACCCTAAACCCTAAAACCTAAAACCTAAACCCTAAACCCTAAACCCTAAACCCTAACCCACCTGCTTGTGCTCTGCAGTTTGGCTCGAGCCTTTTGCGTTTCAGCTCCCCGTGCTACTCTAACCCTAAACCCTAAACCCCAAACCCTAAACCCTAAACCCTAAACCCTAAACCCTAAACCCTAAACCCTAAATCCATCAAACCCCTTGGGTAGCCAAACTTTTGCAGGGCCATCAACGATGTTCAAATCACTCGGGATTATCTGGAGCAGTACTATGACAGGAGGCACCCGAAGCCATACGACGTAGGGTTTTCGATAGCTGCTTCATGGCACCTGATAAACCCTAAACCCAAACCGAGCCCAAAAAGCCTTGCATAAGAAGGCCTTTGGGCCCAACAACCTTAAAATCAGAGTCCTTAGAGCTTAGGGTACTGCAGACCCTAGACCCTAAACCCTAAACCCTAAACCCTAAACCCTAAACCCTAAACCCTAAACCCTAGTGGCGCCTTTGCGGCGGGGGGAAATCGTGTGGAATGGACTCGCCGCCCCGGCTCCCGGTGCAAGAAGCTGGAGTCGAGGCACTTCCGAAGCCCTAAACCCTAAACCCTAAACCCTAAACCCTAAACCCTAAACCCTAAACCCTAAACCCTAAACCCTAAACCCTAAACCCTAGAGTGAGTACACTTTACACTTTTTGGGATACTCTAGCCCCCTATAGAACTGAAAGTGTCCACTTTTTGGGGGCTTATGAGCCCAGCAACCAAGGTTATAGAGTTCGGATGGGAGGGGGGTTCAAGGGGGGTTTGTAACCCAAGGTTCCCTAATGCTCCCTACTGCTCCCTAAGGCTCCCTAAGCTTCCCTAAAGTTTTCTGGGTGCCTACCCACGGTTTAGGGTTTAGGCTTAGGGTTTAGGGTTTAGGGTTTAGGGTTTAGGGTTAAGAACCCTATAATCTTGGTCATTGCCACGAGCAACGGTTACCTTGGTAGCCCAGTGTACCCTTTTGCCCTTTTTTGGGGGGTCAAGGTTGCCTTTAAAAGTAGCCAAGCAAAAAAGGGTACCCTTGTCGTAATGGTTAATGGGCTACCAAGTTGCTGTTGCCATTGTCCCTGTTGGTGTGACCCCTAAACCCGGGTTTAGGGTTTAGGGGTTAGGGTTTAGGGTTTAGGGTTTAGGGTCTCTGCTGAGTAAAGGGAGTTGAGGGTTTAGGTTCGTTCCGCAATCGTCGACGCACTAGGAAAGTGCAAAAACCGCTGAAGTTTCTTCAGCCAGGCCAAAACCTAACAACAACTCAACCGTAAGCCGCAACCTGAACCCTCTAGAAACCCTCAACCTTAGGTTTACCCTCAAACCTAAACCCTCAACCCTCAATCCCTAAACCCTAAGCCCCTAAACCCTAAACCCTAAACCCCTCAACCCTCAACCCCTAAACCCTAAGCCCCTAAACCCCAAAACCCTCAATCCCAGCATCCCAAGGAGTCCTCGGAGGTCTTCGACCTGGCCCTGGACGTCTTCCGCGACTCCGCGCGTCCAGCAGTGCCTGTGGAGGAGCAGCTGCATCGCTTAGGGTTTAGGGTTTAGGGTTTAGGGTTTAGGGTTTAGGGTTTAGGGTTTAGGGTTTAGGGTTTAGGGTTTAGGGTTTAGGGTTTAGGGTTTAGGGGCAGTTTCATGGCCCCATTAGTATGGGCCCTTAAAAGGGGGCCCCTTATATGCCCTATGCAACCCAAGGGCCCAGACTTCAGAACCATGTAACTACCCTTCGAGTTTTGAGTTTCGGGTTTGGGGGTTTGGGGGTTTTTGGGTTGGTCTTTTGGGGTTTATTTGGGTTCTAGGGTTGTTCAGGGGTTTCGGGTTTGGTGTTCAAGGTTTTGGGGTTTAGAGCTAGAGCTAGGGGTTTGGAGTTTAGGGTTCTGGGGTTTTGGGTTCTGTCATCATGGCCTTATATGGTGCACTGAAGTTCTCTCATCGGGCCTATGTGCGCCACATACATGGATCCCATAATAGGAGGCGTGGATCCCTGCCACAGGCCCCGCCTAGTATAGCTGCACCCTCGACATCCTACACCCCATGTCCTAAACCCTAAACCCGAAGTCCCAAACCCTAACCCTAAACCCTAAACCCTAAACCCTAAACCCTAAACCCTAAACCCTAAACCCTAAACCCTAAACCCTAAACCCTAAACCCTAAACCCTAAGCAACCCTAAGTCCTCATTACTTCTGCTTGCAGTGATTTGATTCCGGCGCCCGAAGTACTTGAGGTGGCCGTATTCTTGCTCCAAGTCTAGGGCGAAGAGGTATCAACCCTAAACCCTAAACCCTCAACCCTAAACCCTAATTAAACCCTAAGCAACCCCAAGTCCTCAACCATATGCCCCAAACACAGCTTGGGTTCCTCCTTTGCAGGAGTGGGACCGGCGCTTGCGTGAAGGCCACGGCATCCACTTCGTGGCGCGGCAGGCTTCGACGCGGGTGGGGCAGTCTGCAGCATAGGGTTTAGCGTTTAGGGTTTGGGGTTTGGGGTTTAGGGTTTAGGGTTTAGGAAGGAGTTGGTTGATCTGGGTGTTAACCCGGTATTGATGGGGCAGACGGCATGCTTGGCAAGATAGAGATCCCTGAGTTAAGACCCAGAACATACCATCAAGAGCTTTTCACAAGTTTAGGGTATAGGGTTTAGGGTTTAGGGTTTAGGTTTAGGGTTTAGGGTTTAGGGTTTAGGGTTTAGGGTTTAGGGTTTAGGGTTTAGGGTTTAGGGCTAGGAAGGATGGAGATCCCTGAGTGATCCTTCAACCTGAGACCAGACTTTTGACATGACACCTGCGCAGGAGGGACGGCTGGTGAGCTTCCTCACGGCGTACGAAAGCAACAAATCCCGACGAACTTGCCCGACGCACTCAGACAGCGACTGCCTGCATGCGCCTTGGCAGAGCTGAAGGGTTTAGGGTTCAGGGTTCAGGGTTCAGGGTTTAGGGTTTAGGGCATGTAGAGAGTTCTGGATGCACATGGGGGTTTCCGAAGCTAGGGGTACCTTGTTAGGGTCCTTATTATAAGGGAATCCTACTACTTGTGGGGGGTCGTGTTTCGGGTCCCCTTTTTTGGTAAACTCCCACATCCCAGACTTGAAATCCTAAGCCCTGCGCCCATGCACTCCATACCCACAACTTCCAAAGCCCCCCCAAACAACAAGTGTTCCCCGCATCAGAAATACTAGGATCTGATGATCCTAACATACCCGATTATAAACCCTAAAACCTTAAAACCCAAAAACCCTAAAACCCTAAAAACCCTAAAACCCTAAAACCCTAAAACCCTAAAACCCTAAAACCCTAAAACCCTAAACCCTAAACCATGATCCTCTGAAACAGCGTCGGCAATGTTCCGCAATGAAGCTCTTTAGGAGCCTAGACGTACGTCTGAATGATCCAGGCCGCAATCGGCCCCTCCGGAATCGTCCAGTAAATCGAAGCCTTCGATCCCTCAGCCCTGAAGGGCCCTAAACCCTAAACCCTAAACCCTAAACCCTAAACCCTAAACCCTAAACCCTAAACCCTAAACCCTAAACCCTAAACCCTAAACCCTAAACCCTAAACCCTAAACCCTAAACCCTAAACTGTACACGTCGAAAATCTTGCGCCTGCGTGACCCTGCGCAAAAGCCATAGAGAGACTTTTGATGCGAAGCTCAGCCCCCAAGCCGCAAACCCCAAACCCCAAACCCTAAACCCTAAACCCTACACCCTAAACCCCCCAAAAACGTAAGTCCAAAACCCCTCAGGCAAGCCCCGGCTCGCCCTGAAACCCCAAGAAGCCCAAAAGCCCTGCAAAGGCTTCCCCTAGGACAGTATTGGGTTTAGGGTTTAGGGTTTAGGGTTTCGGGTTTCGGGTTTCGGGTTTCGGGTTTCGGGTTTCGGGTTGGGTAGTTTCCTTACAATTTCTGCTAAGAGAGGCTTCTTATACACACTAAATTGTTTCCAAGAGGCTATATAAACAGGGGTTACCCACCCTAAACCCTAAAAAAAATCAAAGGCAAACCTAAAAAAAATCGAAAACCCTGAAAAAGCCCCAAAACCCTCAAAAATCCTAACAAAGCCCTAAAGCCCTGAAAACCCACACCCTTTGTCAGGGCTCACAATTCAAACCCTGGAGCAGGCCGAAGCCAAGTAGTGCCCTTATTCCCTTTTTGGGGGCTCTAGGTTCCCCTATAAACCCCTTTAAACAAAAAAGGGGCACCCTTTTTAATCCTAGGTTACCTTTTTGGGTTTAGGGTTTAGGGTTTAGGGTTTAGGGTTTAGGGTCCCGGGAGCGGGCCGCAGCTCTGCCTCGCTCCAAAGGTTTGGATGGCTGGGACGCGGCAAGACTGCCGGGGTCGTGGCATCTTGGCGTTGATGGGTTCTTAGGGTTTAGGGTTTAGGGTTCTTAGGTTTTTTAGGGTTTAGGGTTTAGGGACATACATAATATGGGTAGTTCTCTGAATTCGGGTCCCTTTTTCGGATCCGTTTGTACAGGGTGCCGCCTACCCAAAAGGGACCCTACTTTAGGAAACTCAACATTTTACAGTTGTATCAACATGCTCTTCTACTTCTGTGATATGCATCTGGGCAGCTTTCTTTGTGGGGGGGGGGGGGGGGGGGGGGGGGGGGGGGGTTGAAGGTGGCCCAGACCCTAATGGCCCTTATTATTGGAGTGCTTTTGGAGTGGCCTCAGGTTGTGGAAGGCAAGCTGTTGAGGGTTCCTTGGTTTGCTTAAGGGCTTAAGGTTTTAGGGTTTCGGTGTGGAGGCAGGCTACCTTTTTTTTGTTGTTGCAGGTATAGCAAGTAGCTGACCCGTAGGCTTCTTCTGATACCCATGAGCTCTCGTGTACCCTAGCGAGCCTGATACGACCACGCGGTTTAGGGTTTCAGTGTGTCACCCTAACCCCCTGAACCCCAACAGTCCTCGATGTCAAGCCGAGACACTAAGGCCTGAAGCCGAAACCCTAAACCTTAAACCCGAAACCCTTCAAGTACTTGGGCCAGGGCCGGGGCCGCTGTCTAAGTCATCTATACTCAAGTTGATGCAGAAGCTCCCTAAAGCCCTCTGCCCCAACGCCCCCTATATATATATATATATATATATATATATCTATATGTATATATGTATATGTATATATATATATACATATATATATATATATACATATAGTTATGCATATACATATACAAAAATATATATATATATATATATACACATGTATATGCATATGTATATGTATGCACCCTTAAGCCTGGCTTCTGCATGAATTGGATGGTCCCAAACCTAGCCCAGATTCGGCCGTTGGTGTTTCGGTGCTAGGAGGTTCGCGGATAGTCAGAGGGTTCTTTGGGCTCATGCTCTTCTTGGAGGCAGCCAAACCGTAAGACGACAAACTGGCCCTGAACCCTAAAGCCGTTAACCCATGACCCCAAGCCCTACATGAATCAAGTGGGTCCCTCTCTCTTTCCTTTTTTTTCTCGCTCTCTCCCTCTCTGTCTGGTCTCCAGGTGTCATGACCTCCCTCTTCGAAGCAGCAGAGAGCACGGCGCGGAGACGGGGCCTGAGGTGCGCGAACGGGTCTGGGGAATTTAGGGTTTAGGGTTTAGGGTTTAGGGTTTAGGGTTTAGGGCCACATTAGGGTTCGAAATTTGGGGCTTGAGAGTTTCGGGATATGGGCGTTGCCGCCTTCTGTCTTATCGCTGGTGGGGTTTCTGGTGCCACCCCTCCTGCAAGTCTGGTCTGGGTATCAAATTTCAAGGGATGTTCATTCGTGCTCCTAAGGTTGTAATCACCTCTAAAGCTTCCCTTTAATATACTCCTAATATGGCCCCTATACTACCTTCAGGATCTTGAAAAGGGTGTCAAGGTTGCACGCCTAAAGGTCCAAGGTACAACCCCTGCAAAGTTTCACGGCCAGCAGAGGCTCTTGGATTTACTTGGAGGTTCATAGTACTTTGTTACCGAACTCTTACAACTGTACTTATCGCCCAATTGTAACCCCATTAGGGTACTTAAGGGGCTTATGTGTGGGTTATGACTACATTTAAATCATGGGTCACTAAGGGCCCTGAACCTCCAAGCAGGGGTTCTGGGAGCGATTCGGGGGATGAAGTGCTTGCCCACGCAGAGGTACCTCACGCTGAATACCTACCCGGAGAGGCTGCTTACACAGCACCTATTCAACCGTTTTGGGTTTTTGTGATGCTTTCGGGTCGATTTGGCTCAGGCTAGTTAGAACCTCGCCTTTCCAATGATGCAGGTTTCCAGACATGTTCAAGCTTGCCACACTGCGCTGGGGGATGTGCGAAGATGTCGCGGAGGATGCTGGCATGAAGGACTCGGATGCTGGGAAAGTCTTCCTCCTCAAGGTCTTGAGCTGACTGTGTGAGGATAGAAGATCCGAGGCAGCGTACAGCGACGTCATCCTCACGCCAAAAGTTCGCAGAAGCCGCGCTTTACACGCTACATTCACGAACTGATGATGCGTCCGTTTTCGGAGGTTTGAGGCTACGACCTGGAGCCAGACATCCCCTGGGCAGGCGTTGAAGACATGGACTTGAGAGACAGGGTTGGGATCGAGCCCATCTGGATGGCTTCGCCATCGACCAGTTGCTTCAGAACCCTCCAAGAACTCAAAGCATATTCTTCCTTATAAGGGCAAGATAGGGATGGTTACCTTCATTTTTTTGGGGTGGTTCTTAAGCAAATAGTAGTTGTCAGTGTAGATCGTTCAGATCTGGCGTGGTCCCCTGCACACTGTTGGACGTGAGCAGCAAGCGTCCGACCCAACCGTGGACGGTCTAAACCCTAAACTGGGTTGTGCTTTGGGATAAGTTTTAATTTCCCTTCCTTCTTTAAAGGGGAACCTATTCATAAATCATTTTCGAAGGGTTCAAAGCACAACTGAGTGAATCCTATAATCCCTAACCCTTAGGCTCAAAATTCGCCCGAAAACCTCGTATTAGCAGGCCTCAGGGCCCCAAAACCTTAAAATGAGAGTCCTTAGAGACTATGTAGGGTAACCGAAGCCCGAAGCCCGAAGCCCGAAGGGCCCGAAGCCGAAGCCCGAAGCCCCGACGTGAGCTTGCCAGAAAAAAGTCCCCGGGGGCGCAGCCTGGCTGTTGACATCGATTGCGAGCTGGCTTAGGGTTTAGGGGTTTAGGGGCTTAGGGGTTTAGGGTTTAGGGTTTAGGGTTTAGGGTTTAGGGTTGCAAGAACCAAGCCCTTTGATGACAAGGCAAAATGTCCACCAAATTCTATAGCTTCCATGAAATGAACCCCCCAAGAAAGGATAGCCTTCATGTTTCGGAGCACCCCCCCGCAAGTAGGTCAAAAGTAGCTGAAGGAGAGGCTTCATCGACTTGTCACGGCTCGTACCCTGAACCTTCAACCCTAAACCAATAATCGGCCCGTTGTTTGTGGACGAGAGCCAGCAGAAAAAAAGGGTTTAGGGTTTAGGGTTTAGGGTTTAGGGTTTAGGGTTTAGGGTTCTTATATGCACAGCGACCCATCTGCCCCTGCGTTATGCAACAAACTTCAGTTCAGAGTAAGAGCTCTAGTTTGAGTCACGTCTTTCGTAACATCCCGGGGGCTCCATGGCCCTAAACCCTAAAGCCTAAACCCTAAACCCTAAACCCTAAACCCTAAACCCTAAACCCCGGCTTCTTTGGGAGAGCAGCCTGGCACCGTGACCATGGAATGTTCTGCGCACCTTCGTGGGTTGGGTTTAGGGTTTAGGGTTTAGGGCCTTAGGGTGTAGGGTTGGGTTGAGGGCTCAGGGTTGAGGGTTCAGGGTATTTGTGTGGGCCCAGAACATGTTAGGCCTAGTTTTAGGCAAAGCCCCTAAACCCCAAGCCCTGTAGACCTAAACTCGAAACCCTAAACCCCAAACCCTAAACCCTAAACCTTAAACCCTAGACCCTAGACCCGAAAGCCTAAACCCTAAACCCTAAACCCTAAACTGCTTTTGCTCTCGAGAAAGCCAAAGACTTGCACCGTGGATGCGACCAGCTGAGCCTTCTGTCTGTGGAGTAAGCTCCACGGGTTTAGGGTTTAGGGTTTAGGGTTTAGGGTTTAGGGTTTAGGGTTTAGGGTTTAGGGTTTAGGGTTTAGGGGGGTTCATGAGAGGTAGGTACCTAGGGAACGTCTTAGGAATCTTAGGCTTTGGGGAGTATTAGTGAACCTTTGGGTTACATACCGCCCTTTGAACCCCCCTCCCTTTCCAGCACCTTTAAACCAAAAGGGCGCGCCTGTTTTTTCCTAGGTTCCACTTCTGTCTAGTATTGTTCTGTTTTTGGGCACCACGATTATCGGGCTTCGAACGATAAAAGGAGACCCTAAACTTTAAGCCCTAAACCCTAACCCCTAACCCCCCCCCCCCGCCCCCCGCCCCTTTTACAGAACCTTTCATTTGAAGCCTCAAGGGCCCGGGCCAAAAGAGTACGTTGCTGCCTTGAAAGAAGGTGCTACAGAGTTTAGGGTTTAGGGCTAGGGTTTTGGGTGTAGGGCTTATCTAGTTTTGGGGGACATGTGCTGTTCCTTCGCTCGGGTTGCCCATAGACTCAGAAACAGGGCTGTAGACAGGTGGCTTCCCGCTGCCGTGCGCCGCACTCGCGCTGGTCGCGGCATGGGGGAGGCTGTTTGTTTGTGTTTAGGGTCTAGGGTGTAGGGGTTTAGGGTAATCGGAGTTGAGGCAGCAGATGATCTTTGAAACCGACCTCGATGGTCGACCATACAATGGCTGTCTCAGCAAGAGATGAGTTTGTTGCTACACCTTATCCTCGGCACTTCCCCCTCACGACCCTCACGCCCCATAAGGTAATCAAATAATCCACTGGACATGTTTGAAATTGTTCTAGGGCCCGGAAGAATTACGAATAATATTCCCTTCGGATCCCTATATAAGTATACTAGTATACTGTCACTGTGAGAACCCCAAAACCCTATTTCGACTATTAAGGCCTCTAGAGTGCCTGTACTGGGGTGGCTTGGGGAAACTGAGTAGTTTCAGACAGGGCTTGCCCCTCTGGAAGTTGCACCATCCTGCCCATAGAAACCTGCCAACTGCAAGCCGCGAACCCTCAACCCTATCGGAATTAGGTTAGTTCCTGAACCCCCCCCCCCCACCCCCACCCCCCCTTACCAAAAGCGCCGGAACTCCATATGGAAAGAACCTGGAGTATCCTCCATATGTATTTTCACTCAGGAATCCTTAGCAAATTCTTGTGAAGGATCCTAAGACGAAGTCCTACTCTGATTTTGGCTACGGGATATGGGATGTAAACCCTAAACCCTAAACCCTAAACCCCAAACCCTAAACCCTAAACCCTAAACCCCAAACCCTAAACCCTAAACACCAGGTCTTCCCTGCGGCGGCGGGGTGTGGGATGCCGTGATGGTGCAGAGAAGGTGGCGAGGACCAAGCGCGGGCCTTGAATCGGCGACCCCCACCCCCCCAACCCTATTTAGGGTTTAGGGTTTAGGGTTTAGGGTTTAAGCCCTAAACCTTAAACCTCCGTTTAGGGTAGTTACCCTAAATGCAAGGGTGGAACCATATGGGCCCTTTGTATGGTCCTTACCATTGCCTCTAAGGATCCGAAGTATGGGCCCTTATGACTTTTAAGGTTTTCTGTTCTTCACAAGGGGCCCAATTTGAGGGCCCATACCTGGAACCTTTGACTAACCCAGATATTTCAGCATCTCTTACCTCCTTGAGGACCAAATGAACCGCAAAATTGGGGTCACATACTCTGATAGTCCCTATTAAAGTATATGAACCATACTCCTAGGGCTCATTCCGTCCTTAAGGTTAAGAGATTCCTTGATTGTGTGTTAAGGATCCTCCTTAGTTTAACAGTCTGTGGGGAGATCTGGGTTTCGCAGGCTGTACCCGAAGCCGCAAACCGTAGTTGAACCCCAAAAGCCCCAATCCCCCCCAAACCCCAAAGCCCACACCCTAAACTTGGGATGTTGCCCCTTACGCGAACAGTCCTCAGCAGGGATTATCATGGGGGGGGTACGAGAATCCGTACTAAGGACTGTTAGCATACAGGAGAACATCCCAACCCTAACCTTTAAAAGCCCCAAAACCCTAAACCCGAAACCCTAAACCCACCCTTAACCCTCTGTTGTGCGAGGACTCCGCTTCTTAGCCCCCTCCATGATGCCATGGCCTCACCAAGGGCTTGTGGGGTTTAGGGTTTGGGGTTTGGGGTTTGGAGTTTGGAGTTTAGGGCAATTCTCCTTTGTTCATGACGATTTCAGTGTTGCCCCTTAGCCCGCCCCAAACGGAAACAATGACACCCGAAGTATCGTTGAAACTCCCCTGTCAAGGTGTGTGTACATAGAGAGAGAGGTTACTCTAGATCGAGTTGTAGGCGTCCGGGTGTCAAAGTCCAAGCTGAAACCTCAACCGCCCTACACCCTTGACCAGGCGCCCTGTCGAGACGGGAAGGCTTCAGGGTTAAGGGTTTAGGGTTTAGGTATTAGGTGTAAGGCAATACCCTGCAGCACCCTTTTCTTACTGTTGGTTAGTAGAGAATGGGGGAATAAGGTACCATACATCCTCTATCTACCCTTTAAGGGATGATATATGGTACCGTTTTCCCCCATTCCCTACTATCCAACAGTGATTTTTGGGGTGTAGGGTTTATAAGGTCCGGGGTTCAGGTTGTAGGGATATGGGGTAGACTCCCATTCGTACCTACTTTCTGCACCCACCCCAGTTTACGTGTCATGTCATACGAGCTCCAGGTCTCCGCCCCCCAAACAAGGAACTAGAGGAAATTAGTCGGTCTGACCCTATACACTGCACCCAAAGCCCTAAAACCCTAAGCCATCTAAACCCTAACCTATAAACCCTAAACCCATCGAAACCCCATGTATATAAGCCATTTTGTTCCAACCCACCCTAAACCCTAAACCCTAAACCCTCAGCCCTAAACCCTAAACCCTAAACCCCAAACCCAAATCCGCCCCAAGGAGGCCCCTCGCCTGCTCCTGGTCACGGGGGCCACGTCGCGCCTGGGCGCTTCCTTCACCCGGCAAGTGGCCGCGGAGGGGCTCTATGACAGGCGCAGAGCAGGCTTTAGGGAAGTTAGGGTTTAGGGTTTAGGGTTTAGGGCTGCTTAGGGTTTGGGGTCTAGGGTTTAGGGTTGAGAGGGTGTGAGGGTGTGCGGGCTTGGGGGGGTGAGGGTTTTGAGGGGTTTAGGGTTTCGGGTGGCAAGAGTGCAGGGGCTTTGGGTACTTTTGAGACGGCTTAGGATGTATATGGGTTCAGGGATTGGATGGGAGTCGGGCTTCAGAGTAACCCCAAGCCCTAAACCCCTAGACCAAAAACCCTTAAACCCTTAAACCCCTAAACCCCTAAACACCTGAACCCTAAGCACCTAAACCCTAAGCCCCTAAGACCCTAGACCTAAACCCCTAAACCCCTAAACCCTAAACCCTAAACCCTAAACCCTAAACCCTAAACCCTAAACCCTAAACCCTAAACCCCTGAAGCCTAGGCTTTGGGCAGTTCAGGGGTTCAGGGCGTGAGCTGCACTTTGCGGCCCTGGGGCTGAGGGCTTGTTTTGGGCCCTTCACGGATCTGCAGCAGTGTACGGTTTGGGGGTTAGGGGCTTAGGGTTTAGGGTTTAGGGTTTAGGGCTAGGTTCGGGGTTTAAGGAGTAGCTTGTCGAGGTGATGAGAGGTGTGGGGTTTACGGTTTTGGGGGCTTCCGGACTTCGGGGTGTTTAGCTCAAGGACCTGAAATCCTAAACCCTAAACTCTAAACCCTCAAAGCCAAGACTGACGCGGGTTCCTTGCTGTAGGGTAGGGACAAGGGTCGGCTCCTATATCCTAAAACCCAGAATCCCCTTGGGTTGAAGGCTGAGGGAAGGTCCTTATCTTACTAACTCTAAACCCTAAACCCTAAACCCTAAACCCTTGTGTCGGGATCCAGAAACCTTTCGCCCTTGCTGCGAGGATGGTGCTTTGCGGTCGCAACCGCCGAAAGGGCGAGGACTTAGCTGCAGAGCTTGCCGCGGTGCCTGAGCTGAAACGGACTTAGAGTTTTTTGCCGACACCCCAAGCCCTAAAACCTTGTGCAGTCTTGCATTGTTTTAAAGCCAAGGACTCCACAACTCACAACCCCAAACTTCAGATGCTAAGCAACACCCCTCGACCTGAATTATCCGTGCAACTAGGGTTGAGCTTTTGTGAGCACCAGAGATTAGGACCCCATAGTAGAGCTGGACAGCCAAGTGTAGCTCTTGTTTTGGGTCCCGAGGTGCCTGGTTTCATGGTCAGGATGAAGATATTACAGTTTCTGTTTTTGGGTTTAGGGTTTAGGGTTTAGGGTTTAGGGTTTAGGGTTTAGGGTTTAGGGTTTAGGGTTTAGGGTTTAGGGTTTAGGGATAGGTAGGCAGCAAAAGGAACTGCGAATAGAGGTCTAGGTACACACCCAGCTTGTGCTGCAGTCTGGCATTGCGGCGGACTTCCTGACAGTCGACCTCAGCTGTCAGAAGGAGGCCCACGGGTTCTTGGTGAAAATGGGCCTGATGCAGGGTTCAATAAGGGTTTACACGGGTGTTTATGAGGGTTTCTTAGGCGACACTGGTACGGTGATTGTGCCGTACCAAGGGTAAACCCGCACATCGACCTTTGCCGGCTGGTCACTTTCGTTTGGCGTGGCGCAGGCTCAACACCACATGCTTGGAACCTTTCCGTGCTCTGGTGACTACATGCGCATGTGGCATGGGCGTGCTCATGGCGCGGGACACACACAAGCATATCCCTAAACTCTAAGGCCGCTCGGCGCGAACCCCCCATCTCCCACAAGAAGTTTAGGGTTCAGGGTTTAGGGTTTAGGGTTGAGGGTCCTTCAGTGGGCTCGAGGTACACGACCTCTGTACTCAGCTTCAAGGTCGGCCCATTCACTGCCTTGCGCCCCCCGACCGCCTGCTTGCAGGTTGAAGGTTCAGGGCCTAGTTTTTTCGCATATGCCCTAAAAAATCTGCTTTAACCCCCCCCCCCCCCTAAATGTAGCGTTTGGAGTTTACAATTTGTGGAGGAGCTCTCGAAGTGGTGGGTTGCAGGAGCTTGAGGAGTTGTGATTTGGTGCTTTGAGGGGTTCAATCTGGGGGCTCTCATGGAGAGCTCCAGAGAAGCCACTGTCCATCTACTAGGACCCAGAGGAGGCCCTTATTGCTTTTTTTTTGGTGGTTTAGGTTCCCTTATACCAAAAAGGGCACCCTTTTTCATT
The DNA here is from genome assembly GCA_905221605.1 of Symbiodinium natans. Lineage (NCBI taxonomy): Eukaryota > Dinophyceae > Suessiales > Symbiodiniaceae > Symbiodinium > Symbiodinium natans. The sequence continues at coordinate 85,655 of CAJNDS010000691.1, forward strand.
CCTAGGCTACTCTTGGGGTCTAGTCTAATCTAGAGGTCGGAAGAATTAGTAGTAGAAATCCCATATGGTCCCAATATAAATACACGACAATAACTTGTCCATATACTGGGCCCCAAGTCAGGTGGGTAGTCTATGACGAGAAACCCAATGTGGCCTTTAGGGCTCGTATTTACATGTACCCCTTACTTAGAGGTTCATGGGCAGTTAGAAGTGGGCTTATAAGTAAGATAACTATATCTATAAGTGGTTATAACCTTCTTTAGGGTACTTAAAACCCTACCCATCACTACCCATGAACCTTTAAGTAGGCCTTAGCCCGAAACCCTAAACCCTAAACCCTAAACCCCCCTTGCGGAAGCCTTTCAAAAGTTGCCCATCCTGCGAACTTCCGGGTCATCTTTCTGTCAGCTCTCTTGAAACCCGCACGAAACACCAGACGCAAGTTGAGAACTCGACGAGGATGGGGTTTAGGGTTCAGGGTTTAGGGTTACTGGGGGAACTTAATACCGCAAAACGCCCCAAGTTCAGAAACTTAGAGTGCAGAGAAGCAATGGTTACCTCCCGCTGCCCGTGATCCTGCAGGGCTGAGTTAAGACGCAGGACGTCTTAGAGGGTTTAGGGTTTAGGGTTTAGGGTTTAGGGTTTAGGGTTTAGGGTTTAGGGTTAGGGTTTAGGGTTTAGGGTTTAGGGTTTAGGGTTTAGGGTTTAGGGTTTAGGGTTTAGGGTTTAGGGTTTAGGGTTTAGGGTTTAGGGTTTAGGGTTTAGGGTTTAGGGTTTAGGGTTTAGGGTTTAGGGCGTTTTGGTGCATTGCAGTGCCCCTGGCACCTCGAGGCTTCTCGCAGGCGTTACAGCCGTGCCGAACAGAGAGGAGCTTTCTTCCATCTGGCCCTAAACCCTAAACCCCAAACCCTAAACCCCAAACCCTAAACCCTAAACCCTAAACCCTAAACCCTAAACCCCAAACCCCAAACCCTAAACCCTAAACCCTAAACCCTAAACCAAACCCTAAACCCTGAACCCTACTAAAGACCCTGAACCCTGTAAGCCCTGAATAATGTTCCTTTTGGGTGGGTTGGGGAGGGGGGACCTAAATAGAATGAGCGAGGACCCAGAAAGGAACCTGAATCGGGACCCTTCCGTCCTTCGGGTGGTGTGATCACAAAGCTGCTCTAGTCCAGGGCTTTGGGCAAGGATGCGCTGGAGTCTTCTCTCTAGGTTCAGTGTTTAGAAGGTGCTGGAGGCAGAACTTGAACCATAAACCCCAAACCTGAATCCCCCAACCCGAAACGCTAAACCCTAAGCCCGGAAACCCTATCCCCGAAACCCGAAACCCTAAACCCTAAACCCTAAACCCTAGACCCTAAACCCTAAACCCTAAACCCTAAACCTTAAACCCTAAACCCTAAACCCTACGAAGGGGTGTCTGAGGAGACCCTGGATGGCCTGGAGCTCCACTTCGGTCTGAACTACCTGTCACGCTTTCACCTGGTGCCTTAGTGAGCATGGGAGGGGTTTCGGGTTTAGGGTTTAGGGTTTAGGGTTTAGGGTTCAGGGTTTAGGGTTTAGGGTTCAGGGTTGAGGGCTTAGGTTTTAGGGTTTAGGGTTTGGGGTTTGGGGTTTAGGAATGATAGAGTTTAGGGGCGTTTAGGGTGAAGGTTCCAAAGCGTTAAACTGTAGGGTAAGCCCTAATTAAGCCCCAAACATAAAATGTCCTTGCCAGAGCTTTTCGTTCAGAAGCCTCGGTAAGGGCTTGGATCTGTAGCACTAGTCCCCAAAACCCCTTTCGGACCTAAGTGTCAATAGGTTGAGGGAATCCGGGGTTTCGGTTTTAGGCTTGTCCAGGGCTTAGGTTTAGGGCTTGTGGGGCTTGTAGCCCTAAACCCTACACCTAAACCCTAAACCCGAATACTGTCTAGGCCCTCCACGCATCCGGGACCTTGGGGTTTCAAAAGTGTTTACATCTAAGGGTAGTTCGATGGCCCCTTAATACGGTCCCTTACCTTCTTGAAAGGGTTCTGAAGTATGGGCCCTTGGGTTTGCCAGGGTATATGAGCACTATATAAGGTGTCCGCATTTAAAGACCCATATTAAGGGACCACATAACTACCCGAAGGTTACAGTAAGGCTTGTGTGCTTTGAGGCCAGCGACTTTTTGGCTGTAGAGGCGTTGCCTAGCCCTACACCCTAAGCCCCTAAACCCTGGATGCTAAACCCTAAACCCTAAACCCTAAACCCGAAACCCTAAACCCTAAACCCTAAACCCTAAACCCTAAACCCCACCCCGAACCCTAAACCCTAAACCCCAAACCCTAATAAAACCGAAGCCCTCAGCTTGGCTGAGGCGACGCGGTTGCTCGCCAACCTCAAGGCTGGTGGCACCGAGGCGTCTCCTGCAAGGGCGCCTTGGGCAGCCCTAGGTTTGGGGTTTAGGGTTTAGGGTTTCGGGTTTAGGGTTTAGGGTTCAGGGTTTTGGGTTTTGGCTTTTGGCTTTTGGGTTTAGGGTTTTGGGTTTTGGGTTTAGGGTTTTGGGTGTAGGTTTTAGGGTTTAGGAATTTAAGGAGAGCGACCGTGCCCACCTACCACAGCAGAGGTGAGAGGGGCGGCGGGTTTACATAGAGTTGAGGGCTTTCAGGTTTAGGGTTCAAGGTTCAGATTTTTAGGGTTTGAGTTTTAAAAATGGAAGCTCAGGGTAGCTTTCTCTGTCACTGAGCTTGAACAGGAACTTTATATTATAATCCCCAAACGCGCAACATCCAGACCCTAAACCCTGCCCCCCTAAAGCCCAAACCCTAAGCCCCTGGGGTTGCTGGTGCGGCTCTAACCCCTAAACCCTAAACCCCGAAAACCCCGTAAACCCCGTAAACCGCATAAACTCTAAGCCGGTAGGGCTCCTAGTTTAGGGCAGTTTGGGCTCACGGACTTGGAGGGCGGCGCTCTGGTTCCACAAAACCCTGATTTAGGGTTTAGGGATTTAGGTTTTCGGGTTTAGGTTTTAGGGTTTAAGGTTTAAGGTTTAGGGTTTGGGGTTTCGGTTTAGGGTTTAGGGTTTTAGTGTTTCGGGTTCAGGGTTTAGGGTTGGGATGTTCCCCCTTAATTATACTAACAGTCCTTGGAAGGGATTATAGTACCCCTTATGATAATCCCTAGTAAGGACTCTTAGCATAGGGGGAACATCCCAAGTTTAAGGGTTACAGCATAAGCTCTAAAATTCAAGTCTCGCTTCGTACTTCACTTGGAGGGTTCAGGGGTTGGGGCTTGCTTAGGTACTTCCCTTGAGTAGTGCACTGGCCAAATCATGAAGTACGTACCCCAACACCGAACCCGAAATGGGAATTTCCAAAATCGTGGTCCCCTGAATCTACACGCCTAAACCCAAAACCCTGCACCCTACAATGCCGAATTAAAACGAACTTTCAAGAAGGGGCAAGCCATCACTGTTGGATTTCGGACATGTCTTCACTGTTCAGCTGCCCTATGCTACACCCTAAGCCTTAAACTCCATAATAAGCCCCAAACCCCAAGCCCTATAATCCCTGAACCCTAAAACCAGAAACCCTACAGCCCTAAACCCTAAATCCCAAAACCCTACAAAACCCTACAAACCCCTATAAACCCCACAGCCCTAAACCCTGAATCCCACAAACCCTACAAACCCTATAAACCCCACAAAACCCTAAACCCTACAAACCCTGAAAACTTCCTAAAACCCTTTGCGAACCCCCAAAAACCTGCAAACCCTAAACCCTGAACCCTAAAACCTGTAAACCCTAACCCTGACTTGGTTTCACCCTAAACCCGAAACCCTAAGCCCTAAACCCCGAACCCTAAACCCCAAAGCCTATACACCCCGACCCCTGACTCGGTCTCAGCTAGAGGTGCTTCTTTGCGGATCTTCACGGCACCGTGGGGAGCCTGCTTGGGGGGGGGGGGGATTTAGGGTTTAGGGTTTAGGGCTGCAAGTGTGTAGGGCTTCGGGTGTAAGGGCTTAGGGCTTCAAAGGTCTTAAGGGGCTTTGTAGTCTTTAAGGGTGTAGGGTTTCGGGTTTCAAGGTTTTATAGTTTTTAATAATTTAGGGGTTTCGGGGCTTTAAGGGCTCTAAGGGTTTTGAGGGCTTAGGGCTTAAGGGGTGGCGCTATCCCCACCCCCGCTTGCGCCCCACCCTTGTCTTGACCTGTGCGGGTTAAGGGCACCCTTGCTTTCTGATCGCGGGGTTTGAAGTTTAGGGTTTAGGGTTTATAAGGTTTATAAGGCTTATAAGCCTTATAAGGTTTATAAGGTTTAGGGTTTAATTTGCGTTTAGGGCACCCTTGCTTTCTGACATCGCGGTCTTGCTTTCAATCGCGTTTGAACTGGGGGAGGGATTGTAGGTTCCTTTTTTTGGGTGGTCATCGACAAGCTGAGTCGAAACCCTGAACTCCAACAGGAGGTCAAGGGGATCATCATGTGAGAGTTTTCGGGTTTAGGGTTGAGGTCTTAGGGTTGAGGGTTGAGGGTTGAGGGCTTCTTTCTGAATCACTGAACCCTAAGGGTCCATGTACCTATATAGCATATACTTGGGCCTTAAAGGGGGTTCCCATATAGTAGCTTTAGGGCCCAAGTATATACTATGTGGGTACATGGACCCTTAGGGGAATTCGTACACCTTGCCGACTCCAAACTCCGCAGCGTCTAGGAACCTCTAAAAAATAGCCAGATCGATTCAAATGTCCAAATGCAAATTTAGAAAAATCCTAAGCCCGCAAAGGCCCTAGAGCTTGGATGCCTCGAAATTGTACCCTCGGGGGTTGCCCTAACCCTGACCCCGATATAGGGTTTGGGAAATTCAGGGTCCAGACCCTACAACCCCTCCAAGCCCTCCAGACCCTCAATACACCCCAAGTCAGCCCCAAATAAGCCCTCTAAACCCTGTATCCACCCTAAACCCTAAACCCTAAACCCTGTAAACCCTATAAACCCTATAAACCCTGTAAACCCTATAATAAACCCTATAAACCCAATAAACCCTATAAACCCTATAAACCCTACAAACCCGATAAACCCTATAAACCCTCTAAACCCTAAACCCTATTTCATAAAGCCCTCATCCGCAAAAGCCTTGGAAGGAGCCCTTCCTTGGTTTCGCCGGGCTCGGCTTTGCTCTGCCCGTCGGGCTTGGTGACTTCCATGCGCGCCTGGCGCGTCTTCTTTGGGAGCTCTTGGGGGGGGGGGGGGGGGGGGGGGGTGGGGGTTTAGGGTTTGGGGTTTAGGGTTTAGGTCTTAGGGTTTAGGGTTTAGGGTTTAGAGCTTAGGAATTAGGGTTTAGGGTTTAAGGTTCAAGGTTTCGGGTTTGTAGCCCAGAGTTCCCCTTGTAGCACCAAGTCCATACCATGACAGTATCGCTAAACGCTAAACCTTAAACCCTGAGCAAGCCGTCTTTTTGGGTACCTAAACCCTAAAACCCTAAACCCTAAACTCTAAACCCTAAACCCTAAACCCTAAACCCTAAACCCTAAGCCCTAAGCCCTAAGCCCTAAGCCCTAAACCCTAAACCCTAAACCTATAGACTCTGGACTCGCCTTCAGGGATTGGGAATGATCCAAGCCCTTTTAAGGTGTTGCATGGGGACCCGCCGCTCCCGCCCCCCCAGGTTCTAGGGTTTAAGGTTTAGGGTTTAGGGTTTAGGGTTGATTCCTAAATCCTTGAATCCCTAAGCCCCTAAGTGCTTAGGTTACAAGGTACCCTAACTTCTCGAGTCCCTCTACCTTTCCCCCAAATTCTGAAGTCCCTGAGCTCTGACGTCCCTAAACCCTAAACCCTAAACCCTAAACCCTAAACCCTAAACCCTAAACCCTAAACCCTAAACCCTAAACCCTAAACCCTAAACCCTAAACCGTGCAAAAGGATCCGTCGGGGGCTCTCGGCTTGAAGTTGCTTGAGGGTGCGAAGGGTTGGTGCATCAAGGCCTTTTTCACCCCCCCCCCCCCCCAGGTTGTAGGGTTTAAGGTTTAGGGTTTAGGGGTTAGGTTTAATTAGGGTTTAGGGTTTAGGGCCCCTAAACCAATAGCTCATTCGACACTGGCCAGGATCTCCAGCTGGAAGTCTCCGGAGCCTACAGGCCTGCCTGGATTCCAAAACGCAAGCCCCGAACCCTAAGCTCTAAGCACTCCTAAGCCCTAAACCCTAAATCCTAAACCCTAAACCCTAAGTAGACAAACCTAGTACTTGCTTGAGAACCCCCAAAAAACACAACAAGGAATATGTTGTTTTACCTCTCTTTTTTGCGGGGGAGGGGGGGGGGGGGGGGGAGGGGGGGTTCTTAAGCAAATAGTAGCAAATTGCCTTCATTATGGGGGAAACCTAGGGGGGGGGGGGGGGAGTATAGAGGGGGGTAGTAGGGGAACCCATGAATTGCCCATCAGATCTCGTCCCTAAACCCTAAACCCTAAACCCTAAACCCTAAACCCTAAACCTTCAACCCTAAACCCTAAACCCTAAACCTCAAGGGCTTTGGAGTGCAGATGCAGGCCCTGGAAAGCCTTCGGCCAAGCTGCGCTGTGCACTCTCGCCTGACATTGGTGAGGAGGGGGCCCTCAACGCCCTAAACCCTAAGCCCTTAATCCGAAGACAGGTCTGATCCCAAAACCCTAAACCCTAAACCCTAAACTCTAAACCCTAAACCCTAAACCCTAAACCCTAAACCCTAAACCCTAACCCCTAAACCCTAATCCTGAACACGCTAAACAGGGAAGACGTCAACACAGCTGCAGGAGCCCCCAAGGCACCAGATAGCTCAAGGAGTTTAGGGGTATGCAGAAGTGCTTGCTGGAGCTCAGGCAATGTGATGCTGGCATATGAGCTACAGAAGCGCTTGCGTGCCTCTTGGCGGTGCCCTAAAACCCGAACCTTAAATCCTGACACAGTAAACCCTAACCTGAACCCTAAACCTCAAGCACCCTACACCCTAAACCCTACACCCTAAACCTCAAGCACCCAAGAGCCCCTTGGTTTCCCTAAACCCTGCACCCTAAAGCCCTACCTTAAGCCCTAAAGCCCTAAGGCCTAAACCCTAAACCCTCAACCCTAAACCCTAAACCCTAAACCCTAAACCCTAAACCCTAAACCCCAAACCCCAAACCCTAACCCTAACCCTCCAGCTAAGAACTCGAACGACCGCAGCGTTGCCGCGATCTGCTTCGACCCTGGCCCACTTGCAACAGCCTGGGATCTGTACAGGCCATGGAGGTTTAGGGGTGTGGGGTTTAGGGCTTAGGGCTTAGGGCTTAGTGCTTATAGGGCTTAGGGTTTAGGGTTTAGGGTTTAGGGTTTAGGGTTCAGGGTTTAGGGTTTAGGGTTGGGGGGGTTAGGCAAGCATGACTGGTTCCCTTTCTAGGAAATCCCGGCCTGCAGCTCAACCCAACCCAGATTCGGGATAGGGCGTGTGGGCCACGTGCCTGCTAAGCCCTAGAACCCTAAACCCTAAAATTCACCCTAAACCCTAAACCCTGAACAGAACCTGCGCTCGGCGAGGGCCGAGGTTCCCTTCTAATTCCAAACGCCACCGAGAAGAATGGTTTTTTTCGGTTTGGGGTTTGAGGACTTAGGGTTTTGTGTTTCAAGTTGAGGGTTTAGGACATTCCCCCCCCACAAGAGAGAGAGAGAGAGAGACTATACCGGCCGTTGCAATGAGGGGACAGTTTTGAGGGGACTTCAGGTAAACCTTAAACCCTAAACCTGAAACTCAAACTCCCGAAACCCTAGCACCACCCCCTGAAGCTCTCAAACTCTCAAGCCCTCACGCCGCAAAGAACCCTAAACCCTAAACCCTAAACCCTAAACCCTAAACCCTAAACCCTAAACCCTAAACCCTAAACCCTAAACCCTAAACCCTAAACCCTAAACCCTAAACCGACGCTGGACCCGGTGGCTGACGCAGGCAGGAGGAAAACCGCTGGCCGGCGACAGGCGCTCCTTGCGAGGGTTTAGGGTTTAGGGTTTAGGGTTTTCGGTTCAGGTGAAGAAGTTGAAGGTTCAGGGCTTATAGTGTTAAGGAGTTGACAAAGGTTCAGGACGTCCTGGTTGAATATGTTGGCATTTGAGCTGTGTAGGTTTGAGGGATGAAGTGTGCGGGGGTGGAATGCATTCTCCAGGCCTGCCAAAACGCATGTTGCTTGCGGCGGGAAGGACGGGGGAAATGCGTTTTCCAGGCCTTTCAAAACGGATTCTGCTTGCGCCTGGACCCAGAACGGGTGGGAAGAGATCTGTCGAGGAAAACGCCTTTTGGAACGAGGCGGCAAGCAAGGGGGGGATGGGGATGCGTTTTCCAAGCATCCGAAAACGAATTTTGCTTGCGGCGCGAAGGACGTTAAGTGAACAGGGGAAAAAGAAGGAGGGCGGGCGCGGCGGGAGGGGGGGGGGGGGGGGAATGCGTTTCCAGCTCATTCCAAACGTATTTTGCTTGCAGGGAGGAAGGAAGGGGATCAACACGTGCAACGCGCGTTAACACGCAAGCATCCAACACGCGTGTGTTTTTAGAGCTTAGTTAGGGAGAAACCCAGCAACTCCAACTACTCTCCCAAAACCCTGGCACAGGTATGGCTCAGGAGGACAAGGACGTGCTGGCCTATTTCACGCGCCTCGTGCAGGACAATAGACCCTCAGCATCAGCCCCGAGAGGTTAGGGTTTTAAGTTTTAAGGGTTAAGGGCTTAGATCAGGGTCACCTAGACCCGAAACCGTAGACACGAAACCCTAAGCCCAACAACCCGAAACCCTAGACCCGAAACCCGAAACCCGAAAACCCTAAACCCTAAACCCTAAACCCCAAGCTAAACCCATGGGGTTTGAGGTTTTGGGGCGTGGGGTTTGGACCACCAGATTTCAGGGCTCACAGCTCAGCAGTGGACAGCCATTCCATGCGACATTGCGAGGGTGTGTTTCTGTGCACTTCTGAAAAGTGCCCTAAACCCTAAACCCTAAACCCTAAACCCTAAACCCTAAACCCGCCTTTCAGCAGGACCCTGAGTCTGCCGCAGAGTTGCCGGCAGCATTGGCGACAACGCAGGGCGCCCTCCCCTGCAGGAAGCCTCAGGCGGGGACCTGGCGAGCATCCCCAAACTCAAGCTCCAACGGGTTTAGGGTTTAGGGTTTAGGGTTTAGGGTTTAGGGTTTAGGGTACCCTAAATCCGAAGCCTGCTTTGCAGGTTGGATTCACCGGCTATTGGGAGCAAGGACAACCAGCTCTCAGCCCCTTCGGAAGCAGTTTGGTTTGTTCAACCCTAAACCCTAAACCCTAAACCCTAAACCCTATAAACCCTATAAACCCTATAAACCCTATAAACCCTATAAACCCTATAAACCCTGTAAACCCTGTAAACCCTATAAACCCTATAAACCCTATAAACCCTATAAACCCTATAAACCCTATAAACCCTAAACCCTAAACCCTCTTAAAACCAAGAAGGGCACCCTTTGTTTTTTTTAGGTTACTCTTGGGTCTAGTATCTAGTTTAGAGGCTCCACGTAGAGTACAGCGGGTCGAGGGCTTCAGAGTTCAGCTTCTCTTCTACCCGAGTTTCCCAACCCAGAGGGTCCACTGACAGTACATGGTATTAGGTACCGAAAGTCATACTGCTATGGAGGGTGTTGGGTACCTATTCCAGTTCGAAATCTTTCATTGGGGATCCTCTCAAGGTTCCTTGCACATGGCAAACCTCCTGAGGCAAGTTTCCCCTGCCGTGGAATTGGAGCTCCTCGTATGACGAGGCATGGTCTCCCCTTCGACCGGGGTTTTTGGTAGACCCAAAATTGCTCCAGGCAGACACGGAAATCTTAAGGGAGGTGCCAAGCATTCCCTTTAGGAGTACTTGGACTGCTTGGGAGAGTTACAGCAGGGGCGATGGCACTCGTTTCGCACCCCTACACCCTAAACCCCAAACCCGAAACTCTAAACCCTCAACCCTAAACCCTAAACCCTAAACGTCCAAGCCTGAGTCCTGCCCCCACAGGAGATATGGTCTGCCCTCTGGGACCAGTCGGAGCGACTGGTGCAAGCCGCGCTGCATCGCAACAGCTGACATGGCGCACACCATGTGACCTCTTGGGTAAAGGGTTTAGGGTTTAGAGCTACTTGAAGGTTCATGGGCAGCTACAAGTGGTGTTATGAGTGCCCTCCCAAGGAAGGGTATAGGTATATTTTATAGGGCGTGCCTAGGCCCTCCTGCTTGGGGTTAAGAATATCTACTATATATGTGGATAGATGCTACATGGACTCCGTGTGACTTAGGGAAAGGTCTGACGCAGAAACAGTGCTCACACTGGCACAGTGACTGGCTCTGCTGTCAGTCAGGCCCCACTTGGAGGCACCAATTTTCAGATTTCAGCAAATCCTTGAGCATTTACAGCAATGCTCTTTCAAAGAGACCTCTGCAAAGAGTGGATGTCTCCAGGATTTTCCTGGCTTCGCCTGAGGTGATCTGCCGGTATTTTCTCGGGTCGTCAGAAACGATCGCGTGCGCATCATCCCCAATCTCCAGACATCGATGTCCTTTGGAGTTGAGGGCTTAGGGTTTAGGCCTAGGCACCCAAGATGCAATACTACTATGTGCTTAAGTACCCCAAAAGAATAAAACGCAACAATCCCTATTACCCTTAATGAGGAAGAATAAGTTTTTTTGTTGTATAATGTTATCGGGGTTCTTAAGCAATTAGTAGAATATCACCGGACCCTGGATGTAAGTTGCATCAGAAAGATCCCGATCCCAGAAGGCCTCATTCCCCTCAATTGAGCAGCGTATGCTGGCACCTTCAACTACGTAGGGGTCCCTATGATGACTTAAAGTATAGTAGTAGAGGGTATATGACCCCCAATTTGGGTAGGGTTCTTATACCATAATCGGAAGTAAGTATAGTAGTACAGGGTTAGGTATATTTCTTCAGGGGTATTGCATGGGCTTGCAATACCCAAGCCTCCAGTCCCTGATTTATACAATTCAAAAAGGGCAGATATACCCGAGAGTTATAAGGCACGCTTCCATTTGTTTAAAACAGGGCAGAGAGGTTCACAGGGGTATATCTGCCAAACACAAGAACTAGAAGGCAAGCTTCCCTTTAGGGTTTAGGGTTTAGGGTTTAGGGTTTAGGGTTTAGGGTTTAGGGTTTAGGGTTTAGGGTTTAGGGTTCTGAATAGGGCAGAGAGGTTACTTTACAGGTTCTGGTATACAGTAGCCAAGCCCCAAGAGGGTACCCTGATTATGATATATGGTTACTGTGCTACCAACAAAACCCCCGAACCCTACAGACCCACATTTCGATCACGTTTGCTTCCCTAAACCCTAAAGCCCGCAAAACCCTAAACTTTACAACCCTATACAACCCTAAACCCTAAACCCTAAACCCTAAACCCTAAACCCTAAACCCTAAACCGGTGAACCTGAGGGAGCCCCCTCAACTCAAGATGTCGCGTCACAGGAGATGGGTGCGCAGCAGGAGCAGCACAAGGCAAGGCATGGTCCCAGTCGACTGAGTTTTTTGGGTTCAGGGTTTAGGGTTCAGGGTTTAGGGTTTAGGGTTTAGGGTTCAGGGTTTAGGGTTTAGGGTTTAGGGTTCAGGGTTTAGGGTTCAGGGTTTAGGGTTTAGGGTTTAGGGTTTAGGGTTTAGGGTTTAGGGTTTAGGGTTCAGGGTTTAGGGTTTAGGGTTTAGGGTTTAGGGTTTAGAGTTTAGGGTTTTAGGGTTTAGGGTTTAGGGTTTAGGGTTTAGGGTGAAGCCTGAAGCACGCCTACACCCTCAGCATGTTCCCTCCTATACGAACAGTCCATTACATCCCTATGAAAACTCGCTGTTCGCCCTAAGCCCGGAAACCCAACAAGCCCAGAAAACGGTCTCCGGACCCCAGGGTCCGAAGCGTGACCTGAGGCGGGATGTGGGGAGAAATCCCTGGCCCCACCTCGAGATTTTTAAACGGGAAAGTCTACCTGGGTTTAGGGTTTAGGGTTTAGGGTTTAGGGTTTAGGGTTTAGGGTTTAGGGTTTAGGGTTTTTAGTGTAGGGGGGAGCACATTCTTTTGTCAAGGTTGTTCTAGGTATGGCCCCGATGGTGAACCCCAAACTTTTGCCGGGCCTCGATCTCTCTCACGTGCGAGTCACGCTGCTGCGAACAACCCGAAGCCCGACGCTTTAACACGGTTTAGGGTTTAGGGTTTAGGGTTTAGGGTTTAGGGGCAACCCTGAGCCCCAATCTCTTAAACCGAAACTTGGCATGCCCCCCCCCCCCCCCCTGCCCTTATACCAACAGTCCTTAGTAGGAATTACAATGGGGGGTATTACAATCCCTATTCTGACCAGTTCGTATAAATGGGAACATCGCGAACCGAAGCCCTTCTTGAACCCTATGCCCAAGTGAAGGGGCACAATGCCACGCCCGAAACCTTAAACCCTTGCATAAGCCTTTAAACCCTTCGACACAACCCTTAAGCCCGTCAACCCTGAAAACCCTTAAACCCTTAGAACCCTTAAACCCTCGAAACCTATAAGCCCTTAAACCCGAAACCCCTTAAACCCTTAACCCTTAAGCCCTTAAACCCTTAAACTCTAAAGGGCGCCAGGTGTAGGGCTTTACTTGTCATCTAGGGTGCCCTTAAATGGGGACCCCTCCCATACCCCTTATATATCCTGTGCAACCCAAGGGCCCATACTTCAGAACCCAAAGGAGGTAAGGGACCATCCCAAAACCCTGAACCCTAAACCCTTGACCGATAACTACCCCTAGATTGTCAGGCCGAGTGCGTGCAGCTTCAGAGCAACTCTGAGGCCGGCGTGACGGCAACACCGAAGTCACGGGTCTTTGGGGTTTAGGCCCTCAAGTTTGGGGTTTGGGGTTTTGGGGTTAGGGGTTTAGGTTTGGGGTTTGGGGTTTGGGGTTTGGGGTTACGGGGGATTAAGATGACTGAATAGCCCCAACCTTCAGTTTGGTAGGTTGTGTGCGTCACACCTTTCCATAGGAGAATCTGCAAGCAATTTGGTCACTGACTGGTGTGTGCCCCTTGCAAACCAAGGGATGCTTCCCTTCGTTGCGGGTATACAGGCTACTCAAGGTTGGGCTTAGAACCGTATTTCCCCTACCGCCCTAAAACCCGAACCAACCCTGGACCCTGAACCCTCAACTCAAAACCCCAAGAGGGGGAGGGGGGGTAGCGCTTCTAGCTCGCTCTATGTCCTGAATGATTAGCCTTCCTCAATGGCTACACCTCACATCAAAGCCACCCCAGGACCTTTGCGCCCTAATTTACGATTTGTTGTAAGAATCCCCCGAAAGAATACAAGTATTCTTCCTAAAAAAGGTAATATGAGGATGATTATCATTTGTTCCGTTGGGGGGTTCTGAAGCAAGTAGTAGTAATCTGTGGTCGCAACACTCAGCCTTATCCCTTAAAGAAAGCAGGGTCCCACGATGGATACCCTAGAACCTATCAAAGTATTTAAGCTGTAGCCCTTCTTTCAACCCTATAAGCCCTAAACCTTAAACCCTAAACCCTAAATCCCGCCACTTGTTGTCAAGAAATATGCAAACCCGTCATCTCTGCAAGAACTGTTTGGTTCAAGCGCTGCCTCTGTCTCATCACAAGAGATGGCCGCGGAATCCAAGGACATCTAGGGGTCGGGTTTGGGGTTGTTCAGGTTCTTCTGGGTTTTTGTATGAGTTGCTTCCTTGTGCTTTTGGCGTGTGTGAACGATGTAACTATTGAGTTTTTGTGTCATAAAGTACCTTTCTCTGGACTGCTTCTCATTCCCGGAGGAGCTTGCTCGCAATGCCTATGTCATGGAGCAACTCGACAGAAGTCGAAGCCTACACCTTCTCCCAGCGTTTGGGTTCGGATCCCAAAATGACATTCAAAAAGACCTGCCCCAGCTTCCATCTTGGTTGCTTCATGTGGATCCGGCACTCAGCCCTACACATGGGGAAGTTTAGGCCAGCTAGCTAGCTTCCTCACAGACCGTCGGCCGGGTGTGGGGGGGCACACGACCGCAGTAGTCTTGAGCACGCTTTTGGACAAAGAGGCTTTGGGCCCAAGGCGTATGACAGCAGAGCCGATGCGATGTGGCACGCTGGGGGTGTGACAAAATTGAGGGAGCAGCACTTCTGGTAGGAATGTGCCATTTGAGGGGAGGCCTTGTGAACTTGTGCACAAGTGAGTGCAATGATGGTTGCTCCATGACTTTTGCGAACGCTCATGCTCTTCGGCCGGTATCCGCTGCGCATGTTCGGCGTCATCCCTGTGTTTTTAGACATGTTTGATGCACTTTCCGGCCAGAGCGGGCACCCATGTCAGGAAGAGTTGCAAAGGATTCACAGACAACCACTGCCAGAAGCATGTCCCTAAACCTTAAATCCCAACACATGCAGCAGGACGTTTTGGGGTTTGAGAGCCTTGCAAGGCACTGCGTTCTTTCGCCAAATCACGATTTTTGTCAAAGCCGACAGGGGGAGCTTAAAGCACGCAACCCTACGCTACTTTTAATTGCTTAAGAGCCACCAAAAAACAAAAAAAAAATCTTCCTTAGAAGGGTAATGTAGAGATTATTGTGTTTTTCATTCTGTCGGGGTTCTTAAGCAGTAGGAGTACAGGCATGAGCCCAGCCCAGTGAAAAAGATCAAAACCCTCCTGTAGCCAAAAAAATGCAGGCCCTCTAAACCCTAAACCCTAAAACCTGAACCCTAAACCCTAAACCCTAAACCCTAAACTTGAACGCCCCAAAGGTACCCATCAGAGAAGCTGAGCTTTCGAGAGCACTTCTCCTCGCTTTTGCTGAGCGGCGACTGGGGTTTGCCCCTAAGCATGACAACTGGAGGAGGGCGGTTCAGGGTTTCAGGGTTTAGGGATTCGGCTTTCGGCTTTCGACTTTTGGCTTTCGGCTTCGGCTTTAAGGTTTAGGGTTTAGGGTTTAGGGTTTAGGGTTTAGGGTTGAGGGTTTAGGGTTGAGGGTTTAGGGTCAAAGGTCAAGGGTTCGAGGGTTCCAGGTTGGCCGTGAGGATATTTCTCATGTTCTCTGATTGTGTGCCAGAGCATACCCTAAACCCTAAACCCCAAACCCCACACCCCAAACCCCTAAACCCTAAACCCCAAACCCCAAACCCTAAACCCCAAACCCTAAACCCTAAACCCTAAACCCTAAACCCTAAACCCCCCATGTAAGGACGCTGCTGGAGCTTGGAAGCCTGGGTTCCCTCGTGGCCGCTGCCTGGACCGCTGGCTGACACGGCTTGCATCGTTGGCTGTTTAGGGTTTAGGGTTTAGGGTTTGGGGTTTAGGGTTTGGGGTTTGGGGTTTAGGGTTTAGGGTTTAGGGTTTGGGGTTTAGGGTTTAGGGTTTAGGGTTTAATCCGAGCTCCTGTTTAATTGGTGGGGCCCCCCCCCCCCCCCCCCCCCCCCCCCACAATAAGGAAAGCAGGGTTCCACAATAGTTGGACCATGGCCCCGTATGGTTTCTCTATTAAAAAACAATAAGAACGTAGGGCGAGAGGTGCAGCCTTAGCAGAAGAAAAAAAGCTTTCCGAAAGGCAGAGTTTCAAAAATTTGACAACCCCCCCAGAAAAAATTCTTTAAATGTGGAGGGTTTGGCCCATACGAAATCCATCGTAATGGAAAGTAGTCTTCCGGCGGGAATCCGGGCAAAATAAATTTCTTTAAATATGGGGGGTTAAATTAAACAGGAGCTCGGATTAGGGTTTAGGGTTTTGGGTTTAGGGTTTGGGGTTTAGGGTTTAGGGTTTTGGGGTTTAGGGTTTAGGGTTTGGGGTTTAGGGTTTGGGGTTTGGGGTTTGGGGTTTAGGGTTTAGGGTTTGGGGTTTAGGGTTTGGGGTTTAGGGTTTGGGGTTTAGGGTTTGGGGTTTGGGGTTTGGCGTTTAGGGTTTAGGGTTTGGGGTTTGGGGTTTGGGGTTTGGGGTTTAGGGTTTAGGGTTTAGGGTGTGGGGTTTGGGGTTTGGGGTTTAGGGTTTGGGGTTTAGGGTTTGGCGTTTAGGGTTTAGGGTTTGGGGTTTGGGGTTTGGGGTTTGGGGTGTAGGGTTTAGGGTTTAGGGTGTGGGGTTTGGGGTTTAAGGTTTAGGGTTTGGGGTTTGGTGTGGGTCTTGGGGCTTAGGGTTTAAAGCTGTGCGGTTCAGGGTTTATAGAAGGTTTGGCGTTTAGGGTTTACATAGGATTTACGGGTTTGGGGTCTCGGGCTTCGAGTTGAGGGTTTAGAGTTGAGAGCGTTTCTTTTGAGTCTTCTTGTTGGTTGCTTACCCAGAGGGTCCATTGACAGTAGGGTTCCGAAAGAAACTTGGTCTCAAGCCCTTTTTTAGTATGGTGGTTGGCACCAGTTCAGCCATGGCAGTCCATAGCTGGGGTGAGGATTGAGTGTGCAGGGTTTATTTAGGGTTTGGGAGGGGGGGGGCGGTAGGTGTTCGGGCCACTCACAGCAGTATATTCTGGAACTACGCGCGGACAGCCCTATGTTTTTTGGTACCAAACCCTAAACCCCAAACCCCAAACCCTAAACCCTAAACCGCAAACCCCAAACCCCAAAGCCAAACCCTAAACCCTAAATCGTAAACCCTAAACCCTAAATCTAAGCCCTAAACCCTAAACCCTAAACCCCAAACCCCAAACCCCATACTCAACACAGGATGCTTCCAGCCGAGAAGGTGAACGTCAAGGGCTCTTGGAGCCTGAAGGAGTGCACAAACCCGGGGATTTCAGGTAAGGTTTAGGGTTTAGGGTTTAGGGTTTAGGCTTTATAGGCTTTAGGCTTTAGGGTTTAGGGTTTAGGGTAAAGGTTTAGGGTTTAGGGTTTAGGGTTTCGGGTTTCGGGTTTCGGGTTTCGGGTTTAGGGTTTAGGGTTTAGGGTTTAGGGTTCAGGGTTCAGGGTTTAGGGTTTAGGGTTTAGGGCTTGTTTAGAGTTTAGGGCTTAAGGCTGCAGGTGATCCTACACTACTTTCGAGCCTTCAATGTACATACCGTTTCAAGCCCTGAACTCTTAAAGTCTTTCATGTTCACTCCGCGAATTCAGGCGTCTGCAAGGGCTACAGGGGCCTGGCTCACACTGGTTCAGGGTTTGCTAACTTGCCTAAACCCTAAACCCTAAACCCTAAACCCTAAACCCTAAACCCTAAACCCTAAACCCTAAACCCTAAACCCTGACCCCTTATGACCTCCCCCCCTCCCCCCTTCCCCCCACCCCTGTGCCCGTGTCATCGGCCTCAGTCCGCCTAAACCAGCCTCCTGCCATGGTAATCGGTAACCCTAAACCCCAAGCCCCAAACCCCGAAAACCCTAAACCCTAAACCATCTAGACCCCAACAAAGCAAGCTCATCAGGAGCTGGCAGCTTTCCTTTGCACAAAGGCAGCAGTGACCCGACTCTACAACAGCTACCTGGAGGTGGGTTTAGGGTTTGAGGTTCAGGGTTTAGGTTTTAGGGTTTAGGGTTTTGGATATCCGACTCACGCAAGAGCCGACATGGATACCAGCAGTATCCCCATAGAATCCCTCTACGCTGAAAAATGCACTCTCCAAAGCAATCCTTCTAGTTCATTTAATTAGGCCCTAAACCATAAACCCTAAACCCTAAACCGTATGTTAGATCCTCTTGGGCGAGTGCGTATGAAGGGCCTTGAAGGAAACCCACTCACTAAACCCATACTAGACCTAAACCAAGTCACAATGCACGTCGAGTGGAACCCCCCTAGACCCTAAACCCTAAACCCCTGTCTTGCCAATGGCCCTTCGCAAGTAGCGCTGTGATTCAATGGGTATTAGGGCTAGGCTTGCGACCGCAACTGTTAGAGTTCAGAGGGTTTAGGGTTTAAGGTTTAGAGTGTTTACCTAGAGTTTCCATGGACTTGTAAAAGGGGTATACCTACCCAATCGTTGTGATACGTCTCCCTCTTATTTCAGGGCAATAAAGAAGGCTCCTCTGGGTAGCGCTTACGGGTGAAGTGAATTACAGTAAACTCCCAAAAGTTGCAACATCCTTATCCCCATACCCCACAAGGTGCACTAAAGGGAATCCCTGCTCTGATCATCCTTAAACCCGTCTCTTCGGCTCTTTAGGGTTTAGGGTTTAGGGTTTAGGGTTTAGGGTTTAGGGAGTGGTCAGCGGTGCAGGCTGTCTTCTTCACCTTCCCGAATTTTCGGACGCAGCCCTCGCGTGAACATGCGCTCAAGCAGAAGAATCTGGGATGTGTTGAGCTTCTTATGGCCCACTTGGGCAAGGTCTTGATGTCTACGTCATGAATACTACACCTGAAACCCCAAACCCTGAACCCCTAACCCCCTAAACCCTAAACCCCTAAACCCCTAAACCCCTAAACCCCTAAACCCCTAAACCCCTAAACCCCTAAACCCCTAAACCCCTAAACCCCTAAACCCAAAACCCTAAACCCCTAAACCCTGAACCCCACGGCCCTAAGCCCCTAAACCCCTAACCCCTAAACCCCTGAAACCCTAACCCCAAACCCTAAACCCTGGGGTAAACCCATTATGCCCCCCTACGCAGCGCAGCCACTGAGTCTGATGCCTGGGAGCCTGCGTCCTTTGCAGGCTTCTACTGTAGTCTGGAGCTCTAGAGCTGATCCCTCCGGTTTAAGGTTTAGGGCTTAGGGCTTAGGGTTTAAGGTTTAGGGTTTAGGACACTAACTCAGAGGGCCCTTTTGGGGCTTAGGGCTTGTTTGGTGGTTTGAGGTACCCAACACCATGCTATACAGAGTTGTTGGTTGCCTAATTCCACTGTACTGCTACAAGTGGACACTCTGGATCCGCAGTCTTGAGACTGAGAGTGCCAAGGAAGGACCTCTGCGGGCGGGAGCGGACGGAGCTTGAAACCATTCTCTTCCACGACAAGCGACTGTCCAGCACGAGTACCCTGAAGCCCCAAAATCCCCCAATCCCCAAACCCGAAACCCCTGAAAACCTCAAACCCCCGAACCCCTAAAAGCCCTAATTAAAACCCTGCCTCTTCCCTGATTCTGTTGAAAAACCTCAAACCCCCGAATCCCTAAAAGCCCTAATTAAAACCCTGCCTCTTCCCTGATTCTGTTCGTATCCCCCTTCACCCCGGTATGGCGTATCTTTGTATGTGTACATACATAAATAGCTGTATACACATGTCTTTCTTGATGTACCTACCTATGAATAGTTGGGTACATGAATTATGCATTATACGAGTCTTGGGTGGTTTTATCTCCTTGTGAATTGGGTACGTGAATGAATTGTTGATTTTCCTATGCCGCATGCCTTCATTGATCCCTTGCTCTAATCCAGTTGCAGCACCCTAAACCCTAAAGCCTAAGCCCTAACAAAGGTGTGGTGCAGGGGCTGTCGTAATATTCAAGCTTTGACTTAGGGTTGAGGGTTAGGTTTAGGGAAGCTTCCGGTTTAGGGCTTAGAATTTAGGGTTTAGGATTTAGGGTTTCGCCAACCCGATACGACAGGGTTTGTATTGCTGTCCTTGGTAAGTCTATATATGTTTCCTTGTATATCTTGGTATACTAGTAGTGAACTCTCGAGTACATATAGGCAGACGATCAAGATCTTAAACCTCAGAAATGCTAAACCCTCAATCCAAACTATTCAGAAAACAACCCCGTAGGTCCATGCGCAGTACTGTTATGGAAGCAGGTTCCCGAAAAACCCATTTAGTGTGGTTTCTGGGCTTCATGACTCGAACTACTAAGTAGACTTCTCTCGGCTCATCAGCAAACATAAACCCCCAACCACTCCCCAAACCCAAAAACCTAAACCCTGAAACCCTACCCAGAAGCCCTAAAACCCTTAAAACAAAAAAAAAAAACCTAAAAACCCCAAAACCCTAAAAACCCTAACAAACTTAAACCCTAAACCTAGCATTGAGTTTGCTCAGCCCCGAAAAACCTAAACATCCTAAGCCCCAAAAGCCTTTAGAACCCCAAACAACTCAAAAAGACCCAAACCCCAAATCCCAAATCCCAAACCCCAAACCCTAAACCCTAAACCCTAAACCCTAAACCCTAAACCCTAAACCCTAAACCCTAAACCCTAAACCCTAAACCTTGCAGAAGAGCTAAGGTTGACTTTGCTCAGCCAGTTTGCCTTCAACGTCGGTCTCTACTTCGCGGTGCCAGGGTGACCGGGACGCGCAGCAAGTACATGCGCTGAAAGGGGCTTAGGGTTTAGGGTTTAGGGTTTAGGGTTTAGGGTTTAGGGTTTAGGGTCCAGGGCAAGTTCCGGGGTTCCGGGTTAGGGTTTCGGGTTCAGGGGTTTAAGGGGCTTCGGATTTAGAGAGACCCCCTCTCCCCTAATCAAAAGGGATCATCCCTCAGCGCCTTTCAAGGATTGAAGATTTCAACATGATTTCATAGAGAGGGAGTGTTTACCTAAACGGTAGAGATGATGGGTGATGTAGCTCGACTGGAACATGTGGTTCATTGCAGCTTAGGGGCCGGGGGGGTGTTTTAGCATTCGGGGCGGCTCAACCCCAACGAGGGTCCAGGGCTCAGGCTGTCACTCTGCAGCGTGTTCTGCAGCTCTACTAGGCAGGCCCTTGGGACTTGTTATGATTTCCCTTATTGGGTTTAAGAGGACCATATCTAAGACCCTAAACCCTAAACCCTAATCCCGAAACCCTAAACCCTAAACCCTAATGAGGAATATTTCTCAGAGGGTTGTTCAGGGGCCATCCTGGTCAAACCCTTTTGTGGAGGAAGCTCAAGCACCTGTAGCCTGGTGCCACATCTGCAGCTGCAACGCCCGCTCGATACTGCACCTAAAGGCTCCCATGTAGTCTACCTGTGTGTGTAAACCCTAAACCCTAAACCCTAAACCCTAAACCCTAAAGGGGGTAGTATACTAGAATCCCCTATAACTAAACCAAAAAGGAACTACATTAGGGCCTTCAGGCAAGCGCAGGCTGCCACCCACCAGCCGAGGTACTATCCCGCACAACAAGCGGTGGTGGCACCACTGAAAGATCGAGCTCTCCGACGCTTGGCCGAGTTGCGCCACGAAGCCCTCTATTGAAGCTGCAGTGGTAGTGAACACGTTGCTGCTTGAGACACGAGTTGCACGCAACAGTGGAAGTCGCCGTCATGCTTCCAGTACAGCCTTGTGTATGCCAAGGGTTGATGGCCAATCATTACGTGATGTCCTTCGGCATGTACTGGATGCACAGGGCTCTGCACGTGGTGCCATGCCGCTTGCCTCCCCATGGTGCTCGTACTGCAGCGTTGACAGCATCGTTTGGAAGAGCTGATGCATCACACAACCCATATCGAACAAACCAAGTTGCCTTTTACCCGGGATCCACGCACCAAGCATCTCTCAACCCTACGTCCAGAGTCGTCAGTATGGGTGGTGTTCACTTTACCCACGCTAGGCCTATCAGTCAGGCGCATGGGTTTGTTTAGGGTTCATGGTTCAGAGTGATTTCACATCTCTGGGTTGTTTAGCTGCCCATCCTCGTCAAGTCTCCATGAATTCTTAGTAGGGATTTAAGCAATCAGGTACCATGTTTCCCCTGCAACACCCCTTCAACAGATTTGACAAAGGCCACCTACTTGCCCACATCCCTATTAAGAACCGGTAGGTAAGTCTGCTAGAATATAAACACCAACGCCTACGCCCCTGATAATGGTCATGCTTTGCCTTGCCTCAGTCCTTTGGGAGAAGATCCACTCCTACCACCATTGGGCCAAGCATCCGCTGTCCCGCAACATGCTGCAGATCAAGACATACTTGATTTAGGGCTTCTTCTTTTCTGTGTTAGGAATTCTTCGGGCTTCAGGCTTCAGAAAAGAGGGCTTCGTCTTCTTGATCGCATGAGGATGGTAAAGCACGATAGGGGCCGGGGACTGGAATGTCCCTAAAGCCTACACATACCAAACCCAATCGCCTGCAGTTTCAGGCAACACGTACGATGACCACTGGCTGGACAACTTCGGCAATGCAGTCGTGGGCCATTTCTGCGCGCAGGTACTCTTGCCGTTTCGGGTTTAGGTTTTGGGTGGTGACTAGGTAACCCTAAACCCTAAACCCTAAACCCTAAACCCTAAACCCTAAACCCTAAACCCTAAACCACTTGGGAATCACAAACCCTAAGCCCGCTAGCGCGCGCAGCCTGCAGGTGCTTGTGCCCTTGGATCACAGCACCTTCTGGCGGCTTTGCCCGCAAAAAGTTAAGGGCTCAATGGGGTTTAGGGCTTAGGCTTTAACCCTATAATCCCTAAACCTCAAACGCAAAGCCTTAAGAACCTAAACCCTAAACATGGAATCCAAGTTGTGTTGTTGGGGTTCTCGACTATAAACATAGCTTTGAAACAGCTTGAGGCTCAGGGTAGGGCGTGTAGAGGGCCGATATTCACATCAACTCCCCTCATCAACACAAGGACCCAGAGTAGGCCCTTTTTGTAGGGTTTAGGTTCACTTACGAGCCCCTTTTAAGCCAAAAAGGGTACCCTCGTTCTTCCTAGGTGACTCTTGGGTCTAGTACAGGATCCCCGCGAGTGGAAGCCCTAAACCCCAAGCCCTAAGCCCTAAACCCTAAACCCCACACCCAGACCCAGAAGTTAGAAGGTTGCGGTCTCGAAGGAAAATGGCTGAACTAGGGAGCCTCGGTTCTTGTAGAATAGTGTAGCCAGTGGACGCATATACATATGTGGGTGTCCGAAAATGGGACCCTTTTTTGGGCTTCCGTTAGGGATTCCATGTCTATACAGGGGTATAAAAGGGATGCTTACATATGTGTATACATAAATGTACATGTGTATATACACGTGTCGTCATCTACATGCAATTTCATATGGTTGGTACAGGTGTGTGTGTGTGTGTATGCATGCATGCATGCATGCATGCATGCATGCATGCATGCATGGATGGATGGATGGATGTATGCATGCATGCATGTATGTATGTATGTATGTATGTATGTATGTATGTATGTATGTGTGTATGTGTGTATGTGTGTATGTGTGTATGTGTGTATGTGTGTATGTGTGTATGTGTGTATGTGTGTATGTGTGTATGTGTGTATGTGTGTGTATGTGTGTATGTGTGTATTCACACCTGCATCTTTATGTACGTTGATACGTTTTTCCGAGTGGCCTTTGTGTTTGCATGTGGAAATACGTGTTATACACGTACCGAATGGCGTTGCAGAACCTTTCGCGATCCCGCATGAATTCCCTGGAGGTTCTCGCATCTCTTTCGCCCCTCGGCGCTGCCTCGCGCACAGGTCTCCTTAGGGGTTTTAGAGTCTCAGGGTTTATGGTTTAGGGCTCAAAGTTTTGTTTTTTTCTTTCCGCTTCTATGTCCATGGGTGTACAAACCATGTATACTCATATGTTGTCAAGGTCTGCACTTCCTGGGATGCAGTGTAGGCACTTGTTTACTGTTTTTGGGTTTAGGGTTTAGGGTTTAGGGCTACTGGGATCGGGAGTTGGCTTGCATTCCCCTTTTTTAGTGCTTAGGTTCCGTTAGAGAAGCCCCTTCACACAAAACAACAGGGACACCCTGTTAATTCCTAGGCTACTCTTGGGTTTAGCTTCCTGGAGGTCTCGAATCATGGCTGACTTTGGGCTACATTCTTAGGGTTTAGGGTTTAGGGTTTAGGGTCTAGGGTTTAGGGTTTAGGGATTCAAAGGCCGGCAACAGGTTCCGGGGTCTCGGCGTGTGGGGTCCCGAGGCATCTTCGAGAGCCTGGAGAAGCACTCAGGCAAGCTTCAGGGTTGAGGGCTATGGGTTTAGGGGTTAGGGTTTAGGGGTTAGGGTTCTGGGTTCTGGGGGTGAGGGCTTCGGGGGTTTTAGGGTTTATGGTTAGACCTCCGCCTAGGTTCTGGCGCTTAATTAAATCGTCCCTGAATGCGGAAGCTCCTTGGGGTTTGTGGGATAAAGGGTGTCAAGGCCTTTCCAATTAAGGGCCCTGGTAGCTTCCTGAGATACTTATCTTGCTTGGCCAAGAATGAGCGCTCACTTTCTATGCTTCTTGATTTATGCAGGAACAACAAGGTTTGACCTGTTGTCCCTTGGTTATTGGAGAAGTAGGTGTAAGTAGAGTCAGAAGGCCCCCAACACAACCCACCGAATAGAGGCCCAGTTCTAACGCAGAGCGTCCATATGTAGTACTATTATCGAATAAGGTATCCCAAAAACCATAACACGTAGGATTTTTGGGTACCTAATTCCATAGTAGTATTGCATATGGACCCTTTGGGTAAGTGCCCATGAACCACCTCCAAGCAGGTGTGGAGACCTTTCGGGTTGAGTCGAGCGTCTTGGGTTTAGGAGGGGGCGGGGGAGGGGGCCCCCTTCCCCGCTCCCCCCTCACTCCGCGTACGCTCCTTAAGAATCGACGAAGCCAAGCCATATAGGAGGTCTCCCGAAACCCTAAACCCTAGACCCTAAAGACACTCTAAACCCTAGCCCTAAACCCTAAACCCTCATCCCCCCGCCCCCTCTCTGGCAGGTGTCAGCTGCTTCCTCAACTTGGCCCACCAGCTGTCTCGGTGGATGCCCTTCTCCCAGATGCCCCACCACCATGATTGGCATCACGAAGGCGCGTTAGGCATCAGAGTTCCCTGGGGGGGCTTAGGGGCTTTGGGGTTTAGGGTTTAGGGTTTGGGGTTTGGGGGTTTGGGGGTTTGGGGTGTGGGGTTTGGGGTTTGGGGTTTAGGGATCACCTTGATCCCCGGAGCCCTTCGGCCGTAGCCCGCCCTAAGAGTCTTCCCAAACCACCAACATGACCGGGTTGAGTGGCAGGGCTCTTGGGGCACTCCGTATTCGCTTGTCTTGCAAGCAGGGTTATGCAGTACCTCCCTGAAACCCTAAACTCCCCAAATCCCTAAACCCAACACCCCTAAACCACCCCCAAATCCCTAAAACTCTAAACCCCAAAACTCCCTGAATCCCTAAAGCCTAAACCCCTGAACCCCCCAAGTCCCAAGTCCCCAATCCCCAATCCCCAAACCCTAAACCCTAAACCCCAAACCCTAAACCCTAAACCCTAAACCCTAAACCCTAAACCCTAAACCCTAAACCCTAAACCCCAAACCCTAAACCCTAAACCCTAAACCCTACAGAAGGCCACAAGGGATGCAACTACACCTTCAGCTCCATGGGCGGGATCTGGGACGTCGTGTTTGGCACCCGCAAGGCCTGCGGCCGGCATGCCTGGCCCCAAACCTAAACCCTAAACCCTAAACCCTAAACCCTAAACCCTAATCCTAAACCCTAAACCCTAAACCCCAACCTGAACCTACTACGTTCTTGAAGGCCTTTTTGGGGTTCCTAGTTCTCCGACTTCCCCTCGTAAGCAGTAGCACTGCGCTTCGGTTTAGGGTTTACGGTAGGGTTTAGGGTTTGGGGTTTGGGGTTTAGGGTTTAGGGTTTAGGGTTTAGGGTTAGGTCTTAGGGTTTAGGGGGCAGTTGTTTGCATGACTGCACTTTCTTGGTAGGCCAGTGGTACCCTTTTCCCGTTTTGTTGGTTCAAGGTTCCCATTTAAAGTAACCAACCCAAAAAGGGTGCCCTCATGGTAATACGGTTTCGAGTGCCCTCACGATGATACGGTTTCTGGGCGACCAAGCTTTTTTGAATGTGTTCAAACCCTGTGGTTGTTCATGTAAACACATGATAGGTACTGTATATACAGACCCTAGATGTGCGCGTAATTCGCACGTACATTATGTATGTTCAGCATGTACTCGTTGCTCTATTCATTTGTTTTTGATCGAAAAATGTTGTTTAAAGAGCAACCTATAACATGTTGTCAGCTTGCATGCGATATCCAGTATTGATGCTTAGCACACCCAACCCTAAACCCTAAACCCTAAACCCTAAACCCTAAACCCCAGACCCTAAACCCTAAACCATGGTTTTGGTTCCAGTGGGCTGCCCTCTGCATGGTCGACGGCACTTAGTAGACCAACTAGAGTCTGAACAAGGGAACAGATGTCGGCAGAGCTACTTTAGGCCTTCTTCGGGGAATTTTGGGGTCCTTGCACCCCCTGACTTCTTGTGACAGACTGCGCCCCAAACCCTAAACCCTAAACCGCAAACCCTTAAGGCCCCAAATCCCAAACCCTAAACTCTAAACCCTAAACCCTCAACCCTAAACCCTAAACCCTAATTGAGCAGGTTGGCCGTGGCCTGGAAATCATGCAGTCGCAGGCGTGGACGACGTGCGGCTTGCATCTGTTCGAGGGTAAACCCTAAACCCTACACCCTAAACCCTAAACCCTAAACCCTAAATCCCTAAATCCCTAAACCCTAAACCCTAAACCCTAACCCCTAACCCTAAACCCTAAACCCTAAACCGGGGGCCCTCTTTGAACACGGGGTGGCCGAAGGTTTCTTGTGGCTGATTACGTCGCCGGGGGCAATTTTCAAGCATTTCTTTGCCTTCAGCCCGGTGCTTGTGAATTTGGTGTAGGATTTAGGGTACCCTAAACCCTAAACCCTAAACCCTGAACCCTGAACCCTGAACCCTGAACCCTAGTCCCTGAACCCTGAACCCTGAACCTTAAACCCTGAACCCTGAAAAGCCCTGCACCTTGTGAGTCCCAAGCCCTAAACTGCTCCTGAGCATCCAGGGCCTCGCTACTTAATGTACTGCAGGGAGTTAGGGGTTCAGGGTTTCAGGGTTTAGGGCTTCAGGGTGTAGGGGTTAGGGTTCCACGCCGAGTCAACACTAAGATAAGCGCGGTAGATCTTATTCAGGTTTAGTTGTCAACAGCCCGATTACCCAAAAGTAGGACTCTATCCTTCAGGTTCCGCCTAGTTGCCGTAACAGCGGCCTGTGAACACGTTTCGCTGGGTGACTTGGGATGTGCCCCCTCATACCAACAGTCCTTCATAGGGGGTTATACTAGGGGTTGCTGTCATCCGTATTAAGGACTGTCAGTTTCAGGGGGAACATCCCATTGAGTTCCCATAAGGGGGAACGTCGCAATGAGTGACTATCAACGCAGGCTTCTCCTGCTTTATCCCATCAAGGCTCCCCCTTTTTCTCGGAGCCTGACCCCTATCATCCCGATGGTGTGGCTAGACTTACTCTGACCCTGAGGCGTTTAGGCTTAGGGGCTTAGGGTTCCTGGGTTGAGGGTTTGGGGTTTAGGGTCTAGGGACCTGAACCGGAAACCCTAAACCCTCACCCAAGCAGCATCTTAAAGAGCTCTAGAGCCTCGAATCCCACATGGGGAGTACTGGAGTACTTGTGACGGCGCAAACCCCAAACCCCCGACCCTAAAACCCGAAGCCCCAAAGCCTGAACCCCGAACCCCAAACCCAGGAACCCTAAACCCCCAAGCCTAAACTCTAAACCGCAGGCGACCTACCGGGATCACGTCCAGGGGAAGAAGGCTGGAATCCCGCACCCTAAGCCCTAAACCCTTAACCCTTAACCCTTCACCCTGAACCCTTAACCCTAAACCCTAAACCCTAAACCCTAAACCCTAAACCCAACAGCCGAACCCGAACCCTAATTAGACTGAATCACACAACCCTCAAATCCAAGGGCTTGCCCTTTGCACTCTGAATTGCCAGTTGTCTGCACACCTTAGCATCCCAAACCGGACATAGTGTACTTTCCCTTATTGGGTTTAGGGTCTAGGGTTTAGAGTTTAGGGTTTAGGGCTACTAGGACCCGGAGTAGGCCCTTATTCCCCTCTTTTTTTGGGGTTCAGGTTCCCTTGCATGCCCCTCTGAGCAAAAAATGGCCACCTGTTTTATTCCTAGCTTCCTCTGAGGTCTAGCCAAAACTATCCAAAATTTTCCTTAAATCGCGAATTTCAGCCGTGAGCCCTAAAACCTCAAGTCCTGAACAACCCGTACACCTCCTACACTTCAACACAGTAAACCCTGAAGCCTGAGCCCTAAACCCCTGCACCCTACAAACCCTAACACCCCAAACCCCTAGATAACCGCAACTCGGACCCTAAACCCTCAACCCCTAGGCCTTGAAACCCTAAATCCTAAAGCCCGCAGTCCCTGAAAGACCCTTAATTATAAACCTTAACCCCTAGTTCCCTTAATCTCTTAAACCTTGAAACCGTAAACTGAAACCCCTCATCCCTTAAACCTTAAACCCTGAACCCTAAACCTTAAACCGCAAGCCCCTAATCCCTTAAAGCCTGAAACCCTAGAAGACCCAGCCTTCAACCCGTTCATCCCTTGGAGCCCTAACAAACCCCGGAAGACCTCAACCTTCAAACCCTTAAATCCCATAAACCTTAAGCCCTGAAGACCTTATAACCCTTAGCCCCTTATAATCCCAATCCAAAGCCTGAAGCCCTTAATCACCTAAGCCTTCCACCCTAGAAGACCTCAATCTCCCTAAACCCGAAACCCGAAACCCTAAACCCGAAACCCTAAATCTCCCTAAACCCTAAACCCGAAACCCTAAACCCTAGAGCCATCTGATGGAGGCGGGCCGCGCGCGCACATTGCTCGATCATCCCGTGGTGCCTCAATTGATTAACTACTATTTGCTCAAGAACTGCCGAAACATGAGAAAGGAAAATGAAACACATGAAAATATCAATAGAAAGAATCAATGATAGTAAGAAGAATATTATTATTAATAATGGTAAACAAACAATGGTAATAGTAGTTACAATCGCAACAAAAAAATCAACAATAGCAATAGTAATAACACTAGTCCCTACAGTACCCTTGTAAGGAAGAATCTTTCATGTTTGGGAGGCTTCTCAAGCAATTCGTAGTTCAGTGATCAACAAGCAGGGGTTTCAGGTTTAGGGTCTAGACTTTGGTGTTTGGGGCTTAGGGCTTAGGGCTTAGGGCTTAGGGTTTAGGGTTTAGGGTTTAGGGGTTAGGGTTTGGGGTTTAGGGTTTAAGGTTTAGGGCTTGGTGTTTAGGGTTTGGGCTTTGGGGTCTGGGGCTTGGGGTTTGGGGTTTTGGGGTTTTGTGGTTAGGGTTTATGGTTTAAAGGTTTAGGGTTTAGGGCTTGGGCTTTGGGCTTTGGGCTTTGGGGTTTGGAGTCTACGGTGTGGGGTTTGGGCTTTATGGCTTCCGGGTTTAGGGGCTTCAGGGTTTGAGGGTTCGGTGTGTAGGGTTGAGGGTGTTGGGGTTCAGGGAGTTAGGATCTTCGGGTTCTGGGTTTGGGGCTCTGGTTTTGGGATTTGGCTTTGGGGGCCAGGTATTAGGACCTAGCCCTAAACCCTAAACCCTAAACCCTAAACCCTAAACCCTAAACCCTAAACCCTAAACCCTAAACCCTAAACCCTAAACCCTAAACCCTAAACCCTAAACCAGACTTGGGGATCAGGGGTTTGGGTTTAGGGTTGAAAGTAGCTGTTGAAGAGGCCAGCCGATGTGGCATCCTTGCCCTACATTTCAGAGATCCTTTGTCAAGGGCGCCCATGTCAAGTTCATGGGGACTGAGGGCAACCACTTGTAGTTCTACTAGAGTTTCGGGCTTAGGGTTCGGGTTTAGGGTTTCGGGTTTCGGGTTTAGTGTTGAGGGGTCAAGGGCTTGGAGTTCAGGATTATGAGGCTTCGGCAGCTCCCCCACGAAAGAGTTCTTCTTCCGGCATCCCATCACAGAATGGTACCCCTGAACCCTATACCCTAAACCCTAAAAGGTTTAGGGTTTGTGGTTGGTGGTCCACTTGCTTTGTGCGCCGATGGGCGCTCTTATACTTAAATGTTGAGGGCGCAATGGAGTAGATTGGCTACACCCTGGACCCCAGACCCTAAACCCTAAACCCTAAACCCTAAACCCTAAACCCTAAACCCTAAACCCTAAACCCTAAACCCTAAACCCTAAACCCTAAACCCCTAAACCCCTAAACCCCTAAACCCTAAACTAAGCCTAAGCCCTACCCCACAAGGTGTGCCTCGCCCCAGTCGTTTCCATCGGCGTGCTGGCAGCAATGACTCCTGGCTTGACAGGCTTCACCCTGAACCCTACACCCTACACCCTACACCCTACACCCTACACCCTACACCCTACACCCTAAACCCTAAACCCTAAACCCTAAACCCTAAACCCTAAACCCTAAACCCTAAACCCTAAACCCTAAACCCTAAACCCTAAACCCTAAACCCTAAACCCTAAACCCTAAACCCTAAACCCTAAACCCTAAACCCTAAACCCAAAGCCCTAAACCCTAAACCCTAAACCCCTAAGCAAGAACTCAGGGCCCTCCTTCCCAGCTGGGGCTGCGCTCCAAGCCTCCAGCTCGACTCGCAGAGTGGGGCTTGGCCCTTTAGGGTTTAGGGTTTAGGGTGTAGGGTTTAGGGTTGAGGGTTTAGGGGTTTAGGGGTTTAGGGTTTAGGGTTTAGGGTTTAGGGTTTAGGGTTTAGGGTTTAGGGCGTCTCGCCGCGCAGCGGCAGTAAGTACCATGTGTAAATGGCGCCCCTACACACCCAGGGGGTGTGGGGGGGCGGCATGTCACGCGAAGGCATCTGTTTTCAATGTAATCCAACAATTTCATTGGTGCTGGGTTCTTTCTCCCCACCCGCTGTGAGCTTTCACAGGCCACCACCCAAACCACTACCTTTTAGGGTTTAGGGCTGTCGCCCTCAATTCCCACCATGAAACGATTCAAATCTCGTGAAACCAAACAGGGGGGAGAGGGGGTTTAGGGGGGCGGGCCAGGTGGGGGTGGGGCAGGGGGGGGGGGGGGGGGGGGGGGGGGGGGGGGGGGGGGGGGGGGGGGGGGGGGGGGGGGGGGGGGGCCAGGACCTTTTGGGCGGTTTTTGGCTCCGAAAAGGGTGCCTCCCCCATGCAGACCCCGGATTTCAGCATTTTCTGCTCGGGGTCCAGGGGGCCTCCAGAGGGGGGCCCAGGGGCTCCAGATTGGGTGGACTTGAGGGCTTTGCGCCTGCGTTTTAGGGTGTTCTCATGAAGATAAGGATCGGAGGATCCCTGTGTAAATATGGGCGCCACTCTGGTGGCCTAATGGCAAGGCGAGCCCGAGGGGCTCTCTATTCGACCATTCTCCAATGGCTCCACCCATTGTTTATCCAGTCAAGGTGTTCATCACTGCCGGATATCTTCTGGGTCCAGGCACCCTAGAAAAGGGTGGGTACGGCCGAAGCAGGCCGGGTGGGAATTTAGGGTTTAGGGTGTAGGGGTGTAGGGTTCAGGGTTTAGGGTTTAGGGTTTCAGGGTGTATCCTGAGCTTGTTCTGACCTCAAAGACCTACAAACCTAAGCCCTAGCCCCTCAACCCTAAACCCTAAACCCTAACGCCCTAAACCCTAACCCCTAACCCCTAAACCCTAAACCCCTGTGCGACCCGAAAGGTCGCCCCGAAAGCACTGAGGTTGATGTGTTGAGAATGCCACACGGAAGCCTCAACGGGCCTAAACACCCTCAAGCCCTCATGGGTTTAGGGTTTAGGGTTTAGGGTTTAGGGTTTAGGGTTTAGGGTTTAGGGTTTAGGGTTTGCTCAAACCCTAGACCCTAGATCCCGAAACCCTTAATCCTCAAGCCGTGATGTTGGAGTGTCCTAGGGCCCAGAGTCGGCCCTTTCTCCCCTGTTTGTTCAGCCTTGCAGCCTTGAGAAGCCCCTTTAAACCAAAAAGGGCCCCTAAACCCTAAACCCTAAACCCTAAACCCCAAACCCTAAACTCTTGTGTTTGGCTTGAGGAAGCTCCAGCAGAAGAACTTTAGAATGGCCGAGGAAGACTGAGATGTGCACACTGAGGCTGCTCGATAGGTTGAGTGGCCCGGTTTTAGGGTTTTCGTTGGGTTTTGGTAGGGTTTTTGAGGGTTTAGGGTTTAGGGTTTTTGAGGGTTTCGCTTACCGGAAAGTCTCCCACCAGCCTGAGCCTGAGTACAGACCTGACTGAGGGGTCATCTTGGGTTCAAGCACTTGCTTGCTCCAGAGCTGCAGAAACCTGAAGCCTCTAAACCCGAAACCCTAACCCCTATAAACCCTAAACCGAGCACCGTCCCAAGATGCCCCGTCTGAAGCAGGGTGACACTGTGGCGCTTGCGCAGACAGTCGCCCTTCAGGCACACGGACACATGGGAGACCGACGCCAGTTGGTTTCTACAGGGCCTGCCAGGATAAGAGTCGCACGATGCCCTATAGAGCTAAAACCTAAACCCTAAACCCTAGACCCTAGACCCTACACCCTAAAGGTTAGGTCTAGTCCAATGTTGTTTATGCCCTGAGAGAAGCCCCCTTTTTTCTTCACCAGGCCGAGACCGCCAGAAAATCTACATAGTAGATCTGGCCGCCTGCGGCCTTTTCCTAAGGGTCCATGTACCTATATCGTACATACTTGGGCCCTAAAGCTACTAAAAGGAAACCCCTTTTTGAGGCCCAGTTATATACCATTATAGGTACATGGACCCTTAGGGTTTTCAGACTTCCTCTCGCCGTTTCCAGCACTTTCGGAGTCAGAGGATGAGTCTGGCTTTGAAGAGAGACTATTTGGCCGACGACCGAGACCCCCACAAGGTGATTCCTTCTCAGGAAATCTACTTGCGGGTCCAGGGGTAGTTTATGAGTAGGGCTATAAGTGCCCTAAACAAGGTTATAACCGCTTATAACTATAGCTATCCCAATGAGAGCCCCAGTTTTCAGTACCCCTGAACCTCCAAGTACGTGTGGGTCGAGGGAGGTCAGCAAAGACTCACGTAGCTCGCTGGAAAAAACGTCCGCACGCGTTTGGGCGGTAGGCAAGGACTGAAGGGATTTAGGGAGTTTAGGGCTTGAGGGAGCCATAAGGTAGCTCCCCTTTTTTTGTTGGCAAGGGCTCCTCCCTTTAAGGGGGGGCTTCTTATCCCAGGGCCCATCCTTTGAAGGACCTAAGAAGTGGGTAGGGTGTCTTCTACATCGTGGCCCTTTTTCGCCAGTTTCTTTCTGACAGTAAAGCCCTAAGCTCTAAGCCCTAAACCCTGAAGCCGTGAAGCCCTTATCATTGTTTAGGGCAGCTAAGAAGCCCTAATACTTCAGGTATCCCCCAAATCCCTGACCCTCAGCCGGACACCCTCAAACCCAAATCTCGGACCCTACTTGAAGGTTCATGGGTAGTTGTAAGTAGGGTTGCAAGAATCTCAGATAGGATCATAACCAGTTCTATCCATAGCTTCCCTATCCCCAAGCCCACTTATGATTCTGAGCTCCCATAAACCCTGACCCCCCCCCCCCCCCCCCCCCCCCCCCCCCCCTTAAAACCCTAATCCCTAAACCCCCACCTTAGCCTTGATCCCCAAACCGCCCCCCCCCCGTCCCCGTCCAAACCCTAGTCAGAAACCCCCACCTAACCCTTAATCCCGAAACCGCCGCCCCCTCCACCCCTCCACCCCCTCCCTCTTTTACCCAACCCGAAGCCCTAGACCCTAGAGGCCAAGGATGATCTCGGGTTCAGGGTTCAGGATTCACTTCAGGGTTGAGAGTTGAGGGTTTAGGGTTTAGGGTTTAGGGGACTGTCTTTACCTGACAGGAGCACCAGCGCCGGGCCGCGCAGCTCGAGGTGCGAAGCTTCAAAGCCGAGATGCTTTGCGGGTTTGGGTTTAGGGTGTAGGGTGTAGGGTGTAGGGTTTAGGGTTTAGGGTTTAGGGTTTAGGGTTTAGGGTTTAGGGTTTAGGGTTCAGGGTTTGGGGTTTAGGGTTTAGGGTTTAGGGTTTAGGGTTTAGGGTTACTTGGAGGTTCACGGGTAGTTAGAGGTCGGGGTTATAAGTAAGGTATCTTTCTGGCTGGGTCATAACATAGCCTTCAGGGTACTTATAACACTACTTAGAACTACCCCTGAAACCCTGAACCCTAAACCCTGAACCTTCAAGTAGGGCGCCCTCGTCTCTACCGAGCCCGCAGCCATTTTCCCAGGAGCAACCCCCCCCCCCCACCCCAGCGTTCAGGGTTTAGGGGTCTAGGGGATTAGGGGGCTAGTGTTTAGGAAAGCAGCCCTAACCCCTAAACCCAAATGCCACGAACAGAAGCCCACCTCCCGCGTAATTAGAACGTTTCGGGTTTGGGGTGGAGGGTCGACCTAGTAGCCTTGTGCCACAGATAAGGGTCAATAAATGGAAAAATGCGTGTGCCCCTCCCCCCAGAAAAGCAAGAGAAGTAAAGTAAAGTATATATATATATATGTATATGTGTATATATGTATACGTATATATGTATACTGTATACACACTCACCCCAAATAAAGGCACATCACATGTCTGCGGGTATGCGGTATACTCTGTTTATAACTTCATCACCTTCACCTTCACAGGGTTCGTGCCTCTGTGGGTTTGGCAGGAGCTTGTTGCCAACTTTGCCCTTCATCAGGGCTCGGGGCTTAGGGTTTGGGGTGCAAGTAAACCCTAAACCCGAAAAACCCTAAAACCCTAAAACCCTAAAACCCTAAAACCCTAAAACCCTAAAACCCTAAAACCCTAAAACCCTAAAACCCGAAAACCCTAAAACCCTAAAACCCTACAACCCTAAAACCCTAAAACCCTAAAACCCTAAAACCCTAAAACCCTACAACCCTACAACCCTAAACCCTAAAACCCTAAAACCCGAAACCCAGGGCCCAGGGCTGAGCGTGCCTTGCCAAATCGCGCGCGCACATTGTCAATCGCCGCGCATAGATTCTCATCTCAGTATGTCAGGCCACCCAGGTGGCATCTATCAAGACATGGCCCATCCACCTTAAGGCTCAAGGTTTAGGGTTTGGGGTTTAGGGTTTAGGGTTTAGGGGTATTCCCCAAGCAAGCAGGACTCTAGCCTAAAAACCGACTTAGCAACTCTTCTGCTGAAGAGGCAGCACACCAAAGGAACACGCAACTGGCTGTGACGACAGAGGCTGCTCGTGCATTGTCCGCTGCCATGGGAAGTGCTGTGGCATCGTTCATTGGCGCCTCCGAAGCCGAACAAGACTCAGAAGCTTGGCAGCCCAGTGATACCCTTTACTTTTTTTTTTTTTTTTTTTGGGGGGGGGGGGGGGGGGGGGGGCGGGGGGGGGGGTTCATATATATATATATATATATATATATGGTAAAAAGATGGTTTTTGGAGGTCTTGTCCTGGAAAAACCATCTTTTTCTCGAGAAAAAGATGGTTTTTGGAGGTCTTGTCCTGGTAAAACCATCTTTTTCTCGAGAAAAAGATGGTTTTTGGAGGTCTTGTCCTGGTAAAACCATCTTTTTCTCGAGAAAAAGATGGTTTTTAGAAGAGCGGCTGCTCAAAAACCATCTTTTTCTCAAGAAAAAAGATGGTTTCGAACCAAAAAAACCATCTTTTTCTCGAGAAAACCAAAAAAACAATCTTTTGGAGGCCCCAGCCCCATAGTTTTGGAAAAGATGGTTTTTTTGGTTTTTTTGGTTTTTTGGATTTTTTTGGTTTGTTGGTTTTTGTTAGTTTCTTGTTTTGTTGTTTTTTGCCTTGATCTGGCTAGGACTCGGCTGCCATCCGCGGTGGGTCCATTGGGGGGGGTGAGCATATATATATATATAAAATATCCAACCCAAAAGTGGTACTCTTTACATTTTTTTTTGTTTTTTTTTGGGGGGGGGGGTTCTGGGTTCCCTTGTAAAATAACCAACCCAAAAAGGGTGCCCTTGTTATAATATGGTTACTGGGCTACCAAGGAAGCATACTATGACTGGCAGCAGTTGCGAGAAGCCCGCTCCTATCCAAACTGGAAAGAGGACGACTGCCGACCACAAGACGAGATTGACCATCGGCCGTCGGGAGGGCCAAAACTGTCGTACCTCTGGTGCGAAGATGTCTTAGCAGGACGGGTGCCAATTTTGAAGATCAAAAGGTCCAAACGTGGCAGGCTTTCAGCCCCCCCCCCCCCTCCCCAACCCTGAGAATAAGGACGACATGGGAGTCTCTAACATATTTTGTTGTGGGGGTTCCACGAATGCTCATTTTTGAACATGTATAGGGTTTCGGGTTTAGGGTTTCGTGGGGTTGCCCATCTGAACAATTCGAAGGCGGGAGGAGGGGGGGACACAAGTTAGATCCTCACCAAAACACGCTTAAAGAAAGAATCCTTAAAGCTAAAACCCCCCAAAAGCTTAAACCCTCAAAGCCCCCCAAAACCTAAAAGCCCTAAAATCACCAAAAACAAAGCCCTAAAAGCCAAAATGCTCTATACCCTAAACCCGCCCCGAAACCCCAAAACCCACAGGGCCTCATTTGAGCTGCATTGTGTTCAAGGCCTGAAGTATTTCCTTAGGGTCCATACGGGGGGTTCACGAAAATAGGGGACCTCCAAAATAGACCCCAAATAGTGGGATCCCCCCACCCTATTTTCGGAAAGCCCCATGTCGGAAAGCCCCATATGCCCATATAGGCAGGGATTAGGGTTTGAGGTTTGGGTTTCGGGTATAGGGTTATACTTGGGACCTGTTCAAGGCCCTAGCATAAGGCTACATAGACCCTGCATGCCGAGTCTCGCAGGACAGACCCTCTATCTCGGCGGGAACGTAGGAGTGGACGGCCAGCTCCTTTGCTCCTTCTTGGGAGAACGGTGCACTTGTTGGGCTGGGACCGGGAGTAGGCCCTTATTTCCCTTTTTTGGCGATTGGGGTGCCCCTTTTTAATCCCCTTAGAACCAAAAGCGTACCCTTTTTTTCCTGGGTTACTCCTGGGTCTAGTGGGGTCTGGCGTTCCGAACAGGGTTCTGGGTTTAGCAAGGAACCAGCCCCCCACCCCCACAAACTCGGAGTTGGTCGCTTGGTTGTTCCTTTTATGCAGTGTATTCTCCGTAGTATAAGGACGCCCGAGAAATTGAAATCCCTAAGCCCTAAACCTTGAAACCCTAAACCCTAAACACAAGAGATTTGGAAACTCCTATTTGTTGACCGAGGCTCTACTTCATCCCGGGGCATGCAAAACGAGTCACTGGGGCCTTGGGGATATTTTGTATTTTCCCCTCTTGGGCTTAAGAGGAAACCCTAAACCCCCTAAATCCTAAACCTTGAGGGTTTTAAGAGGCCAACCTAGGTCATGGTCTGCGATCCTGCAACAGACCGTGTCACGCAAACTGGCCCAGTCTTTCCTGGAAAGTTTAAGTGGCTTGGTAGCCCAGTGGTGCCCTTTTGCGCCCATTTTTTGGTTTAAGGTTCCCTTATAAAAGGGTTTAGGATTTAGGGTTTTGGGGTTCCCTTACAAAGTGGCCAACCCCCAAAAAGGTTACCCTTATTAAAATTCTGTTTCTGGGCTACCAAGGTGGCTAAGAGGTGTTAACGTCGATGGCGGGAAGATCTACGGCTTACCCTGCCACGCGGACACAGTGCTGTGCATCGACGTTCCGAGTGGAAAAGTCACGACCCTTCCTATTCCTTATGACGAGGTGGCCTAGTGATACCCTTTACCCTTTTTTTTTTGGGTTCTGAGTTCCCTTACAAAGTAACCAACCCAAAAAAGGGTGCCCTTACTTTAATATGGCTACTGGGCTACCAACTAGATCAGTGTTAGGGATCCATTTTACTTTTTGGGTTATGGGCTTTCTTATACATGAACAAAAAGGATCCTTTTTTTCTTCCTAGGGGAACAGGGATTAAGCGCCAAGATGACGAGGTCTACTCAGATCCTCTCCTGGCCAGGGAGCAGCGCCAGTGCAAATGGAAGTATCACGGTGGGACCATCTGTCCCATTGACACTTTGTGGTACTTTACTGCTTTACTGTAACTTTAGTTCTTTAGCCTTTTTGGGCTTATTGGGTTTCTTATTTACTGTAACTTTAGATCTTTAGCCTTTTTGGGCTTATTGGGTTTCTTATTAAGGCAGCTAAAAGTTTAATATTTTTTGCTACCCTCCCAAGTGCAGCCAAGGACAATGCCATCTACTGCATTCCGCAGTCAGCGCTGCACGTGCTGAAGATCCTGTTCATGCTCAGTATGTAAGCTTGAACTGCTTCTGGTGTATGTCGAAGAACCTTACGAAAGTCCATGGTTCACTCTCCCCCTTTCTCTAAACCCGAAGCCCTGAATCCTATCTCCCAAACCCCTTTTTGTTTTCCACCCTTTTTTCAGAAGCACGGGGAAGATATGAGCATTTCCCAAAATAGGGCGTACCCCGTTTATAACCCAAATGGAACCAGAATCCCCTTAAAGGAACCCCCAAA
Source organism: Symbiodinium natans (assembly GCA_905221605.1). NCBI lineage: Eukaryota > Dinophyceae > Suessiales > Symbiodiniaceae > Symbiodinium > Symbiodinium natans. The sequence goes on from CAJNDS010000691.1 coordinate 123,675, forward strand.
TGGGGTACCCCAGTTTTCAACTAAACCCTAAACCCTAAACCCTAAACCCTACACCCCCCCCCCCCATTGTCTCAAGCCCAGGATCGACCCTGTCTCGGAGACCTGTCACCTCGTGGGACCCGAACTTCCTGGAAAGTACAAGTGGTATGGCGGCGTGGTCGGCCAGCATGACCAGGCGGTTTAGGGTTTAGGGTTTCGGGTTTAGGGTTTAGGGTTCCCTATAGAGGGGGACTTAGAATACATTTAAACTATGTTGGGGTCCTAGTTAATCCTCATTATAACCTCAAGAGGCCTACAGGGGGACTTAGAATAAATCTCATTTTAACTTGTTGTTGGGTCCTAATCCCGATTATAATTTCTAAGGACCCATGTAGGGGGACTTTGAGTAACATTGATACATTTTTTATGGGTCCTTCTCCCGATTATCAAACCTAAGAACCCATAAGAAGTCGATGGCTCCTGAGCCGTATCAAAGCCCTAAGAACCCATAGAGTATTGTTTTTATTGGGTCCCCAAACAATAACAATCCCTTGTAGAGGCAATTTATGGCATACCCCACAACTCACCACATGTTCTGCGGATCTCGCCCTCGGGAATCACTCTACATGGGGACTATGGGGATGGCGGGCATAAGTGGCACGGCGCGTCGCCCGCGCCCAACGGCGACATCGTGTCGGTTCCCGCCAATGCGGACTCGGTGCTCATCATACGCCCAGGGCCCGAGCCTGAGATGTTCGAGATTGGAGACTCGTTGTGCGTGAAAAGTGGAAGACACCGCAGCGACCGCAAGTACAAGTTTCTGGGTGCCATGACGGGCCCCGACGGCATGGTCTACTGCTTCCCGAGTGGGAGTGAGCGCGTCTTGCAAATCAACACAGAGGCCTTGCAACTTACTTAGCCAACAGCTGAACTTTAAACTTGTTGGACTTCCTTAGTAGGAATAATAAATGCATCACCTGTTTTTTTCTCCCTTGGTTCTTGGAAAAGTAAGGCAAGTACGCGAGGTGGGGCCAAACCTCTTTGACATGGAGCGCATCTGCCAGAACAAGTGGCAAAACGGCCTGACACTGGCCGAAAATGTTTATGCCATACCACTGGCTGGCGAGAGTCTCCTTCGCATCGATTGCAGTCAAGACCCACCTCTTGTGACCACCTGGCCTCTTCCAAGCCCCCACAGATTGCTGGACAAGTGGGAAGGTGGCATCATTGCCCCCAACGGCGTCATCTACACTGTGCCCAACAATCACAAGGCAATTCTCCGGATCGAAGCGCCAGGTGGAGGTTGACCAAAATAGTAGGACCCCCCCCTCCCCCCCCCCGAGTAAAGATCCCCAAATAGTGCCAAATAGTAGGAGCCCCTTGTAGTAAGGCCCCCAAGAAGATACCCATAGGGGACCCCCTACTGTAGATCCCCAAGTAGTAGGATTTTGCAACAAGGACCCCAAGAAGGTACCCATAGGGCACCCCCCAAAATAGATCCCAAAATAGTAGGCCCCTTTGTGAACCCTCAATATAGATCCCTAAATCGTAGGAGCCGCTTTGTAATAAGGACCCCGACCCCTAATTTCGGAAACAAACCCTAAACCCTAAACCCTAAACCCTAAACCCTAAACCCTTAATTTCAAACCCTAAACCCTAAACTCTATAAACCCAGGTCCCCAGCCGACGGGGAACGCGGGCACAGCGGAGACTGCCGACGCCGACATCCCCTACCTCTCAGGCATTCCCACACTGCGTTCCAGCGCTCATAGGGTCAAGCAGCTGGGTCTCTTTTTAAGGGTTTAGGGTTTAGGGTTTGGGGTTTAGGGTTTAAGGTTTAAGGTTTAGGGTTTAGGGTGTAGGTCAGGGTAGTTGCATGGGCCTTAGTATGGTCCCTAACCTCCTTGAAAGGGGTTCTGATGTAGGGGACCTTAATTTGCAGAGGGTACATAAGGGGTCCTCTGTCTAAGGGCCCATACGAACAGTGGACCCTTTTCGCTTTCTAGGGGGTTCTCGGTTCCTTCTGAGACTACACAGTACTAGATTGGGAGCTCTTTTTTGCTCCTAGCCTGCTGAAGATCTCAGGTATGCTCCACAAAGTCGGAAGCACGATCCTAATCCAAAGAGTCGTGACGGCAAGGAGACTCGGACAGCGTGCTTGCCGGACAGCCTGCTGAAAGAAGAGGTCTTTTCCTACGACTCGTCCGTTTACAACATGCGCATGGCCGTTGTTTCCTTGCTGAAGCAGTGCGATGCAGATATTGTGGGCAGCTTCCGCGGGGACGGGGAATCCAAGTTAGAGGACCTCTCATTCAAACCGATTCAAACCCCCCAACAAGACTTTTTGACTTCCTTGTAAACATGCTCTCCTCTCGGCTTCATTCAGGGGGGTCCACTTGTCGTACTATCCTGGACATGGGTGCCAAGGAGCCCATACTGTGTAATATAGGGGCCTTAATGACTAGAATAGGGTTTTGGGGGTTATTCTATTGTAATGATAAAGGGACCTTGAGAGAAGCATATTAGTAGTTATTCCGACCCCTATTTTAGATAAGACTGTGTGTGGACCCTCTGTGGGCTAGAGCATGGGCAGAGGCGGGAAGACTTCAGAGCCAAGGAAGCCTCTTTCATGGGTTCCCCTACTACACGCCGCCTCTATACTGCCCCTTCTGGGTTCCCCCCTCAGAATCAAGGCTATGTAGTATTTAGGGCCTGAATACTACATAGCCTTAATTCTGAAGGGGGGGAACCTAGTTTAGGGATAACTTAAGCCTAATGAAGGTTTTTGTTTAGGGGGGGGGGGGGGGGAGTATAGAGGGGGGTCGCAGGGGAACCCATGACTCCCACGCCCGAGCTGGAGGATTTTTGCGTTCCAACCGACTCGACGTGGAGGTGGGGATACACCCCAAGTCCTAAACCCTACACCCTAAACCCTAAACCCTAAACCCTAAGCCTGGTTCCCAAGCGCCAGACCTGTGAAAATCCGAAACCCCAAGCTTCCCACCCAACACCCTCATACACGACCCAGGGGCAAGCACCCTAAGTTTGACACTTTGTCTACTCTTTGCTTAAGGGCCCCAAAAGAATAACAAGTCATAATCCCTATGTAACCCTTAATAGCGAAGAATATTTTTTGTGGTTCTTAATTATTGAGCAATTAGTAGTTGCGGGTTGTGATTCTTGGAGTTTCGCGACCCCCTGGGCCAGCGTGTCGTGCTTCAGCTTGAGCGCCTCGGGCTAGAACTCCTAGGAGCCTTAGGGTTTAGGGTTTAGGGTTTAGGGTTTAGGGTTTAGGGTTAAGGTCTACAGAGTTTAGGGGCTGCCCTGGGACCCACTTGGACCTTTGCTTGTTTCACAGCAAAGTAGGGGGTCTTAAATCGCTAAACTAAACCCTAAACCTTTGCATTGCTGGGGGTTTCCGCAAGTAAGGGTACCTTCTTGGGGTCCTCATAATACGGGGATCCTACTCTTCGGGGATCTATATTGGGGGTCCTGTATTTTCGCAAGCCCCCATGTCCATCATAGCACTCTAAAGCGGCGCCCCTTTCGATTCGCGCAGAATGAGTATAACCTTAAACCCGAAACCCGAAACCCTAAACCCTAAACTATAACACTCGGCCGGCCCGGCGCAGGTCTGTCAACGGTGGAAAATGCGAAGACGCGCAAAAGTATCTGGGTTGGGAAACTTGGGAACCTCTTCCAGAACCCTAAACCCTAAACCCTAAACCCTAAACCCTAAACCCTAAATGTGCAATCTCGCTTCACTTTAAATGGGCTGTTCGGGTTCGGAACTCGGAGTTCAGGCTTTAGGGTATGCTGGGCCGAGGAAGTCGGAACTCCAGCTTCGTCGTGGTGTAGGCTCTTGCTTGGATCCTAAACCCTAAACCCTAAACCCTAAACCCTAAACCCTAAACCCTAAACCCTAAACCCTAAACCCTAAACCCTAAACCCTAAACCCTAAACCCTAAACCCTAAACCCTAAACCCCAACCTAAAACCTAAACCCTAACCCTATACCCAGGTATTTGTCGGACCAGATCGCCCAGAACGAAGCCTTCCTCGCCGAGTTTGACCGGTTGGTCCGCGAAGTGGTTCTGCCCTACATGAGACTTGCGCTGGTTTCTGGTTTAGGGTTTAGGGTTTAGGGTTTAGGGTTTAGGGTTTAGGGTTTAGGGCTCCCATTCGGAGGAAGAGGCGCCTTGTGGAGGCTGGTGTCGCCGAGTTCCAGGAGCCGCGAAGTGTTGGCACCAGCTGCAGGTTTTCGGATTAGGGTTTAGGGTTTAGGGTTTGGGGTTTGGGGTTTAGGGTTTAGGGTTTGGGTCTTGGGGTTCAGGGTTTCGGGTTTGGGATTTGGGGTCCTTTGGAGTTCTAAGCTCTGGAGCCCTAAGCCCCAGATCCCCAGTAGTCTTTTGAGTTCACGACTCCACCCTAAACCCTAAACCCTAAACCCTAAACCCTAAACCCTAAACCCTAAACCCTAAACCCTAAACCCTAAACCCTAAACCCTAAACTCCATGGAGGAGCCCATGAAATTCTACTACCAGCGGCCGCCGACACTGAGGTTGCAGCCTGGCCCTGCGCGCTCTCACGTCAAGGCATGAGGGCCAAGGGTTTGGGGTTTAGGGTTTGGGGTTTGGGGTTTAGGGTTTAGGGTTTGGGGTTTAGGGTTTAGGGTTTGGGGATTAGGGTTTAGTTTTTAGGGTCTGCCTAGAGCAGCCTGTGTACTTTCAAAAGCAGGGCAGGTGCCTGATCATTTGCTATACTGACCCTGTTTCGAACCCTAAGGATTCATGTACTTATATAGAGTATACTTGGGCCCTAAAGCTACTATATAGGAACCCCATTAAGGCCCAAGTATATACTATATAGGTACATGGATCCTTTGGGGAAGGTACATGGTTACTCAAGGCAATACTTGTAGGGTTCCCTAAGATTCCTTCTAGAGGGTCCGCCACTTCCAGCACTCTTCTACCCTAAACCCTAAATCCTAAACCCTAAATCCTAAACCCTAAATCCTAAACCCTAAACCCTAAACCCTAAGGCAACCCAAGACCACGCTAAGTAGGTAAGTGCCAGCGTTTTTCTTCGGGTATCCGAGGCTCTAAACCCTCAGCCCTCCTTTCATAGCATAGTTTCTTCAGCTTTGCCCTAAACCCTAAGCCCTAAACCCTAAACCCTAAACCCTAAAGCCGCGAACATGCCGAGGCTCATAACGATGCAACCTATGGGCATCAGAATGGCGAGCTGAATTTCTGGCTGCCGCTGACGGACCGGAAGCTGACGCAGGTCGACTTGCACTGCGAGTCTGTTGCGGATCAAGGTGTGTGCCTGGGGGAGGGGGGGGGGGGGGGGGGGGTGGTCGAAGTCCACCCATGACCCCATAAAAGCCCATAGAACCCTAAACTCTCAAGCCCCCAAAAAAGAGTGCGTGCAGATGTATACACATGATGTGTATGGAGCTACTAAGCCTTAATAATTAAGCCTTATAATTTAAGCCTTAATAATTAAGTGTTTTGGTAATAATTAAGCCTTAAAAATTAAGCCTTATACACCCCCTAGGAGACTACCATGCTGTCGCAGCCGAGCCTGGCGAAATGATTGCCTTTCACGGCTCTTCCTGTCGGCACTACATCAACGCCAACACAACGCCCTACACCCGCGTCTCCATGGACTTCCGCGTGGGCGTGGAAGGCTTCTTTGACCCAAAGTGGGCGATGGTGGGGACGAGCGACGACCACACACGCCGCGAAGTTTCACTGTAGCAGTTTTGGCGCCAGCTGCAAGCTACAAGTACACTGACACATCCGACTGGAGCGGCGCGTCCAAGGGGCTTTCATTTCCTTGGACCCAAAGCGCAGTAAGCCCCAAACCTGCAACGCAACCAAGTCTTCATCAACTCGAAGACGCGTTTGCGACTCAGGCTAAAAAGAAGGACCCCAATAAGGTGCTCCTAGTGTCGGAAAGCCACATATTACTAGATTCTGGTATTACTATCTTGTTGTGCGCTGTTGTTATGAGCCCCGGTAGCTCATTGAGGGTAGGGTCTTGACGATCGAAACAGAGACGCATGCCTATCAATCCCTCTTGAGGTTTAGGGTTCAGAGTTTAGGGTCTACCTGGGTAGCCGGCCCCCCATCGTAGGGAAAGGAAGATGCTGTCCCTAAACCCTAAACCCTAAACCCTAAACCCTAAACCCTAAACCCTAAACCCTAAACCCTAAACCCTAAACCCTAAACCCTAAACCCTAAACCAGTTCGAAGTGCAGCCTCGCTCCCAACCATCCCTCACTGCTCTCGAGCTTGCCAGGCTGCTTTCTCCCAGGCCTTTGGGGTCTCGTGCGATGTTTGGGGTCGCCCCTAAACCCCAAACCCTAAACCTTAAGGCCTAAAGCCTAAAGCCTAAAGAGAAAAGCCTCTAAACGCTGAAGCCTGAACACTGAATCTGAAATAGGATGAAGTTCAGATTTCAAGACCAGATGAGCTACTATTTGCTCAAGAGCCCTAAAAGAATTAAAAAAACTCATTGTCCCTTTATTACACTTTAAGGCATTTTTTTTTTTGTGGGGGGGGGGGGGGGGTTCTCAAGCAACTAGTAGAAAAAGGAAGGCCGAAGGGCAACTTGGGCCAGGCTTCGGGGTTAGGGGCTTAGGGCTCAGGGGTTTTGGGGGCGGCAGAGGGCGTAGGGTGTAGGGTTTAGGGCTTAGGGTTTAGGGTTTAGGGTTCAGGGTTTAGGGTTTAGGGTTTAGGGTTCAGGGTTTAGGGTTTAGGGTGTAGGGTTTTGCGTTCTGTCATTGATGGCAAATGTGGCTTTGTCTGCTTTGTTCACCTGCCCTTGCGAGCGACATCTCCAGCAGTGGAGCCAGGCCTTTCGCGAAATCCAGCTGCACTCCTGAATTCCCAGAGAGACTACTCCTTAAACCACACTAAGGATCCCATGTAATTTAGGGTATATACCTTAGCTAAGGAATATGGGGCTCTCATGAGTTCTTCACGATGTTGAAGTCCCCACTCCTTGCAGAGTTCACTTGGTCATGTTCTTTGGTTTGCGCATGGCCTTGTGGGAGAGTGGTCAGGGTTCAGGTTTAGGGTTTAGGGGTTAAGACACCGTAGAATAGCCCACACCATGCTGACGCGATCAGTCAACCCTAAACCCTACACCCTGAACCCTAAACCCTAAACCCTAAACCCCGAACCCTCAACCTTAAGCCCGAAACCCTACGTCGATCTTGCCCATTTCCCGGCTTGATGAGCTTCCCTTTTTCAAGTACTACAAGGACCGGTCGAAGCTACCACGTCGGCCGTGCACTGGACAAAGGCATGAGCAACATTGGTCTCTATCCCCTATTGGGTTTAAAGGGATCATGCTCAAGAGTATTTTTCAGAGCACCCGAAAAACCCTCTTTGGTATTGTTTCTGGGTTCCTGAACCCTAAACCCAAAACTCCACAACACTGAACCCCTCAACTAAGATCACAAGAGTGCTGCAAGCGGACCCTCCGGACTTTGCAGCGTTTGAACCTGCATGTCTCTGCCGTGAAGCCATGGACGTGGCATTTGTTGAGCCCAGGGAGAGGCCTTCTGTACCTCTCACGGGGAGTCTTGAAAGGGGGGTTTAGGGTTTAGGGTTTAGGGCTTAGGGTTTAGGGTTTAGGGCTTAGGCTTTAGGGTTTAGGGTTTAGGAGTTTAGGGTTCAGGGTTTAGGGGATTTTTGGGCGGCATAGAGATTGTCATTCTTTGTTTTTTGGAGGGGGGTTCTTAAGCAAGTGGTAGTTTAGGGTCTAGGGTTTCGGGTCTAGGGTTTAGGGTTGAGGTAGTTAAGGCTTCTTCATACGCCCTAAACCCTTAAACCAGGGAGAAATATACAGGGTGCACTGGTGCAGATTATAGGGATGACTAGGTTACCTGCCCCTTGCACCCCGACCTCTTGTAACCTTGTACCTTCAAAGAAGAACAACTATGTGGGTATTTCCCAAAGTAGGGCTACCCCTTTTATACCCCAAATAGAAGAGAATCCTTCTAAAGGGACGCCCTAGAAAGGGAACCCCTGTTTTTCGGAGACACCCGAAATATGCCCCCCCCCCCCCCCCCCCGAATTCGAGCATGCTTCTGTGAACTTTAAGGAGGTTGGCAGACCCTGTGGCCTGAACCCGAGGGAATGTCGGACAACACTACCAAGCCCCTAAACCCTATAAACCCTATAAACCCTATAAACCTTAAACCCTATAAACCCTATAAAACCTATAAACCCTATAAACCCTATAAACCCTATAAACCCTATAAACCCTATAAACCCTATAAACCCTATAAACCCTATAAACCCTATAAACCCTATAAACCCTATAAACCCTTTAAACCCTATAAACCCTATAAACCCTATAAACCCTATAAACCCTATAAACCCTAGACCCTAAACCCCCTAAACTCTTAACCCCCAGACCCTTAACCCAAACCCCCCAAACCCTGAATCCCGAAGGGGGGGCGTGGCCACAAAGCGGGCCTCTACTGCAGCCCCACGCCGGCAGAAAGGTTTCGGAGAGATCGGCCTTCAGAGTTCCAAGGGGTAGGGTTTGGGGTTTAGGGTTTAGGGTTTAGGGTTTAGGGTTTAGGGTTTAGGGTTTAGGGTTTAGGGTTTAGGGTTCAGGGTTATTTAAGGGCTTAGGGTTTCGGGTTGACTGGTGATCTCGGGCGTAGGGCTTAGGGAACGGAAAGCCTCAAGCTGAAGATGTCTGTGTCCTGCACACTTTGAAGATCCAGGGGGTAAGGCACCCCCCAGCCCTAAGCCCAAACCCTAGACCCTACACTCAGGTGTCAGTCGCCATGACTGTTGCTCGTTACACTGCGCCGGGCATGCCTGTGGCGTGGCTGCAGGGCAACCCTAGACCATGCGGTAGGAAGAGACGGTGGAATACGTTTTAATTTTAATGCATTCAAGTTGGGATGTTCGAACCTATGCTAACAGTCCTTAACAGGGATTATAGTACCCCCTGTTATACTCCCGGTTAAGGACTCTTGTATAAGGGGGAACATCCCTGTATAAGGGGAAAATCCCAACATTCAAGGATTCTGGCAATGTCCTTGTTTAATAGGTTACTCCAGGCAAACCCTGAATCCGAAATTTGCCATCCCCAGGATTCCTAAACCCTAAGTCCTAAACCCGAATCCCTAAAGACCCCAAACCCTAAGTCGTAAGTCGTAACCCTGAGTCCTGAACCCTAAGTCCTAAACCCTAAGTCCGAATCCCCAAACCCCAAACCCTAAACCCTTAACCCTAACCCTAAACCTGCCAGGTTTGGGGGCTGACCCAAGCAGCGGGGTACAGGGTTTCGAGGTAGGACCTTGGGACATTGTCTAGGACCCAGAGCAGGCCCCGATTCCACTTGTTTAGGTTTAGGGTTTAGGGTTTAGGGTTTAGGGTTTAGGGTTTAGGGTTTAGGGTTAGGGTTTAGGGTTTAGGGTTTAGGGTTTAGGGTTTAGGGTTTAGGGTTTAGGGTTTAGGGTTTAGGGTTTAGGGTTTAGGGTTTAGGGCTACCAGGACCCAGAATAGGCACTGTTTTTTTCCCTTTTTGGGGGGTTTAGGTTCCCTTACAAGCAAGCCCCGTTAAACCAAAAAGGTCACTCTGTTCATTTGTTGTTTTTCCCTAGGCTACTCTTGGGTCAATGTACTTTCCCGTGTTGGGGTCTCTGAGGAGTCTAGTTATGAAGATTCTCGGAGACTTCTTAAAGGCCAACCTAGGAAACGGATTTTTTGGTTGGGTGGTGGATTTCTCATAATAATCCTGAACCTAAACCCTAATCCCGAAAACCCTTTAAAACCCAAACCCAAAAACCTAAACCTCAAACCCTAGACCCTAAACCCTCAAGCTGAGGCTCAGTCTCCAAGCTCTCAGGCGCTCAGCGTTTGTGACTGTTCGTACAGTGGGTTTAGGGTTCAGGGTTCAGGGTTCAGGGTTCAGGGTTCAGGGTTTAGGGTTTAGGGTTTAGGGTTTAGGGTGTAGAGCTTGGGGCTTAGGGCTTAGGGTTTAGGGTGTAGCTAAGCAGTTGGGAGTTGCCTAGAGCTGCCAGAGTTGTCTGCTGTAGAGTTCGGACATGGAATCCGGTAGCAGAAGCCCATACGATAGTTTTTTGGTGCTCCCTCTGAGTGACAGGGCTAAGGGTGTTAGGGAGTCACAGAAAAAAGCGTGAAACTACTAGCACGTTGGGCATTGTCGACATGCACGGAGGGGCTGTTTGGGTCGTCGTCGTTGTCGTCGTTGTCGTCCTCGTCCTCCTCGTCCTCGTCCTCGTCCTCGTCCTCGTCCTCGTCCTCGTCCTCGTCCTCGTCCTCGTCCTCGTCCTCGTCCTCGTCCTCGTCGTCCTCGTCGTCCTCGTCGTCCTCGTCGTCGTCGTCGTCGTCGTCGTCGTGGTCGTCGTAGCAGCAGCAGCAGCAGCAGCAGCAGCAGCAGCAGCAGCAGCAGTAGGAGTAGTAGTAGTAGTAGTAGTAGTAGTAGTAGTAGTAGTAGTAGTAGTAGTAGTAGTAGTAGTAGTAGTAGTAGTAGTAGTAGTAGTAGTAGTAGTAGTAGTAGTAGTAGTAGTAGTAGTAGTAGTAGTAGTAGTAGTAGTAGTAGTAGAAGTAGTAGTAGTAGTAGTAGTAGTAGTAGTAGTAGGAGTAGGAGTAGGAGTAGGAGTAGGAGTCGGAGTAGCAGCAGCAGCAGTCCTGCACCACAAGCAGACACCCTATGCTACCCAACCCGAAGAACAACGAGCAGCAAGGTTTCTGATAAGCAGCAGCCCGCAAGCACTAGCTAAGGCCTTTTCCAGTAGTTGCCAGAAGGCTTCTCAAGTCAGCTAGAAGCCAAAAGGGGCTACCTACAAACAAGCACTCTTGAGTTAGTTTAGGGTTTGGGGTTTGGTGTTTAAGGTTCAGTGTTGGGATGTTTCCCCTTATACAGCAGTCCTTAATGGGGATCATAGTACCCCTGTTCCTAATCCCTATTCAGGGCTGTTAGACTGTTAGTATAAGGGGCAGCTTCAGAGTTCAGGGCTTAGGCAAGCCAATGAACAAAAAGGTCCCGGATCTACCCTTGCCACGTGACATCCTGAAACCTCCAATTCCCCCGCCGAAGCCCCCTTGGGATGGAGTCAGGTTTCGGATTTATTGCGGGGTTCAGGGTTTAGGGTTTGAGGGTTAGGGTTTAGGCCGGTCGGTCGGTGCAGCTTAGAAGTCGCGCTGAGGACGCACTTGCAGGCTCGAAGTGAAAAGCTAATGAGGGTTTAGGGTTTGGGGTTTAGGGTTTAGGATTTAGGGTTTAGGGTTTAGGGTTTAGGCTTTAGGGTTTAGGGTTTAGGGTTTAGGGTAACTGCAGGAATCCTGTCGCATCCCCATTTTCCTGGCTCCTGCAACTCTGGGAGCTTTGGAGAGGCTCGGGATCTCTTGGCTGCCGCAGTGGAGCGGACGAGGCCTTGTGTCAGGATCTAGTGGTGGGGGGTGGGGGGGGGGGGGGGGGGGGGGTAGTTAGGGTTTAGGGTTTAGGGTTTAGGGTTTAGGGTTTAAGGGTTTAGGTTTAGGGGGTTTAGGGTTTAGGGTTTAAGGGTTTAGGTTTTAGGGTTTAGGGTTTTTTTAGGGTTTGGGTTTAGGGTTTAGGGTTTAGGGTTTAGGGTTTAGGGTTTAGGGTTTAGGGTTTAGGGTTTAGGGTTTAGGGTTTAGGGTTTAGGGTTTAGGGTTTAGGGTTTAGGGTTTAGGGTTTAGGGGGCTGAGGGCGGTAAGGTGTGGTTCAGGGCTTTCGGGAGAGCTTGCAGTTTTGGGGTATAACATTTGTGGGAGTTGGGTGTTGAGGGCTGCCCAATCTATGTGACAGTGGTCCGTGGACAACTCCTCACCCAAGCCGCGAAGCTGATACCTGACCCCTAAACCCTAAATGCCCTGAACCCCCTAAACCTTAAACCCGAAACCCCCTCAACACCCTAAACCGCCTAAATGCCCTAAACCCCCTAAGCCCCCTAAATCTCTTAAACCCCCTAAACCCCAAACCCCCCAAAATCCCCTAAACCCCCAAGATTCTATATAAATCCCCTAAACTCCATCTTTGGCGACCACGAAACTCATCCTTCAAGTGGACCGTGAGGGGATACTATCTTCGCCCCACCTAGATCCTTAACCCTGTACAACCCTATCGGGTTTAGGGTTTCGGGCTTATAGGGCTTAGGGTTTAGGGTTTAGGATTTAGGGTTTAGGGTTTACCCTACAGCCCTAGGTGTAGGGCTCAACCCTTCCATACCCAGCAGCCTCTGACATAGGGCCTGGATCGAGCTCCAGCGCTTGCGGCAGGCTTCTCCACCCAACCCCGGGTGCTTTCGTACTCAAAGGGCCCACGTAACTTGCCCCAAACCCTAAACCCTCAACCCTCAACTCTCAACCCTCAACCCTCAACCCTAAACCCTAAACCCTAAACCCTAAACCCTAAACCCTAAACCTGAACCCTAAACCCTAAGTTAGATTTCGGCGGGACTTGGGTTTGGCGCTTCGAGCTTTCTACCTGAGCAGGTCCATTTATCTGCTTCTATTCGTAAACCTGAAACCCTAAACCCTAAACCCTAAACCCTAAACCCCAAACCCTAAACCCTAAGCCGCTGAGTAACCTCTGGGCTAAGGGTATCCCAAAGCAACCTCTACTTTGAGGTGAAGAGTGCTTACCACCCCGGGTTTAGGGTTTAGGGTTTAGGGTTTAGGGTTTAGGGAACTGTACTTTACAACCCACTTCAAAGCCCCTTCAGCACCTTAATATGGCTAGAATTGCTCGGCAGGTTCTTGGGACATTTACATCTTTCCTAATTGGGTTTAAGAGGATAGTATTCAGGAATATTTTTCAGACGGTTTTATGTTTGCCCGCATTAGGTCTAAGGGATCTTATTCCGAAATATTTCTCAGAGGGTTTGAAGGGCCATCCTCGATTGGGTTTTGAGTACCGTTATCCCTAAACCCTAAACCCTAAACCGTGTCGTACTTGGGCGAATACGTGCCATGAACCTGCGGTATGCACTGGTGGTTGCCCGACCGGGTTTTGGAGCACTATACTTGAATACTTCTTTTGGTTCTGGCTTGCAATCATAGCTACATATACCTACAAAGTAATTATACACTTTTTTCCAGGGTCTGCTCCAAAGTAGGGCTGAAGACTTCGGTAGAAGGTGGACGGTGGAGTGTTTCTGGGGGGGGTTGCCCTTTTGAGGTTGTAGAGTTGCAGGGTTTGGTGATGTTAGCCCTAAACCCTAAACCCTAATCCCCAAACCCTAAACCCTAAACCCTTTTGGGCAGAGCTCCTTCGCGGGCACCTCGTTCGGGGTTCAAGGGGTGGGGAGTGCACCTTCGCAGATTGGAGATGTTCGACCTTAGGGTCATGCATGCGTGCGATTCTGCTATGTGGGTCTTTAGGGTTTAGGGTTTAGGGTTTAGGGCTAGGGGATCTTTTATTCCGCATATATGCCAATTCCTACCATAAGACCTCCCAGAGAGGGACCCCTGTTTTTCGGACACCCATGTGGGGTTCGCGCACTTAGACATGGAGGCCCCGCACATGTGGTTTTAAGGTGTGAAGGGTTTGGGGTCTAGGGTTTGGGGTTTCGGGTTTGGGTTTGCGGTTCAGGTGTGAAGGGTTTGGGGGTGAGGGTCTCCAGATGGGAGGGACAACCCAAGGCAGCCCAACAATAACCTTCCGTGAAAGAACGTAAGTTCATGTCGTGAGAATGGCAGGCCCAGCAGAGATTAAGCTCTATTCCCTAATTGAAGTGCATGCGTCCCTCAACCCTGAACCCTGAACCCTGAACCCTAAACCCTAAACTCTAAACCCTAAACCCTAAACCCTACTCCTTGATTTCCGTGGTTTGGAGCTCTCTGGGCCCTGAACCAGGTGAGCTCTCTCTGGGCAGCTGCTTGCACAGCCCAGCCGGCAACCCGTGCTGAGCTCTATGCTGAGGCCCTTTGCGGGCAGGTTTAGGGTTTAGGGTTTAGGGTTTAGGGTCTTAGGGTCTTAGGGTCTTAGGGTCTTAGGGTCTTAGGGTTTAGGGTTTAAGGTCTTAGGGTTTAGGGTCTTAGGGTCTTAGGGCTGAGGGGTTTAGGAGTTAGGGTTGAGGGGTTTAATTCAGCAGCCTCGATAGATGCCAAGTTTATCCCATGTCTCAATCACACCAAAAGGGACCGAATGAGCCCTACAGTTGGGATCGTATACCCCCCTGCTACTATGTTCCTAAACTAAACTCTAAACCCTAATCCCCAAACCCTGTACCCTAAACCCCAAACTCTAAACACTAAACCCAAAAGTTCGTAAACCCTAAACCCAAAAGTTTGTGGCGGCTTCGAGGTTTCGGGGATGCCTATCCGGCCTGGGGTTCTATGATTTCAGGGGTCTGGGTTTAGGGTTTAGGGTCTAGGGTTTAGGGTGTTGGGTTCAGGGTTTATGGTTTAGGGTTAGGGTCTAGGGTCTAGGGTCTAGGGTCTAGGGTCTAGGGTCTAGTGTTTAGTGTTTAGGGTTTAGGGTTTAGGGTTTAGGGTTTAGGGTTTAGGGATGTTTAGGGTTTAGGGTTCAGGGTTTAGGGTTTAGGGTTTAGGGTTTAGCTTGTGCAGCCTTCTACGGCTTTAGGTCTCAAGGGCCTCCCGTCATGGGCTTCAAGCTTTGGGGCTTCAACCCCCAACCCTCAACCCGCACCCATCAAGGTTTAGGGTTTAGGCTTCCTTCCCAAACCCTGCGCCCTAAGCCCTAAACCCTAAACCCTGTAGGGTTTACTGAGGTTTGAGGGTTCACACACCAGTTTCCTAGAGGCCCCAACCCTGATCTTCCTTTTTTCTGAACTTAGACAAATCTGTCCTAAAGCGCCTCATTTAGAATCCTCGTAGTGTTTAGGTGCATATTCTGTAACCATAAACCCTAAACCCTAAACCTTGAAACTGCTACGTCGAAGGACCGAGCGAGGATCCGTGAAGCTCACAGTAGGCGGCGACATCAGCGTCTCAGCTCAAGTCCTCGACTGGTTTTCGCTTGTGGTTTGGGTTTTTCAGGGTTCACCGATTTAGGGTTTGGGGTTTGGGGTTTATGGTTGAGGGTTTCAGGGGGCTTTAGAGCCTCAAATACCACTCATGCAGAGGTCAGCGGCCCAACGCTTTGTTGAGATCCATGGGTTTAAGGTTTAGCGATTGGGGTTTAGGCATTGGAGTTTAGGGTTTGGGGTATAAAGTTTGGATATTTTTCTTTTGTGAACTTGCTGGCGGTCACCATGAGCTGTGTTTCTCTCTGCGGCGTTAAAGCTGCCAGAGCTCAAGTACGAGAGAATCTTTTTTTGGCATCATTATGGAAAAGACCGTAATCGCCCCCCAGGCCCAACGCGGTATTGCTTTGGAGCCCAACTTTTTGGGGTTTAGTGCTGCGCAAGCGTACCCTTTTTCCCAGCCCTAATTTGTAACCTTCAAACCTAACCCCTAGTGGCCCGATGCACTAAACCCTCCCCTAAGCTCTAAACCCTAAACCCTGAACCCTATTGGCCCTATACCTGAAAGAATGTTTTCAGGGATCGTCCTTATGGGTATATTCGAGCCTCTAAGCCCATTTGGCTTTTAGGACTAGCCAACGAGTTTGCAAACCCTTTGGCCCTTCATAGAGCCGGGTTGAGGGGTTTAGGGGTTTCGGCGGTTTCGGGGTTGAGGGGTTTATGGGGTTTAGGGATTTAGGGGTTTGGGGTTTAGGGGTTTAGGGGTGTGGGGGTTTGGGGTTTAGGGTTTAGGTTTTAGGGTTTAGGAACCCAGGCTGATCCCGAGACCCAAGCGCTTTTTGAAGCAGAGGTGCTTTGAATGCTCAGCAATCGGCACCGCAGACTGCACTTGGCCGATGTCGCCCTTTGGAGTTTAGGGTTCAGGGTTTGGGGTCTAGGTACCCGAAGCACCCCACTAACGAACGCCTAGGCCCTTCTTAAGGGGTACGTCAGTCCAGGCTGAAGGTTCACATGTGCAGTTGTAAGCATCCCAATCAGGCTTATCACCAGCTATGGCTACAGTTCCCCTGTTTATGGCCCCAGTTATAGCAACTCTAAACCCTAGACCTCCAAGTATTAGCTCTTGGAGCTGGGTGCACCCGACAGCCCTGACCCCTGAACCCCCATTCTCGATGCTCAGATGCCGTTCCCCCCGTGTTTAGGGTTTAGGGTTTAGGGTTTAGGGTTTATAGGGTTTAGAGGTTTAGGGTTTAGGGCATCAAAATGCGGTTGTGTACCGCTGTGTATGGAGGGATACGGGCAAGCTCCATGCAATTCCTCGTTGCGCTAGCGTCGTGCGAAGACCCCAGACGACGGTCGCTGGCGAGACTGTATACGTACCTCCACCGACTCCGCCCGTTCACCGAGTCCACGTGTCTCTCGGTGATCCTTAAGGTCACGTGGTGTCATCCGCGCCGGAGCTGCTGCACTTGCCCGCGGTGCACGCTGAGCTTCACCCTACAACCCTCGAACCCTTAAACCCTTCAACCCTAAACCCTGGGACCCTTACATCCTCAAGTCCTATAACCCTAGAATTGTTTGAAACCCTAAACCCTAAACTCCTGCTGTTTCAGCTTGTCCTTGGGGAGCTTCGGGCTCCAGGGCTTTGGTGTTTCGAGGATTTGTGCTCCTGGGCCGTTTTCTTCCCTTTTTACCATGCTGCCCGGCTGACACAGAGAGAAACTGCATAGGGTCTAGGGTTTAGGGGTTTTGAATGTTGCTGCTTTTTGGGGTTTAGGGTTTAGGGAGAGAGGGGACCGATAGCCCAACAGTCACGGCGGTCCTATCAAAAGGACAGAAGAGAAGGTGACATTGGGTTTACGTCGAAGGCTTCCCCAAAACCCCAAACCCCAAAGCCTAAACCCTAAACCCCCTAAACCCCCTAAACCCCCTAAACCCCCTAAACCCCAAACCCTAAACCCTAGACCCTAGACCCTAAACCCTAAACGAAATGAAATCTTCAAATATTGCGAGGCAGGGTCCAGGTTCAGTGCGTCCCTTTGTTGACGACTCCCCCCTCCCCCCTGGCGCTTCGAAGCCGCAGGCCGGTAGGTTCAGGGTTTAGGGTCTAGCGTTTGGGGTTTAGGGTTTAGGGTTTAGGGTTGTAAGACCTGCTCTGAAGGCAATTTCGGGGTTTCCGAGAATAGGGGGTATAAACGGGGTACCCCGCTTTTGGGAATACCCCAAGGCGCGGGACTTATCTGCCTTGGATGGCTGGGATACCATGCACCTCGGCCGCACTAGACTCCCTGGATGTTTAGGGTTTAGGGTTTAGGGTTTAGGGTTTGTGGGGTGTCGCTTCTAGAGCCGGGAAGCCCAAAACCCTACCCCAGCGGGACCAGTGGGGTCTTGCCCCAAACCCTAAACCCTCAACCCTAAACCCTAAACCCTAAACCCTAAACCCTAAACCCTAAACCCTAAACCCTAAACCCTAAACCCTAAACCCCACAAGTGGTCACGGTCGTCGAGTCGTTGAGGTTGGGGGGGACGTGTTTTTCGACACCGCATGCGTTGCGGCAGTTTCCGCAGGTGGAGCTGCAGAGGCCTTGTTGGAAAACCACTTATGGAATAGGCGCCTGTGGCTGCACACGGAATAGGGTTTAGGGTTTAGGGTTTAGGGTTTGGGGTTTAGGGTTTAGGGTTTGGGGTTTAGGGTTTAGGGTTTTAGGGTCCTACTTGGAGGTTCAGGGGTACTTCTAACGCCATTATACCTGTACTTGTAATTGACTCTGGACATTGTCGGGGTCCTCGCCCCCCCCCCCCCCCCCCCCCCCCCCCCCCCCCCCCCCCCGCCCCCAAATATTCAAACGGCAGCGAAGGAACAACAGGATCTCAAGACTATCCGTGGCGATCATGCCCCCAAAACTTAACCCTTCTAATGTCCCACCTAACCCTGCAAATCCTAATCCTCTCCCGATGAAGCGCATGGCAAGCTGCCTAAGCAACTTGGTTCCCACAGTCCCGAAACCCTAAACCCTAAAATCTTCAGAATCCTGCCAACCCACGGACCTGAGACCTTCCCAGGAGTGTTATTGAATTTGGCACCCAAGCCTCTTACCCCTGAGTGCCAGTGTACCTAAATACTATACACTTGAGCCTCCTGCTACTATACAGGAACCCCTTTCAGGCCAAAGTTTCTTACTATTTTGGTAGCCGGACTCTTGGGGCACAGAGTGCAGTTTCTGCCTCAAGTGGACCCCCGAGCTACGGTATCTAGCGCAAGATGCAAGAGGTTTGCGGTTTGGGTTTCGGGTCCGTCCTCCTCAAACCCTGCACCCTAAACCCTGAAACCTAAACCCTAAACCCTAAACCCTAAACCCTAAACCCTAAACCCTAAACCCTAAACCCTAAACCCTAAACCTAAACCCTAAGTGGCTTAGGGCTCAGGGAGGGCTGAGGGATGCGTGGGGCCAAGCTGTACAATCCCCACTGACCATATCCTCAAAACCTCCACACAGGCATTCCACTATAAATACACTATAACTTTGTCATAGTTGGGTAGCATTTTGCATTTTTAAGGGTACTTAAACCGAATAAGGAATAACCATTTACATTTTTGATATATTATTCCCAACCATGAACTAAATAAACCCTGAGCCCCACTGGTTCGTAGTAGGGAATGGGGTTCCCTATACAATCCCTTAAAAGGTGTGAGTGTTTTATACATATATATTTACTCATTCATAGAGGGCGATGCTTCTTTCCCTCATTCGTTACTAAGAGCCCGTAAGGAGCGCTTGTACAGGGTCTACTTGAAGGTTCATGGGAAGTTATACGTGGGTTATAAGTACCCTAAATAAGCTTACAAAATATTGACACCCCATATCAGGATCTAGAGGGCCTGTAGCACCGTTGCAGGGGCTCTCTCCAGCGTGGCCAGTGCGGTCATCGGCATCGCTCTCGAGGTAGCTGTTTAGGGTTTAGGGTTTAGGGTTTAGGGTTTAGGGTTCAGCTGCAAAATTGCCTCAAAACCCCTCAACTCGGTAGGCCCTTGGGACATTTTATATTCTTCCCTTAGTTGGGTTTAAGAGGAGCATATTCAGGATGTTTTTTCGGAGGGTTTTAAGGGCAATCCGAGTCAAACCCTAAACCCCAAGCCCCTAGAGCCAGCAACAAAACGTGTGGTGGCTGCTTTCGCCCTCGTCCTCTAGGCCTCGTCATGAAATCGTTGCGTAGATCTAGGGCTTTGAAGTAGGACAAGACAGGTTCATCCTTCAACTCCCGAAAGGTATAACGTGGAGATTCATGGTAGAGGGTTAGGGTTACTTGAAACTGGGGCAAGCATTGCCTCGATCAAATCCGGATAGGCAACCGTTGCAAAGCACTCAAGGGAGGGTTTAGGGTTTAGGGTTTAGGGTTTAGGGTTTAGGGTTTAGGGTTTAGGGTTCTATCTCGAACTGTCGAACCACTCATGCATCCTTCGAAGTCTAAACCCCAAACCCTCCAAAACAACTCGAACACTCCCAGATCCTTGCCCTAGAACCTGCAAAGCCCTAAGCCCTAGACCTTAAGAGCTCAAAGTGTAGGGCTTAGGGTTTAGGTTTAGGGTTTAGGGTTTGGGGTCGTTCTCCGCAGCTCGCCAGGCCCATGTGCCTCGTGTAAAGCCTGCTCCGTACAGGCTGCTGCAGGCTCCAAGCGGGTTTGCAGGTCTAGGCTTGCAAAACCTAGATACCCTATCCCTAAAACCTAAACCTTAACCCTAAACCGGTGGAGATTTTGGGTGTACAGGGCTTAGGGTCTAATTGGAGGCTTTGAGTATATAGAGCGGGTGTTGGAAGTCGTTCAAGATATTTCATAGGTTTCAGGATTGTTTAGGCTCCAGCCCCCCCCCCCCCCCCCCATGTAGCAAGAGTCTCCTGAAGGCCCATGGATCATCACACTGTCATTCACACGGTTAAGGGTTTAGGGTTTAGGGTGTAGGGTTTAGGGGTTTAGGGGTTTAGGGCAGCTAACAGAAGTAGTTTTCATTAGGAGAATGAGAAAGATGGTGGCAGTGTTTCTGGTGCAGTGCTAGAAATAGTAGCTTGCTTGCCTTGGGTTGAGCTTATATACTCCACTCAGAATTGCAATGGAATTGACAATGGGTAAAAGTAGTAGAGCGAGTTGTCATTGTGAATAGAACCCTGGCATGTTCTTACCAAAGCTGCTATGACTGCGTTGGCTCCAGCCCTTGGGAATTCGGATGATCGTTCGGATTTGGTGTTCCCTCAAGCTTCACTTAGATGCACCTTTACCTGAAACCCTTTAAACCCTACGGACAGGGAACCCCAAACCCCAAAGCCCAAAGCCCAAAGCCCAAAGCCCAAACCCCAAATCCCAAACCCAAACCCCAAACCCCTAAACCCTTAAACAATCAGGGAAACCACTGAAACTTGATGAACGTCATGCCTGTCAGTCATGTCATCGATACCCCAGACCCCCTAAACCAAAAGAATCTGGCCACTGACCAACCCGCCAAGACCCCTTCACGACCCCTGAACGTTCCGGGCTCGCAGCTTGCATCTGCTCCTCGGAAGGCTTCGCGCTGCGGTTCACAGAAAGTTTGGGCTTGGAGTTTCCGGGGGTGGAACGCGCCGATACAAAAAAAACATCAACCAAAAAAAAAACAACAACGCCACACATAGCCCCAGACGGAACCGCGAGGTCCCCGAATCCGAAGGCCAGCAACCCCGCCCGAACCTCCAAGTTCAGGGTTAAAAAGCTGCAACCCCCAACCCTCAACCCTAAACCCTAAACCCTAAACCCTAAGCCCAATCCTCATCCAAGAGTGTCTGGAGGCCTCAGCCATACACTTCTTTGGCGGGATGGCTGGGTCCTGAGAGGTTTAGGGTTCTGCGTTTTACCCTAAACCCAAAACCCTAATCCCTAAACCCTAAACCCTAAGCCCTAAACCCTGGACCTAAACCCTTTGGCGGGCTGGCTTGGTCCTGAGAGGTTTAGGGTTTTGCGTTTTACCAAGAGAAGGCATTCAATGCCCCGAAAACAGTTTACCTTAATTCTAGCTTTGTTTTAAGGGGTTTAAACTTGGATCCCAAGGATGTACCCCTAAGGGGTTCCCTGAATATACTCCTCGTATGGCCCTTATATTCAAGGCTACCAAGACAAAATCCGATGATTGTCCTCACATAGACACAAACGAGGTTGCTGTAGGTAAGGCCATCCTCTGACAAGAAGGGCTGCCTCGCGTTTGTGTTGGGAGCAGAATTCAGCCAACAGTAGCCGCTAAACCCTAAACCCTAAACCCTGAATCTCCCTGCGCCCCTCAGTGCAAAACCTAGCTTGGGAACAGAGTTTGCATGTACCCAATCGTCGGGGAAGCCTAAACTCCCAAACCCTGGGCCCCTTCACAGCGTAGGTTCCTAAACCCTAAACCCTAAACCCTAAACCCTAAACCCTAAACCCTAAACCCTAAACCCTAAACCCCGCAACAGGAAATCCCAAGCAGCTTGAGGCGATGGCTTTTGTCATGCCGATGATGAACTCAGCAGCGGCCTGAGAGGCGAAGGTTGTTGAGTCTGCAGGGTTCGGATGGGTTCGGCTGTCTATTCCCGTTGTTTTTCTTTTTTTGTTCTTAGGGTTTAGGGTTTCAGAGTCTTAAGTCCCTTGCAAGCAGCTGGCAACCAAAGACGACCAACCCCCAGAGCTCCCGAAGCCCTACACCCTAGACCCTAAACCCCTAAACCCTAAACCCTAAACCCCTTTAAACTTGTTTTCGGTCTCAGCATGGGAAGTTGGTCCTGGAACAGCCCGAAGCCCCTTAAACCCTACCTAGAGAAGCCCTTTACATAATCACACCCTTGAAAAAGGGGAAACTGTTCATAACTGAATAAACCCTAAACCCTGAACCCTAAACCCTAAACCCTAAACCGTGTTTGTTCAAGCTATAAGGTTGCTCTAGGCAGACATTACACCCTAAGTATGTCATATATGTCCATGCAAGACCTTGAGATTCGAACCAACACCCGGAACTCGATCCACCTTTTCTGGGCTCTTGCCGAGGAACCTAAGTCATCTTTCCAGCCTGGGGCTATATAGCAAAATTGTCGAGCGCCAGCCCTAAACCCTAAACCCCAAACCCTAAACCCTAAACGCTGAACCCAGAACGCACCTTTTGCATCACTCAGCTGGGCATGCCGCTGATGCAGCTGGCAGCGCACCATTTCGTTGCATCCGCCACGCTGGGCAAGCGAGCCCTTCGGCCGAGGGTTTAGGGTTTAGCGTTTAGGGTTTCGGGGATTGTAGGGTTTGGGTTTAGGGTATGTAGGATTGTAAGGTATGTAGGGTATGCAGGTTATGTTTTTTTTCGGTATTTGGAGTAAGTAGACTAAGCAGGGTCGTTTGGGGAACATCCTGAGCTGAGACGGTTTCCCAAAACTCCAAACATCGGAATCCTGGGCTCGGAACACGCGCAGTGGTGAAAGCCAGCACGTCGTATGTTTAGCTCGATAGACTGTATGGCTTAGGCTTTGCCGACAGGAGTTCGGTTAACTCTAAACCTTAAACCCCAAACCCTAAACCTTTAACCTTCGGGTTTATGGTTTTGGCCTTTGTGCTGGCCTTTGGCCAAAGAGTGCCAGCGAATTCTGCACTACAACACCCAGATCACCGGAGTATGTCCTTTTCAGCCCCATGTAGTTGTTGCGCTGAATGGTTGAACCCTAAACCCTGAACCCTAAACCCTAAACCCTGAACCTTGAACCTTAAGCCTTGAACCTTGAACCCGAACCCTCAACCTTAAACCCCAAGTCTCTACATCACTAGGCCTTGTCAACTCCGCTCAGCTCATTAAAGGGGCTCCTGGATTTCTCCAACAGCCCCGAGAAATTAAACCCTAAATCTCGGTTTCAGGTTTCAGGTTTCGGGACCATACACCCTAAACCCTACACCCTAAACCCGAAACCCTAAACCCTATTCTGACCCCATTATGGTTGAGGTCCTCCACGGCTGGAGCTATGAGTGGTGTGCCCTGCAGCTGTGGATTGGGGCCTTCATCTGTCAGTGTGAAGCTCAGTCAACTTGTCCGTTCGTTTGTGTTGGAGTCTAGAATTCAGGTTTTGGGGCTTCATTTTTGGAGTTTGGGGCCGTCTATGAATTACTTACGGACTGGGTAGGTTACCATTAACCTTTTTGGTTATATAGAGCCCCACTATACATAAAAAGGTGAACCCTCAAAAATGGGCAAGGGTATGCAGCCCGTACTTGAAGGTTCAGGGGCAGTTCTAAGTAGGGTTATGAGTACCCTAAATAAGGTTATAACCACTGATAGGTATAGTATAACCCACGTTATACTTGGAAGTTCATGGTACTTTAACCAATTATAACTGTACTTATAACCCACATATAAGCCCCTTAAGTGCCCTCATGTGCTTATAAATACAGTAGTAATTGGTTAATAAGTACCCTGAACCTCCAAGTAACTACCCATGAACCTCCAAGTAAGATCATTGGATTTCGCGTTTAGGGTTTAGGGTGTAGGGTTTAGGGCTTATGGTTTAGGGTTTAGGGCTTAGGAAGGTTTAGGGTTTAGGGTTAGGGAATGACGTCTGGGACTTTGGGAGGGCCAGTTCAGTTGTGTGAGCTCCTGGCATGGCAGTAGTTTAGGGTTTAGGGTAGGGTTTAGGGTTTAGGGTTTAGGGTGTAGGCCTCGTCAATATGAGGTGTAAGGGTTTGTGGTTTCAGGGCTTGCGGTTCAGGGTCTTGGTCCCTGGATTGTGGCGCCTTGGTATGCTCCCCCTTAACCAAACAGTCCTTAGCAGGGAGTATTGTCCCTGAAATCTCTGTTAAGGACCCTAAACCCTAAACCCTAAACCCTAAACCCTATACCCTAAAAGGGAACATCCCGACTGGTGCCTGCAGAGGCTTTCATGGCTTGTCTTCCCTCCCACAGCCTTTGTGGTCGTGCTGGAGCTTGCTCTTCGGACAGCAGCCATGCAGTTCAGGGTTTAGGGTGTAGGGTTTAGGGTTTAGGGTTTAGGGTTGAGGGTTGAGGGTTGAGGGTTGAGGGTTTAGGGTTTAGGGTTTAGGGTTTAGGGTTTAGGGGTAGGGGCCTATGTTTAATGGGTATTTGGGTTTTTGAGAGTACAGGTTCACAGGGATTGTCAGGGATGATGCTGGTAGTTAGTGGTAGTGGTTTAGGCTGCTGTAATTGGAGTACTGGGTTCCTTAGCCAGGGTTTCCAGGGGTTACGTTCATGAGGTACCCTAAACAACCCCTGAACCCTCACTAAGCCCTAAACCCTAAGCCCTAAACCCTAAACCCTAAACCCTAAACCCTAAACCCTAAACCCTAAACCCTAAACCCTAAACCCACCTCAGAACGGTAGACAGTCCCTCAGCGATTTGTGGGAGGGCTAGGGCCGACCAGACCTCAGAGTCCCAAAGCCCTAGGAGCCTGAACCGCATGCGCCCTATCAAACAGGTAGTTAACACAAGGGTTTAGGGTTTAGGGTTTAGGGTTTAGGGTTTAGGGTTTAGGGTTTAGGGCTTAGGGTTTAGGGTTTAGGGTTTAGGGAAAGAAAGTAGTTAAACAAAGAAGAGCATATACATATGAATTCATATAGACAGTTATTTATATTCATATTCATATATAGAGGGAGAGAGAGGGAGAGGGAGGTTTATAAACCTCAGAACCCTAAACCCTAAACCCTAACCCGAAACCCCTGTCCTTTGTACAAGGTTGCTCTAGGAACAAGCCAGCTCCCAAAACAAACTCTCTGGAGGTCCTTGGCGGCGTCATCGCCATTTTCTTTCTCAATGAGTTTGAGTGAGTCCAAGAGCCAGGTCCTTCCAGTAGCACGAAGAAAACACGACGTCGAGCTATCGCCGCCCGTGTGGACGATCGCCTCCACTGATTTGCTTGTGCTTGTACTGGCAAAGGGACTTAAGTAAAGTTGCCACAGCCGAAAGCCCATATTTTGTTGTTCTTTTTTGATACCCATGTTTTAAAAGCTTTTTTTTCTACTGGCCATAAACACGGCAACCCTTTACCACCCCCACACCCCCTTTGCCTCCCCCCCACAGCAAGAAAGAGGAACGACAGACTGACTGGGTCTACGTTTATGGCTTACCTGAAGGCTCGGATGTAGGTCCAAGTGTTGGGTTGGTTGAACGGGATTCTTGGGGTTTAGGGTTTCGGGTTTAGGGCTTAGGGTTTAGGGATTCTAGTAAACTGCCCTACTACACAGGAGCCTTTGGGTAGGGTCTGCCCTACATAGGAGGATTGCCGGGTTGGGCGGTGTCCCAGTCGATGTGCCCCCAGAATTGGAAGAGCCCCAGACATGTTTGTAAGGTTCTTCAGGGAGGGGGGGGGGGTTCAAAGGGGGTATGTAACCCAAGCCATCCCCGAGTCCCCACTACTCCCTAAGCCTCCCGAAGCATCCTAAGAACCCGCGTATCTGAACCCTTGCACCGCACTATTCTAAAAGTTTTGGGTTTCTGGTGTTTTTTTCGTACGATTTAGGGTGTTGGCCCTAATTGTATGGAAACTTCTCGTAGTTCGCTAGCGGCCACCAAGTAGCAGCAACATTGCAGTGTGCTGACACCGCTTCGTAAGCCACGACATGCAACCCTCAACCCTCACCCCTAAACCCTCAACCCCTAAACCCTAAACCGCTTCCTTCGGGTGCCCCGGGCTGTTATGTAGGGGTGGACGGTGATGGGGAGGGGAGATCCATAAATCCAGCCTGTCGTAACCTTGCACCTTAAAACAATGATACCTTTTAAAGTTTCGTTTTTTGGTCTTAGGGTTGTGCATCGCCTACTATTTGCCCAAGAGCCCCTCCAAAAAGCACAAGTATTCTTCTTTACAAGGTTTATATGGGGATTTGTTCTGTTACGGCGGGTTTTTGAAGCAAATAGTAGTATACCAATACAAGGTACACTTCACTTTTTTGTTTAAGGGTATAAGGGTTGCGAGGTACTCCCGGCAAGCCCGATACGATAAACTTGGCGTGGCTCCCACGGCGCGGCTGGCTCGATGCTTCGCGCGCTAGTTCCCTAAACTTAAACCCTGAACCCTGAACCCCAAGCCCTAAACCCTAAACACCCTAAACCCCATAAACCCTATAAACCCTATCAACCCTATAAGCCCTATAAACCCTATAAACCCTATAAACCCTAAACCCTAAGCCTAAACCCAAGACCCTATAACCCCTAAACCCTACACCCTTGTTTCAGTTCTCTTCGCGGAGGCGTGCGCCAGGTACGCAACCGCCGAAGGAGAACGAGTCTTCTGGGCATGGGCCAGAAGTATGCAGGGCAGGGGTAGGTTTGAACAGGGCTTTGGGTTTAGGGTTTAAGGTTTATAGAGTTTAGGGTTTTATTAGACTGAATTCTCTGTAAAATCCTCATAAGCCATGAAAGTCAAATCTTCATAGGAAACCTACCCCCGCGGGGAGAGATCTCCCCGTCATGTAGCAAGGACCACGCAGCGGAAGCTGCACATGGTCGGGATGAAGAGGTTGTCGTGATGTCGTATCGTCTGGAACTGCTATTTGCTTAACAATCCCCCCCAAAAAAAAGCCTGATAAGAGAGTCCCTATATTGCCTAATCAGGAAGTAGGCTTCTTAAGTATATAGTAGAGGAAGCACATCAGGGATCACGAGCATGTTTGTCTGAGGCCTCTAGGTAAACCCGAAACCCCAAACCCTAAACCCTAAACCCTAAACCGCCTCTAGGGCTCTGGGGAACTTCTCATACGTACCTTGCCACCAATGCTGTGAGCATGGTCTCGTCCCAACCCTGGTGCCTTTGGAGTTGGGTTTAGGGTTTAGGGTTTAGGGTTTTATATCTTACTTGCCTTCCTCTTCATTTTTGTTGAATATCCGCCCCGCATTGTGCAGTGCAGAGAGGAGGGCCTTTTCAGGCGCATTCCTGCAAACCCACCTTCCAGAAACTTGCACTGCACTTGTGGACGTGGAAAAAGTCCTGGATTTATCCTGGGGTCTCACGCAGTTGAGCGCACGAACTCGGACCAGGAAGCGACAAAACGCCTGGATGCCCAAACCTACACTGGAAAAAAGATGCGCTGGATCTGGCACATCTACATTCTCAGAGGGCTTGACTAAAGCCTCCCGTGTAGGGTGCCTTTTGTTGTTCGGAGGATAGGGTTTAGGGTTAAGGGTTAAGGGTTTAGGGTTTAAATAGGGTTTAGGGTTTAGGGTTTTGTTTAGGGAGTATACTTTCACTAATCACCTATCTGTAACCCAAAAAAGGGCCAGCACTGCGTTTTGCCGCCGCCGTCCCGCCGTGAGCTGGCACCCCCAGCGTGCCGCGGGGCGCACCTGCAGCAAGCCACGTAGACAGTGGACAGTTTCCTGGAGAACCCACAAACCTGCCTTGTTTTGTAGGTTACCTAAGAATCCAAAAGCGGGCGATATAAACAGAACCTACAAAAAAATGATTTTGGGTTCTTAAGGATCATGATGGCGCCTGAGAGGGGCCCAGGGGCGGATGCGGCAAGCACCCACCGCGAAATGGCGGTTCGACGTCCGAGGTCACAGCTCCATCCAGCGTCCGGGGTTTTAGAGTTTGGCTGGATTGGGGTTTAGGGCTTAGTACGTCATCCGTGTGGCCGTCTCTTGGGCAAGTCGGGTCCCTCTTGAAGAGTCCATGTATATCGGGCCGATATGGTGTCCAGTCCGCCTGCCCTACTGCGGCGGTCTCTTGCCGATCGCAAGGAAGCCGTGCAGCATCACAGAGCAAGATTGTCGCCCCCCGGGCCCGCCCCGACAACTAGGTTTTAGGGTTTAGGGAGGGTTTAGCGTTTAGGGTTTAGGGTTTAGGGAGCCCTCAGGTATTGTTTCAGGCTTCTAGGGTTCAGGGTCTTCGGTCTGAAACCCTATAAAGCTCATATACCCCAACCCCCAAAAACCTAAGACCCTAATCCCTAAAAGCCTAAACCCTACACCTCAAACCCTAAACCTCTAAACCCCTAAACCCCTGAACCTCTAAACCTCTAAACCCCCTAAACCCCCAAACCCTAAACCCTAAACCCTAAACCTTAAACCCTATCCTAAAACCCTAAAACCCTAAAGGCCTAAACTCCAGGTTTTAGGGTTTAGGCTTTTGATGGTTTTAGGGTTTCAGGGTTTTAGGGTTTAAGGGTTTCCGGGTTTCGGGGTGTTAGGGTTTATAGGCAGGTAGGACCTTAGGATAGTACAGATAGTACATATTGTTGGCTCTTTTGGGAAATGATGCGTGTTTACCTTTGTCGGGTCCCTAAACCCTGGACCCTTAACCCTAACCCTAAACCCTTAACCTTAAACCCTTCAGGGCAAACCCGGGGGAGCCTTCCTGGTCCAACAATCTGCGTCCTGCGAAAAAAAACAGACTTGTGTGACCCAAGAGTAGTAGAGGGTAGATCCCCTTAAGGGTTCCATGAACCAATGGTAGTATAGGGTACTAGGGTTTAGGGTTTAGGGTTCTACTTTTTGCATCGACCCAGCGGGGGTTTGGCGAGAAGCTGGGGCCGGTGGGTTGGACGCACGAAGCAAGGCCCAATCTTACAACTTCTCATGTCAGGACTTGCTTTCTAACGACCATGATCATAGTAATAATAGTAGAAATAAATCAGAATAAGAAGAAGAATAGCAAGCAAACAGATACTTTCAGCCCTGATAAACCCGAAACCCTAAACCCCGAACAACCTCTCTTGCGCGATCCGCAGTCCACTGGCGAACTACAGCTTGCTCGCGAAGCACACGAGGCTACTCAGCGCGAGAAGGCCTTTTCTGTTTCACATGGCCCGTGAGCAAGTGGGACACATACAGCTCCAGTTGCGGCTGGGCTCTGCGTATATGAAGTAGGGTCCAAGTTAAGGGTTTTGCTGAGTGTATATAGAGCTCCTTACAAATACACGGGGAGTTGTTCTACGAATGCTAGCAATCAGAGCGCCGTACCTCATATGGAAGCCTCGTGCCGACTCGTGCCTTCAAGGCGAACTATCAGAAGCCAAGCCCCCATAGGGTTTAGGGTTTAGGGTTAGGGTTTAGGGTTTAGGGTTTAGGGTTTAGGGTTTAGGGTTTAGGGTTTAGGGTTTAGGGTTTAGGGTTTAGGGTTTAGGGTTTAGGGTTTAGGGTTTAGGGTAAATGACAGCCCAATGGGTGCCTGATAACCGTAAAGCTAGACTAGATACCCCCATGCGACCCCCCATGCCAGGAACTACACCTGGGGGGTCGAGGTATGAAAACCCTACAGCATGCTGCCATCACTTCTATACCACCCTAAACCCTAAACCCTAAACCCTAAACCCTAAACCCTAAAACCCTAAACCCTAAACCCCACAACAACCCTAAGCTCCAATCCCGGAGGCCTCGATCACATCGCAGATCGAGATGGCAAGGCGCCAGTCAGCAGCGTGGGGTTCAAGTCGGGTTTAGGGTTTAGGGTTTTGGGTTTTGGGTTTAGGGTTTAGGGTTTAGGGCTTAGGGCTTAGGGCTTAGGGCTTATAGGGCTTAGGGGGTTCAGGGGTTAAAGGGCTCAGGGCTGAGGATTCAGAGTTTTGGGTTTACGTTTTTTTGTTGTTTTGGGGTTGAGGGGGGGGGGGGGGGGGGGGAAGTACGAGGCTTAGGTCTGCAGGGTTTTGGAGGATTCTGAAGTCCTGACTTAGGGCTGGCGATTCAGGATCCAAGAGAAGGGATTTGTACAGGGTTTAGGGCTTCGGGTTTAGGGCTAAGGGCTTAGGGATCTGGAGGTCCACGTTCACGATCACCTGCCGGCCAGCAGCCAGAAGCAGGGCCAACTGGTGGATAAAACGAACCCCGGACTTGGGAGCGAGCACATACCCTCTACTATGACAATCCCCAACTCAGTAGGGTTTAGGGTTCAGGGTTTAGGGTTTAGGGGGCAATCCCCAACTCAGGCATGTAGACCACAAACCCTGTGAGGGTTCCTTCACTCCCCTAGATTGCCATGACAACTATTTGCGTAAGAAACTCAACAAAAACTTACAAATGTCTTATTAATA
This sequence comes from Symbiodinium natans, assembly GCA_905221605.1. Lineage (NCBI taxonomy): Eukaryota > Dinophyceae > Suessiales > Symbiodiniaceae > Symbiodinium > Symbiodinium natans. Next base: position 153,610 of record CAJNDS010000691.1, read on the forward strand.
TAAGGGTGATATAGGGATGATTCTCTTTGAGCGGATAGTAGTTTAGGGTTTAGGGTTTAGGGTTTAGGGTTTAGGGGTTTACTCCTGTAGATTGCCATGAAGTGTCCTCCTCTGCGCCGGCGCAGACTGCAGCGCCGCTGGAAGCTGCGTGCCCGGAAGTGTCGGCAAAAAGGCTGCTAGGGTTGGTTTAGGGTTTAGGGTTTAGGGTTTCGGGTTTAGGGTGTAGGGTGTAGGGTGTAGGGTGTAGGGTGTAGGGTAGTAGTACTATAGGGTCCATAAGGGTACCCTAGGTACCCCCACGAACCCCCCCCCCCCCCTTCTCTTAAGAACCCCTAAACCCTAAACCCTAAACCCTAAACCCTAAACCCTAAACCCTAAACCCTAAACCCTAAACCCTAAACCCTAAACCCTAAACCCTAAACCCTACACCCCCTTAAGGACCTTATAAAAGGCGCCGTGGGACCTCCTCGTGGCCCTCCGCAGCTTGCGATGCCCAGTGGAGCTTAGGGTTTAGGGTTTAGGGTTTAGGGTTTAGGGTTTATAGGGTTTAGGGTTTAGGGTTTAGGGTTTAGGGTTTAGGGTTTAGGGTTTAGGGTTTAGGGTTCTAGGGTTTAGGGTTTAGGGTTTAGGGTTTAGGGCTTAGGGGTCCAGTGGAGGCCTCATTTTTTGTTCCGGTCTGTTTTGTGTGCTAGATGAGATCCCGCTATCTGAGTCTCATTGAAGACATACATAGAAGTGGTTTAGGGTTTGACCTAGAGCAACCTTATTCCTTCAAAAGCAGAGAATATACTTACCCAGGAACCTAAAACCCTAAACCCTAAACCCTAAAGAATTGTGGGTAACAATTCCCTTGTGAACATAGATTCCTACTAGCGGGTGTAAAAGGTTACTCCAGGTAGGGTTTGCTGGGCAACCCAGGAATGCTGCGGCCCTCGTGGCCCTGCAAGGTCTTCCAGAGGCAGAGAAGCGGAGGAAGCTTTTGGAGCTTTTGCAGAAGGACCCTGGCAAAGACATTCGAAGTAATAGGCCCTTGCTATTTTTTTAGGATTTCGGGTTTAGGGTTTAGGGCTACCAGGAATCAGACTCAGAGTAGGCCCTTTTTCCCTTGATTTTTGGGGTTCAGGTTCACCCTTATAAGGGTACTCTCTTTTGTTCCTAGGTTACTCTTGGGTCTAGTCGAAAGAGCATCGCTTTTTTTCTCGTGGATCTTGTGTAACAATCGTGCTTCCCATAGGGTCCACTTCTAGAAGCATTATGGAGGGGAATGGTGCCCCGCCGGCCATGCTAGATAGGGTACCTAAATGGGGGGGGGGGGGTTCCGATTTTTTTTTTTTTTTGGGTGGGGTGTCCTTATAGAATTTGGGGGTATGTTAGGGTTACGTACCCCCTACTTCTGGGAAGTGCCCAAATTCCTCAACTAGCAAGATGATAAGATGATACATACTACGTGCACCCTCAGGGCCTCAGGGTTCTGCAGGAATATCGTTTACGTTATCTGTGGCATGTCCCTCTATATGTCGTATGCTACACCATACAATATTGAAATTTGTGGTATGTGAATATACATGTGTATATATACAAATATTCCTGCGCACACATACACATATATATATATATATATATGTATAGATAGATCGATGGATACATAGATAGATAGATAGGTAGATAGATATAGATATTCCAAAAAGCCAACCGAGGACCTGAGTCGCGAGGAGGATGTGGAGGACCAGACTTGGCAGATGCCTCAGCTCCTTAGTAGCTGAGTGAGTGAGTACACTTTACACTTTTTTTGGGATACTATAACCCCCTATAGTGAACTGAAAGTGTACACTTTTTTGGGGCTTATGAACTCAGCAACTAAGGCTCAACGCGGAGGCCCGGACAGCATCGGCAGGCGACATGTCCTTCGAGACCCGGACGCTTAGGAATGCTTGGAAATCATTTTTAATTTTGGGGTACTTGCATTCCTAAGAAACAGCTAAAGTTACTATTTCTGGAAATTATTGTTGTTTTTGGGTATATACTTGAATTCCTAAGAAACAGCTAAAATGATAATTCTTGCTATGGTTCCAAGTTCAGATTCACAAAAGGACATGCCTTATACAGCACCTTGGTGGCGAGCTAGACACTTGGTCGCCCAGTGGTACCCTTTACCCCTTTTCTGTTGGGGTTCTGCAAAAGGGGTACCCTTGTTGTGCTATGGTTACTACCAAGGACAGGATGCTCAAGACCTGCCGCATGGTCTTTGCCTTGGATGGCTCGTCGTGGATGCCGTGCAACGAGGCCCCGCGCTGCTTTGCAGAGCGCCTGGCCATGGCCATCTTCAACCACCACACCGCAGGCTGCACATTCGACGCAGCCCCTATATCCCCCTTGGGAAGTATTTTTTGTTTTTGTTTATATAAAACCCAAGAGGGTATTAAAGATCATATTTTCACTACGGTTCTATAAAATATATAAAACCCAAGAGGGTACTAAAGATCATATTTTTATTAAGGTTCTAAGGGGAGTATAGGCCCGGTCTGGTGCTGAGTGGTGGTCGCAAGTCCGCCAGAGCGGACATCATGAGGAGGGCATCCAATTCCACTGGGATACCGACGAGGTTGCGGTGGAGCGGCACAACGTCAACGTCCACCCGCACTTGAGCACCGTAACCTATCTGTCAGACTCGGGCGCGCCGACACTGGTTCTGGCCTGCCGCAACTCGCGACGGCCCAGCCAGATACTAGGTAGGCCCTTTGGACATTTCTTGTTTTCCCTTATTGGGTTTAAGAGGATCATGTTCAGGAATATTTTTTCAGAGGTCTTTCAGGGCCATCTTAGGATATCATCGACCTATGGACACATACATCAGGGTGCTCTCAGCTGGCCACAGCTCTGGAAGCACCTTGTTTTTGATGGCCAGTTCCTGCACGGCACGGCTCCTATATCCCCCTTGGGATTTTTTTTGTTTTTGTTTATATACAACCCAAGAGGATATTAAGAATACTATTTGCATTATTCTTTTTTGCTTAGATAAAACCCAAGAGGCGATTAAGAAACTTTACTCTTATTAAGGTTCTAAGGGGAGTATAGGCTCCAGAGGAGGACAGCACCGGGGGCCAGCGCGTGACCTTCCTCGTGAACATCTGGTTGAACCACCGGCCCAGCAACTAGGTAGGTTTTTTGGGACATCTTGTATGTTTTCCTTATATTATTGGGATTTTGAGGATCATCTTCAGGAAAATATCAGAGGGTTTTTGAAGGGACCATCCTAGGCAATTGTCACCGGCTGCCAAAGCCTCTGAGCAAGAGGCTGGGTGATGCGGCCCTGCCACCAAAGATACTGACAGCTACGGCCCGGCCTCCGTGCGCGCAGGGCTACGGCGAGCTTCACAGAAAGTTTCAAGCGACCTTTGGCCGCAGGAGCCTGGCGCACCGCATTGAGTGCTCCTTGCCAAGGAGGCCGAGTGAAGGAGAAGGCACCGTGTTGCTCGAGTGGTCCTCGCAGGACCCGGCACAGTTGGGGCCGGCAACAAAAGCGGCACGAAAGGGAACCTGTACCTCAGTTTTTGGGCCTGAACGCGACCCGCCTCGGCCGGGGCCTGCCCCAGTGGCGAGGCAACCCAAACTGGAGATCGCGGGTGTATCACGCAGACTCATGCATAGACCTGTGGGCGTGGCAAATAAAGCAAGACCCCCCAAACGTGGTAGTAGTAAAACGAGAAGAACAAGCCGGCTGGGAAATCCCGGTAGAGGAGGAGGGTGTTGAAGGGCCAAGTGTGGAGGGGGGTGGGGGGGGCGGGGTGCCCTAAGGATCCATGTACTTATATAGAGTATACTTGGGCCCTAAAGCTACTATATAGGAACCCCATGAAGGCCCAAGTATATACTATATAGGTACATGGATCCTTTGGGGTGGGGGATGTGGGGGGGTGGGGTTAACATATGCCATCCAGACACCTGCAGCCCGAGGCCTCGGTTCATTGCGCTCTTTAAAGGTTTAGGGTTTAGGGTTTAGGGTTTAATTAGGATTTAGGGTTTAGGGTTTAGGGTTTAGGGTTTAGGGTTTAGGGCTTAGGGTTTAGGGTTTACCAGCAGCTGAAGCCTAACATCCTGAAGCCGATAAAGCGGGGTTTGGGGTTGGGCTTTCGGGTTTGGGGTTGAGGCAAGAGGGTTTACGGTGTCGGGCTTAGACTATGTTTCTCACCCTCCAAGAGCTTTCAGCTTTCAAGCCACTGAAACCCCCAAACCCCACAACTCCAACAGCTTTAACACTTAACCCCAAAACTCCTACACCTCACTCTAAACCGAAAGCCCCCTAAACCCTAAACACCGCAAGTCTTGTGTTAGTTGACGACCCCAGTAGGCGCCTTGTAAACCCTAAACCCTAGACCCTAGACCCTAAACCCTAAACACTAACGCCTAAACCCTGAACCCTAAACCCTATGCTGCAAACCGAGCCTTGCCTCGAAGCCCCATAAACTACGAGAGACAAGTAACATAGGGGTCGGAATAATTACTACTAGTGGTCCCTTATGGCCCCAAGATAATTTTACTACAATTGCCCCCCCCCCCCAAAAAAAAAATAATAATAATGTTCTAATTATTAAGTCCCCTATAGTAGCCCTAAACCCTAAGCCTAAAGCCTAAACCCTAAACCCTGTTCGAATTTTGAAGGCCCTTATAGTAAACTCAAAAAAACACTCGAAGAGGCGCCAGCTCGAGGAGGAGTCGCGCAAGGTGGAGGCACAGGGGGACTGGCGGGGGGGGTTTAGGGTTTAGGGTTTAGGGTTGAGGGTTGAGGGTTGAGGGTTTAGGGAGGCTGCAGGACATTTTTGGGAGGGTTTTGAGGGTGTTTAGGGGCTTTGGGAGATTTGGCTTAGTTTAGGGTGGAGGATTTAAGGCTTAGGGTTTTGGTTTTAGGGTTTACTGGGAAAACGCCCTAGTCATTAACAAATAAGTAAATGGATATAAATAGATAAATACATATACATATATATATAATAATAATAATAATAATTTGTGTATTAAGTTTATTTCATACACCCACAGTTTGCGAAACAAGTTCTTATTGCTAAGATAAGTCTGCATAAGTTGCACTCAAGGTCGGCTTTCTGTACCCCCTAAACCCTACGTAAGCCCTAAGCCCTAAGCCCTAAACCCTAAACCCTAAACCCTAAACCCTAAACCCTAAACCCTAAACCCTAAACCCTAAACCCTGAACCCTAAACCCTAAACCCTAAACCCTAAACCTGAGCCCTCCTTTTTGCGGTCCATCCAGTAGTCCCCAGACCTTGTGGACTCCTCAAAGGGCCTTACGCACCAGCTGGAGCTGCTCAGCATTCTGGCGCTTGGTTGGGTAACCCTAAACCCTAAACCCTAAACCCTAAACCCTAAACCCTAAACCCTAAACCCTAAACCCTAAACCCTAAACCCTAAACCCTAAACCCTAAACCCTAGGCTCTAGCCGCCCTAGTCCCTTCCACGCGGCCCAGGAGAAGGATGCCATGATTGCTGAACTACAGGCTAAGGCTGGTGCCTCAAGCTCACAGCTTTTTTGTCTTAGGCCTTATGCCGGAACCCCAGACCCTGAAGCCCTAAACCCTAAATCCTAAACCCAAAACCCTAAACCCTGTACAAACCTAAACCCTGAACCCTAAACAAACCCTAAACCCTAAACCAACCAATAACCCTCAACCTTTGCAGGTTCAGGGCTTTGGGTTGGCCAGGTCTGGCGTGCTCAGTAGCTGGAGGGTCCAAGTTCCCTTTCTCTCTGCTTTTAGGGCTTAGGGTAAGGGACTAGGGTTTGGGTTTTGGGTTTAGGGTTTAGGGTTTAGGGTTTAGGGTTAGGGTCAGGAATTAGGGATTCTTGGTGGACTTAGAACAAGAAGTGCAAAAACTGGTACTGTTGGCCTTTGTGGGGTAGGTACCCTTGTTCCCTTGCTTCGGATACAAGCCGATTCACTCAAGGGACCAAGACGCGCACCCCTAAGGTTATACCCCTAAAGGTTCCCCTTAAGATTCTCCGAATACGGCCCTCATGTTCCCATAGAGGATCTTCCAAAAGGGACACCAAGCTCAGGATCTTCCAAAAGGGACACCAAGCTCAAGCGCACAAGCTTAGGGGTCTAAACCCTGAACCCTAAACTCTAATCCCATGATTCACGAGGTGCAACAGCACCGGCAGCGAGAAGAGGAGCAGCAGGCCCAGGATATGTTTGAGATAGTTTTGGGAGGTTTAGGGTTTAGGGTTTAGGGTTTAGGGTTTAGGGTTTTAGGGTTTCAAGTTTAGGGTTGTTGTTGGAATTCACCATAATTCACCCTAAACTCGGCCCTAAACCCTAAACCCGATAAACCCTAACCCCCCAAGCCCTACAAACCCTAAAACCTAAACCCTATCGAAACTCCGAACCTTAAAATAACATCCTAGAAACCCTAAGCGCTAAACCCTAAACCCTAATGGGTAGTTCGGAGTAGGGTTCTGCGCAATTGCCCTAAATACGCTTTTAACCAGCTACAATAAAGTTACCTTACTTATCACCCCACGTAAACCCTAAACCCTAGACCCTAAGCCCGAAACCCTAAACCCTAAACCCTAAACCCTAAACCCCAAACCCCACCTAAATATCTACCCACGAACCTCCAAGATAAGCAAATCATCCCTGGGTCTTTGGGCCAAGCGATGTGGCGCAGAGCTCGTTCGTGTTCATGCAGGCGTCGTCCTCCCGCCGGCCTTCCTTTGAGGCAGAGGGTCTTTTTGGGCTTAGGGTTAGTTTGGGGGTTTAGGGTTTAGGGTTTAGGGTTTAGGGTTTCGGGTTTTGGGTTTTGGGTTTTGGAGGGTTGCGTGGTGCTTCCCGCAGTACCGCTCTGGGAACGGCCAATGTCCCAGACGTGAGCTGCCTCTAGTATAGGGCTTGCCTAGAGGAAACCCGCATCATTTCCTGAAAAGACAGGGATGCCTGCCGTTTTACGCGTTGAACAGGGTTCATTTGGACTCCGAGGTTTGAGGTCAGTGCATTCAGGCATGTGAGAGGTCCATAGCTGGTTGTGAGGCCATCGAACAGTCATGGTCAAGCAATTTATGACTCACTGAGAGGGTTTAGGGTTTAGGGTACGTATACCGTATATAGGGGGGGGAATGGGCGGGTCCGAAATTCGACCTCTGACGAGCCTTAGGTAGGTTCACCATGTTTCCAATTGATTGTATTTTGTAGCTAGCTCCAGAATTGTAATCTGTGTGTTGCGAAGTGACGAAATCAGGTACTTCCTGGCGTGGCAGGGAGATGGCAGGTGGGCGAGCGCAACCTCGTAGGGTTTAGGAGGTTAGTTCAGGCTCTGCTCTACAAGGAATGCATGTAAGTATTGCGTCAGTTTCCCTTTTTTAACGGGATTTAGGTTGGGATGTTCCCCCCCCCCCCCCCCTATACTGACAGTCCCTTAGCAGGGAATAGACTATAATCCCTATTAAGGACAGTTAGTATAAGAGCGAACATCCCAAGAGTTAGGTTTTAAACAGCTTCAGGGTTTGGGATTCGGCCTATGCGAGAATCTCGGGTTGAGTCCAGAGTTGGTCTGGTGGGGGCTTAGGGTTACGGGTCTGCAGATGGCTTTAGGGTTTAGGGTTTAGGGTTTAATTAGGGTTCAGGGTGATATACCAGATCTGCCAGTAGTATAGGTTCATCTGGCTCCTATCTATAGGGCCTAGTTGGGGCTTCGGGATTTCGCCAGGCCGCCACCAGCGAATCCCACCGTTGCGTGCCCCAAGCTCGGCAGAGAAACCAGCGGAGTGCTACCAAGTTGCCTACATCCGTTATGGGTTTAGGGTTTAGGGTTTGGGGTTTAGGGTTCAGGGTTCAGGGTTCAGGGTTTAGGGTTTAGGGATGTAGGCTTTCTGAGGGGTCACTCGAGCTTGGTGCAAGGCGCGAAGCCTTGGCCATGCGCGTCGAGGAGCTCACGACGAAGCAGGCCCCGATCCTTTTGATCACTGAACCCTAGATACAAAACAAACCGAAATGTCCATATAGCCTAAAGCCCTAAGGACAATGAGTTTGTATTCTCAGAATCCACAGGCAAAGAACATCATCACTGTTCTGGGACTAGGTACCCGCAACCGTATTGAATAGGGGTTTATCTACTTATCCCCATTAAAGAAACACTATCAGTGGACCACCCTCGACCCCTCTACCTACGACTTTCGCGTGTTTAGGGGTTAGGGCTGAGGCCTTAGGGTTTAGGGGCTTATGGGCTTTTGGGCTTAGGGGTTCAGGGGTTTAGGGTTTAGGGTTTAGGGTTTAGGGTTTAGGGTTTAGGGTTTAGGGTTTAGGGTTTAGGGTTCCCTACACCCTATACTTGCCCTAAACCGTACACCCTAAAGCCCTTTGCAAGACACGTCCCTAAACTCCTAAGACTTGTCACTGTGAGTTGCCTGATTTAGGGTTTAGGGTTTCTGGAAAAAACATTCAGGGTTTAGGGTTTTAGGGCTTATGGATTTTCTTGCTTAGAGCTTGGGGTTGAGGGTTTATTGAAATATTTCAGGGTTCAGCGGAAGTTTCGAGAACAGGTTTCGCTCTAGACGAACATCAAGTTGTGGTCGCTTGAGGGTTTGGTTTAGGGTTTAGGGCGTAGGGTTTAGGGCTTAGGGTTTAGGGTTTACGGTTCAGGGTTTAGGGCTTAGGCGAGTTAGGGGTGCGTGGAATCTGAGTAACTGCCCTGTCTTTCCCCGCTAAACCCCTCGCAAACAAAAGCACAAACACATCCCTCCCCCCCCGCCCCGCCCAACCCAAATCACGTAGTCAAGAAGTATGACGCCCTAAGCCCTAAATCCTAGACCCTAAACCCTCAGCCCGAAACCCGAAACCCTAAGCCTTAAACCCCAAACCCTAAGCATCCCTAAACCTCAAAAACCTAAGCTCCAAACCCTAAGCCCTAAACCTTAAGCCCTAAACCCTAAACCCAAAGCTCTGAACCCTGAACCCTAGAAGCCCTAAACCCAAACCTTAACCTCTAAATCCTAAACCCTAGACCCGAAGCGTAAACAGTAAGCCCCAAGCTCTAAACCCTAAACCCTATGCTAAACCCTAAGCCCTCAAACCCTAGACTCAATACCCCAAATTCTAAACCCTCAACCCCTAAGTCCTAAACCCTAAGCTCTAAACCCGAAGCCCTAAGCCCCAAGTTCTAAACCCTTAACCCTGCACCCCCACCTCTGAACCCTAAACCGTTAGCCCTAAATCTTAAACCCGAAGCTCTAAACCCTAAACCCTGAACCCCCAAAGCCTAGACCCTAAGCCCTAAACCCTAAAGCCCTACATCCTGAACCCTTAAACCGTAAGCCCTAAGCCCTAAACCCCAAAACTTCAGCCCTTGACCCCTAAGCCCTAAACCCTAATCCCTAAACCCTAAAACCTAAACCCTAAACCCTAAACCCTAAACCCTCAGCCCTAAGCTGCTGTCGGGGAGGGCGATCTCCTTCTCGAGCGCCAGCGACTCCTTGGTGCGTTGGAGGCTTTCGGTGGGGGTTTCGGGGTTTGGGGTTTAGGGTTTAGGGTTTGGGGTTTAGGGTTTAGGGTTTGGGGTTTAGGGTTTGGGGTTTAGGGTTTGGGGTTTAGGGTTTTGGGGTTTAGGTTTGCTTTTTTGGTTTAGGGTTTAGGGTTTGGGCGGGGTTAGTGTTTAGGGGGATATGGTTAGGGTTTTAGGGGGGTTAGGGTTCGGGTTTTTAGGGTTTAGGGTGCGGGGTGCACCTGGCCCAAAGGGTACGTAGATGACCAATAGATAAGGAACACTTCCCCTGGGTTTAGGGTTTAGGGTTTAGGGTTTATGGTTTAGGGCCTGAACCCCTAAGTACTAGGTAACGCAAGCCTCGGGTGTTTGGGGCTTTGCGGAGCCCGCGACGACCTTAGGAGGTGTTGGGTTGTTAGGCCTTTAGACCCTTCGGCTTTTTAGGTATGTAGGGCTTTGCTTTCGGCTTTCGAGGTTAGGGATTCAAAATTTAGGGTTTAGGGTTTAGCACTTTTAGAGATGTAAGGCTTGCCTGACAGGCTTGAGCTTGCTTTTGTGGACCCTGTGGGCCAGCTATCGCCCCGCATCGAACCAAGCATGCGCCTGCCCAAGGATCTTCACAATCAACCTCAACCGACAACAGGACCCAACTTTGAACACCCTAAACCCTAAACCCTAAACCCTAAACCCTAAATGCTAAACCCTAAACCCTAAACGCTAAACCCTAAACCCTAAACCCTAAACCCTAAAACCCTAAACCCTAAACCCTAAACCCTAAACCCTTACCCTAAACCCTAAACCCTAAACCCTGACCCCCTCCCCCCATGTGTGGGAGGAGTCGCGGCGCGCCGTGCTCAATTGCCTGGGCGTCCCGAACCCCGCCTCGGACCCAGACCGAGCTTTGGGTTTTTGGGGTTCTAGGGTTAGGACCCGACACCCTAAACCCTAAACCCTAAAACCCTAAGCCCTAAATCCTAAACCCTAAACCGCACACCCTAAACCCTAAACCCTAAACCGCCATTTGCACAGGGGGAGTAAGGCCCCAAAATCCCGAATCCGGAAAACCCTAATCCCGAAACCCTAGACCCCAAACCCCCAAACCCCAAACCACAAACCCCAAACCCCAAACCTCAAACCCCAAACCCCAAACCCTAAACCCTAAACCCGAAACCCTAAACTCTAAACCTTCACTAGGCCAGGCCCGAAAACCCAAAGTCCCGCACCCTCTCAGAGAGCCATCCCCAAGAGCTTATAGGGGTTTAGGGTTTAGGGTTTAGCTCAGCTCTTAAGTGGCAACTTTTAAACTTTTTTTCTGAAAGGGGTGGGCTGGCTCAAAAAAAGGCTCTATAGATCCCTACAGGCCCTACACCCTACCCCCCCGAGCCCTAAGTCCTAAACCCTGAACCGAACCTTACAGGCCCAGGCCCTGAAAACCCAAAACCCTAAAACCTCAACCCCAAAACCCTAAACCGAACCATAAACCTTAAAACAACCCTAAACCCTTCCTGTCATGTTCGGCGGCCGCTGCCAACTTCAGGCACCACGAGGCACCAGGGTTTAGGGCTGTGGGGTTTATAGGGTTTAGGGCGCGTGGTTGCCGATCAGGCAGCTGCCGGGGGGTGTGGTGACCGTTCAGGTCGCTGCCCTCCCTAGGGGTTTAGGTTTTCCAGGGGTTCTAGGGTCTTAGCCCTAACCCCCCCCAAGCAGTAGCCCAATAGCCCCAAGCCGAATATAAGCCAAACCCTAAGCCCTAAACCCTTAACCCCTTAACCCCTAAGGGTACTTAGCTAAGTGGCGGCACCACTTAGACAAGTGTTAGGGTACGCTTATAATGTCCACTTAGCACACTTATAACTGCACTTATAACTGTGCTAAGTGCCCTAAGTACTTAGTAACTGCCGTGCGCCTCGAAGTAAACCCTAAACTCTAAACCCTAAATCCTGTGCCCCAGATCAGGCCACCAAACGCACACCCTATAGCTGGAACTAGTAGAATTGTGAGGGTTGGGGTTTAGGGCATAGGGAACTTTAAAAAATAAAAACTAAGCCCGAAACCTTAACTCTAAGGCTATGATTCAGGGTATGTTTCGGGGTATGTTTGGCAGGCGGTCACTCAAGCTTAGAGCATGCCATTGCTGGAAACATCCTTTTTTCCCCCGCCCCCCCCCCCCCCCACCCCCCACCCCCCGCCACAAATCTTAGGACTTGTGGTTGTCTAGACCCAGGAGTATCCTAGGTATAAAAAGGGTACCTATTTAATTTTGGTTGAGTTATAAGGGAGCCTAAACTCTAAATAAAGGGAATAATACTCCTGGTCCAAGTTGTTAAGGGCTTCTCCTAACAGACCGTGACAGCCCAAGACCCCCACAAGCGGACCTTAACCGCGCCATCCTGCGCTGGGGGCGAAGAGCTCCGCCACGATGTAGCTGCGGCACTGCCGAGGGAGTTTAGGGTTTCGGGTTAGGGTTTAGGGTGTCGGGGTTTGGGTCCCTAAACCCTGGCCCTAAACCCTTAATTTAATGAAACTCTGAACGGGTTTAGGGTTTAGAGTTAAGGGTTAAGGGTTAAGGGTTTAGGGTTCAGGGTTCAGGGTTCAGGGTTTAGAGTGTAGGGTTTAGGGGTTTAGGGGTTTAGGGGTTTAGGGGTTTAGGGTTTAGGCTTTAGGGTTTAGGGTTTAGGCTTTAGGGTTTAGGGTTCAGGGTTTAGGGTTTAGGGGTTTAGGGTTTAGGGGTTAGGGTTTTAGGGTTGAGGGTTGAGGGTTCAGGGTTTTGGGTGTAGGGTTTAGGGTTTAGACCTCCCCTCAATGCCTGAGACCCTAAGACCCCAAGCCCGACAAAACCCGACAAAACTCCGGACACAAGCCCTATACTATTTTCTTGAAACCCTATAAGCCAAAAACCCTAAACCCTAGACTCTGTCAGATCCGATCAGCCCGCGCCAGCGCGACCTCCGAAGGAGCGGTTTGGGTTTGGGGTTTAGGGTCTAGGGTTTCAGGGTCACAGGGTTATGTACGGGTTGCACGCCCCTTCGTTTAATTAGGGGTTCAGGGTCTTTGGCCTTCAGGGTTTAGAGGCGTTCGGGGTTAGGGTCTAGGGTTTCAGGGTCACATTTTCACCCAATGCCTCACAGGCGCAAGCCCGGCCCCTAAACCAAAAACCTTAAACTTCCCGTGCTCGAAAACCCCAAGCCCCAAACTGCAGACTTCCTCCCTGGGTTGGGTTTCCGGTTTCAGGGTTTGGCGCCCGCCTAATTATAAATATGTTCCGGCCCGGGCGAATTTCAGAATTAGGGGGGTAATTTTGGTATTAGGGGGGAAGGAATCTTGACGTTATATGGGCTTATATGCAGGCTTCACTCAGGCTTGACTCAGACATTGCAGAAACAGGGCCCAAGCTCGTGGCACACGCGGGACTGTTGCATTCCCTGACTACCCTAAACCCTAAACCTAAATTAACCCTAAACCCTAAACCCCCAACCCTAAACCCTCAACCCTAAACCCTACCCTAAACCCTCAACTTAACCCTTCTAAGTCTATTCGCTTGCAGGCAGCCCAAATTAGGGTATAGAGTTTAGGCTGTACTTTGCTTCGCGGGGCTTCAGAGTCTTGAGTTTAGGGTTGGGTTTATAGAGGTGTAGGTATCTTAGACCCATAGGGTTTAGGGTTTAGGCCCAACTCATGAAGCCCGGATTGTAGGGACCCTCTACTGGGTTAAGTTTCACCCCATGCCTCACAAGCGCAAGCCCTCGAAGCGCAAAGAGCACCAGAAATCGCGGCCTGGGTCACAGCTCCGCAGTGCGGGCCACCGCGACCTTGTGCCTTGGCATTTGATGTGGGAACTTTTTTTAACAATAGGGTTTAGGGTTTAAAGGGTTTAGGGGTTTAGGGGGGTGTAGGGTTCGCTTCAGCTGAGGCGCAAGCGGTCCAGGAGCGCGAAGCTGCTCAGGCCGCTGGGCCTGAAATCTTTGGCTTAGGCTTTAAATTTAGGGTTTAGGGTTTATGGGTTTAGGGTTTATGGGTTTAGGGTTTCGCTTAAACCCTAAACCCTAAACCCTAAACCCTGAAACCCTTAAACCCTAAACCGTAAACCCTAAACCATTTAGGGCTTAAGCCTTCTTAATAGTCATAGCCATAGCACTCACCCCACCAGGCACTTTTTTTGGAGGCAGCCGAGCAGAACGAGCAGGCCGAGCAGCGCAAGAGAGACACGGAGCAAGCAGAAGCAAGGGTACGGCAAATGCAGCAGGAGCAACAGCAGGAACAGCTGCAGCAACAACAGCAGCAGAACGATCGGATCCAACAACAACTGCAGCAACAACAGCAGCAGACAAAACAGCAGACAGAGCAGCTCCAGCGGGAAATTCTGAGACTCTCGAGCGACCTCTCCAAGCAGAAGCAGCAGATGGAAGAGAAGGAGCAGGTTCCTATAAGGGAAATTTTAGTAAAAGGGTTTAGGGTTTAGTTTAGGGCTACAGTGTACCCTAAACCCTAAACCTTAAACCCTAAACCCTAAACCCTAAACCCTAAACCCTAAACCCTAAACCCTAAACCCTAAACCCTAAACCCTAAACCCTAAACCCTAAACCTTACAGGTGGTGGCCAATGCTCGGCGTGCAAACGCACGCCGTGACGCCGAGCAAGAGGCTGCAGAGCGCAGACGTCAAGAGGAAGCTCTGCATGCACGCCAGGTGCAGTTGGAAGCACGAGGGCGAGTGCCTGGGTCTCAATAATAAACTGGGCTTTGGAGTACTATACTTTAATACTTTTTTGGGTTCTGGGTTCCTTATATAGCTACTTATACCAAAAAAGTATATGCTTTTTTCCAGGGTCTACTCCAAAGCTAAGTAAACCACCCCCAGAGAGTCCCTATTAGACCTATTAAGGCCGGGGGGAGGGGGGATTGAATCGTCCCTCAACATGTAGTTGTCCTGTTGTGAGTGTGAGTGTGAGGGTGTTTAGGTGGACATAAAACCCGAAGACAGCCGTTAATGCTGTGGTATAAGGTATTAGGGCTAAAGCCTAAACCCGAAACCCGAAACCCGAAATCAGGTCATGGATCTTCTGGGCGCCAGAAAGAAGATCTCGCTGGCAGAGGCCTGGGTCCGGGACATGGCGTCTGCCAGCGACGAGCTCTGGCACGCAGTCCACGCGACGCCTGGTTCGAAAACCCTAAACCCTAAATACCCTAAACCCTAAACCCTTTCCACTTTTGGGAGGGGTTCTCATCCCTTATGATAAGATGTAGGGCTCAGGGTTCAGGCGTGAGGGCTCAGGGTTTTGGGGGGCTTCGGGCCAGGAACGTTTTTAGGGTTAGGACTAGGGTTTAGGGCCAGGGTTGAGGGTTTAGGATTTAGGGCTGTTTAGGGTTTAAGGGCTTTAGGATTTAGGGGGTGCCCTGACCCCAGGTGCAGTGGGGAGGTCATGCCGACGCTCTGTACGTGGCTTCGAGTCGGTGGGGCTTTCAGATCCTCCCTTCTTTTGCTATTGCTGTCCAAGCCCTGGGGGACCATCGAAGCAGATCAGCAGGCTGTGCAGCTGGATGATATCTTCAGTCAATCTTTGATTTGTTTGGGCTTGGGGTGTAGGGTATAGGGTTTAGGGTTTAGGGTTGAGGGTTTAGGGTTTAGGGTTTAGGGTTTTAGGGTTCAGGGTTTTGGGCTTGGGGTGTAGGGTATTATAGGGTTTAGGGTTGAGGGTTTAGGGTTTTAGGGCTTTAGGGTTTAGGGTTTTGCGTTTAGGGTGCAGGGTATAGGGTTTAGGGTTGAGGGTTTAGAGTTTAGGGTTTAGGGTTTTAGGGTGTAGGGCTTCCTGTGCCCTGGCCTAGGTGGCTCGAGCTGCTGGAAGCTATTTGGACGCAGGAGCTGGCCGAGGAGCCACGCCGTTTGGCCACTTCGAAATATTCAGCTTTAACAATGTATCATACTATGTAGCCTTGTCAATGTATTATACTATGTAGCCTGAATAATACCGCGTAGAAATTTCATGTTTTTGCTCCTAGGCAAAGGCTCTCCTGCTGAAGCATTTTCGCCTGGCCCATGAACGCGGAGCCGACGGCAGAAGTGCGTCTTCGAGGCCCCTGGTGCTGTCGGAGCGGCCGCAAGCGCCTGCTGACAGCAAAGTCCCCATTCCGCGGGCTCTGACCGGGCGAAAGCTGTAGCTGGCAAGATGGGGACCCGAATGCTTCGGAAAATGCCAAAAACTTAGTCCCTCAGCCCTAAAACCTGCGCACAAAAAAACTCTGAGTCCTACCCTCTATAAGTACTGTAAACCCTAAACCTGAACTCCCCTATCCGAAGCCCAAGGAGACATGGAAGTGCCCCCTCCCTAAACCCTAAACTTCCTAAACCCTAAACCCTAAACTTCCTAAACCCTAAACCCTAAACCCTAAACCCTAAATGTTAAACCCTAAACCCTAAACCCTAAAGCCTAAACCCTAAACCCTAAACCCTAAACCCTAAACCCTAAACCCTAAACCCTAAGCCCTAAGCCCTAAGCCCTAAACCCTAAACCCTAAACCCCAAACCATCCCAATCCATGCCTTGCGCCCGTGTACTTGGCGCAGGAGACCAACTTCTCCAAATCCATCCCGAGGCCTAGGGCTTTCGGGCAAGACTTTGGGGTTAGGGTTTAGCGATTATAGGGTTTTGGGTTTAGGGTTTTGAGTTTAGAACCAAACTGACGCTTCCTCCAATCCCTGAGCCCTAAGGTTTAGGGTTTAGGGTTGAGGGTTTTAAGGGGGAAACGCAAGCCTAAACCCTAAACCCCAAGCCCTAAACCCTAAACCCTAAACCGCCCTGAGGCCCAAAACCCCTAGGCCAGTCCCCGAAGCCACCCTAAACCCTTCGATGGCATGGCATTGCCGCGAATTTAGGCACCCTAAGCCCTAGGGTTTAGGGTTTTAGGGGTTTTGGGCTCTGGGGTTTTAGGGTTTAGGGGTTTGGGTTTAGGGTGTAGGGTATAGGGTTTAGGCTTGAGGGTTGAGGGCTCAGGGTTTAGCTCGAGTTAGGGTTTTAGGTTATAACCCTAAACCCTAAAAGCCCCAAACCCTGCAAGCCTTCAAGCTAAACCCTAAACCCTAAACCTTAAACCCTATGTAAGCCTTCAACCTAAACCCTAACCCTAAACCCTATAGGGTTTAGCGTTTAGGGTTCAGGGGACCCGGGGGTTTTGTCGTTTCGGGTTTGTCGTTGCTAACTTTCCTGTTCGGTTCTCAGCTGGGGAGCCCCAGGCTGAATTGTCAGTTTTTCAGGAAAAACCGACAATTCCGCCCCAGGCGAACTTGTCTGATTTTCAGGGTTTGGGGTTTAGGCGAGTAGGGTTGAGGGTTTAGGATTTACGGTTGAAAACAGGCTGAGGCCTGAAATTTCATAAATGCCCCAGCACAGGGTTTTAGGGTTTGGCGCTTAGGGTTAAGGGTCGAGGATTTAGGGCTCAGGGCTGAGGGTTTAGGGATTATGGTTTAGGTTTTAGGGTCTAGTGTTTTGGGGTTCAAACTTCCTAAACCCTAAACTTCCTAAACCCTAAACCCTAAACCCTAAACCCTAAACCCTAAACCCTAAACCCTAAACCCTAAACCCCAAACCATCCCAATCCATGCCTTGCACCCGTGTACTTGGCGCAGGAGACCAACTTCTCCAAATCCATCCCGAGGCCTAGGGCTTTCGGGCAAGACTTTGGGGTTAGGGTTTAGCGATTATAGGGTTTTGGGTTTAGGGTTTTGAGTTTAGAACCAAACTGACGCTTCCTCCAATCCCTGAGCCCTAAGGTTTAGGGTTTAGGGTTGAGGGTTTTAAGGGGGAAACGCAAGCCTAAACCCTAAACCCTAAGCCCTAAACCCTAAACCCTAAACCGCCCTGAGGCCCAAAACCCCTAGGCCAGTCCCCGAAGCCACCCTAAACCCTTCGATGGCATGGCATTGCCGCGAATTTAGGCACCCTAAGCCCTAGGGTTTAGGGTTTTAGGGGTTTTGGGCTCTGGGGTTTTAGGGTTTAGGGGTTTGGGTTTAGGGTGTAGGGTATAGGGTTTAGGCTTGAGGGTTGAGGGCTCAGGGTTTAGCTCGAGTTAGGGTTTTAGGTTATAACCCTAAACCCTAAAAGCCCCAAACCCTGCAAGCCTTCAAGCTAAACCCTAAACCCTAAACCTTAAACCCTATGTAAGCCTTCAACCTAAACCCTAAACCCTAAACCCTATAGGGTTTAGCGTTTAGGGTTCAGGGGACCCGGGGGTGTTTTGTCGTTTCGGGTTTGTCGTTGCTAACTTTCCTGTTCGATTCTCAGCTGGGGAGCCCCAGGCTGAATTGTCGGTTTTTCAGGAAAAACCGACAATTCCGCCCCAGGCGAACTTGTCTGATTTTCAGGGTTTGGGGTTTAGGGTTGAGGGTTTAGGATTTACGGTTGAAAACAGGCTGAGGCCTGAAATTTCATAAATGCCCCAGCACAGGGTTTTAGGGTTTGGCGCTTAGGGTTGAGGGTCGAGGATTTAGGGCTGAGGGCTGAGGGTTTAGGGATTATGGTTTAGGTTTTAGGGTCTAGTGTTTTGGGGTTCAGGGTTTAGGATTGAGGCTTTAGGCTTTAGGGTGAAGGGTTTCGGAGCAGTCCTGGGTTGAAAAGGGTGAAGGGGTTTAGGCCTAGGGGTTTAGGCCTTAGGGTTTAGGGATTAGGGTTTCGGTTTTAGGGTTTGGGGTTTTGGCTTGCCTCAGTGCTGGCAATGGAGCCGCGTGGACCCATGGAGCCAACTGCCTTGGGAACTGATGGCCGGGCAGCCTTCGAAGAGCCTTTCGGCTTTCGGCCACTGGGCGGCATCTTGGCAGAGATGCCAGACTTCGCAGAGATGCCACACACGGCGGATTCAGCACTCGCGCCAGACCCAGTCCATGATGACGGGCCCATGGGCAGGACCCACCTTCTGACAAAGACCCCTCCGAGCCAGCGGGACGAGTGGATGACAGCAGCTGCTGGAGTGAGAGAGAGAGAGAGGGAGAGAGAGAGAGAGAGATCCCTAAGCCCTACACCCTAAAACCTCAACCCTGAACGAACCCGAATTCTTAAGCCCTAAGCCCTAAGGACCCTAAACCCTAAACCCTAAATGGAACCCTAAGCCCTAGGCCCTAAACCCTAAGGACCCTAAACCCTACCAACCCTAAACCCTAAGCCCTAAGCCCTAAGAACCCTAAACCCTAAACCCTAAATGGAACCCTAAACCCCAAGCCCTAAGCCTTAAACCCTAAGGACCCTAAACCCTATACCCTAAATGGAACCCTAAACCCTAAGGCCTACGTTGGCATTCGACGGCATAGGCCTTTGAGTGTGTTCAGGGCACGGGGTTTGTGGTTACCCTAAACCCGAAACCCTAAATGGAACCCTATGCCGTCGAATGCCAACGTAGGGTTTAGGGCTTAGGGTTTAGGGCTCCATTTAAGGTATAGGGTTTAGGGTCCTTAGGGTTTCAGGCTTAGGGCTTGGGGCTTAGGGTTTCATTTAGGGTTTAGGGTAACCGCAAACCCCGAGCCCTGAACACACCCAAAGGCCTATGCCGTCGAACGCCAACGTAGGGTTTAGGCCTGAGGGTAGGGTGTGTTCAGCCCTAAGCCTTAAACCCTAATTAAGGACCCGAAACCCTAAAGCCTAAGCCCGACACCCAGCCCTAAAGCCCGAACCCTAAACCCTAAACCCTAAAGCCCGAACCCTAAACCCTACACTAGCGACGAGCGTCGAGCGCCTCGTACTTAAGGTTTAAGTCTAAGGGCTTAGGGTTTAGGAGCTCATTGTCGCTGCTGGGGTTTAGGGTTTAAGGTTTAGGGCCCTAAACCCTACACCCGAAGCGCAGGCCTGGCTTTTGCCTGTGCAGCAAGGGGCTCGCTTCGACAGGCTTGGAGCTTTTGAGGGCTATTAAGGGTATTAGGGGTAGTCGGGTTTCGGGCTCAGGGTTTCGGGTTCAAAAGTTTAGGTGGGTTCGGTGTAGGGTTGACGGTGGTGGGTTCGGTGTAGGGTTGACGGTTTAGGGCTTAGGGTTTCGGGCCTACGTGCTAGGGTTTAGGTTTGAGGGTTAGGCTCTAGGGTTTGGGGTAGGGCTAAGGCGTAGGGTTCAGCATCTATCGAAATTTTAAACGCAGAATGGTAAAGACTCATCTATACCACAAAGTAAGCACGATAGACGTCTAGGAAAATAGCCCGTGAACCCTAAGCACACCTGAGACTAACTAAGTACCCTGAAAACCCTAAGCCCTCGCCCTAAACCTAACACCTAACCCTAAAAACCCAATTGAAAAAATATGGTTCGATGTAGGGTCTAGGGTTTACTGGAGTTTAGGCCGTGGGGCATATTTCGTCAACAGCATATCTGTTGCCTACTATTTGTATATTAATGTTAAATGTAGGTTCGGTTGACACGTCTTGGTAGAGCTGCAGGAAACTAACCCTAGACCTTGAACACCGGTTTTTAGGGTTAGGACTCGGGTTGAGGGCCAGGGTTGAGGGTTTAGGAGTTACGGCTGTTTAGGGTTTAAGGGCTTTAGGATTTAGGGTTTAGGGTGCATGCAGTTTTTATGAATCTAGCCTCGGCCGATTTGATTTTTTTACTGGCTTAGGATTTAGGGCGGCTGCTCTTACCTTAAGCCTTGAACTGTACACCTCAAGCCCTCTAGTAGCACCGAGCTTCTATATTGACAATATATAGATTCTAGATCAACAAGCTGAATCCTGACTTTAGACTAGGATGTAGATCAGTTTCATATAGATTCTACATCAACAAGCTGAATCCTCAATTTAGACTAGGATTAGATCAATTTTATATAGATTCTAGATCAACAAGTTGAATCCCACATTTAGACTAGGATTTATATCAATTTGATCTAAAACGTATGCAGAATAATCTACAGCCTGACGGACTAGATTTCAAATCGTTTTGACTTCAACGTAAATATGAACCCCGTAGCTACGTGAGACGTGAGGCTTTCCTAGGATCCATCTAGACATTGTGTCCAAACCCCCACGTGGAGGACACCGCAACTACCGCAAGGAGACACCTCAGGCCCAAGGTTTAGGGTTCAAGGTTTAGGGTTCAGGCTGTCATTGGTGTGCTGCGCAGGGTTTCCCTTTCCACCAAGCAAGCATTCAATCTAGCGTTAGATCCATAATGGGCTGAATCCTAACTCTAGACTAATATCTAGATCAATTTTAAATAGATTCTAGATCAAAAAGCTGAATCCTGACTTTAGACTAGGATCTAGATAAGTTTCATATAGATTCTACATCAGCAAGCTGAATCCTAAATTTAGACTAGCATTTAGATCAATTTTATATAGATTCTAGATTAACCAGCTAAATCCCACATTTAGACCAGGCTCTATCTTACATTGATCTAAATCTTAGATAAAATAATTTACATCCTGACGGACAGAATTCAAATCGTTCTGATTTCAACGTAAACATAAACCTCGTAGCTACAGGAGACGTGGGGCTTTAAACAACCTTACCTGGAACAAGCATTCAGGTGCAGCGTGGGTATTGACAATATCTGCATTGTCAAAGATAATTGATTTTGAACTAGGATTTATATTGTTTTGATCTAAAACTTAGATATAATGCGCTAAATCGTGTCTTACACTAGGATCTAGTTCGTTTTAATCTCAAATGTAGACGTAATAACTTCGCACAGTGCTTCAGCCCAGAGGCATCCAGGCACCGCAGCCCAGGCACCGCAGCCCGGGTGCGGTGAAGGGGTCAGGGGCAAGGGTTCGGTGTAGGGTTTAGCTGCCATCGCCATCCGGTTGACAAGGGTTGGAGGTTTTTAGGATTTTGGCTGAGGGTTTAGTAAGGGTTTAGGCACAAGGAGCTCGCCCCCGCGCTGCCGCCTTCTAGGGTTTCGGGTTTAGGTTTAGGAGTTGAAATGTAGGGCTCGGTGTGTGTTTCAGTTAATTGGTCTGGGATCCACCTAGACGCCGGGAGGTGTGGTTTTGGGTTTATAGGGTTTAGGGTGCGTGGTTGCCGATCAGGCAGCTGCCGGGGGGTGTGGTGACCGTTCAGGTCGCTGCCCTCCCTAGGGGTTTAGGTTTTCCAGGGGTTTGACGGGGAGGTCTAATTTAAACCCAAAACCCTGCAGGTTTTAATGTCGGGTTTGAGGTATTGGGTCTAGGGTTTCGGAGCTAGAACCCTAAACTAAAATTCTTGAACCCTGCAGAATTGTGTACTTCAAACCCCCAAGCCCTTTGTAAGGTGCCCTAAACCCTGTCCAGGGAACCCCGCAGAATTATGTACTTTAAACCCCCAAGCCCTTTGTAAGGTGCCCTAAACCCTGTCCAGGGTTTCTGCGGGTGCCAGGGTTGGGGTGGTGGGGGGGGGGGGCCGTTGGAAGGTTTGGGGGTCCTTTTGCAACTTCTTTGAAAAGTCACGCCAGGAACAAACCTAAACCCTAAACCCTCCTAAGCCCTAAACCCTAGACCGTCCGAAACCCAAAGCCCTTCATGAAAGCCCTCCCAACAAACCCCCCCCCCCCTACAAAGGAGCGACCTGAATCCTGCGGAGTTGAGAGTCTTAAGGGTTTCGGGCCAGGGCTTAGGGACCCAAACCCCGAAACCCTAAACCCTAACCCGAAACCCTAAACTCCCTCGGCAGATACATCGTGGCGGAGTTCTTCGTCGGACCCAGCGCAGGATGGCGCACCTCGTCGGGTCATAAGGGTTGAGGTCTGGCGTTGGGGATCTTGGGGCCTTAGGATGTTGGGGTCTCAGGGTCTCAGGATTCGAGGGTCTTAGCCCTAATAGCCCCCAGCCGAATTTAAGCCAAACCCTAACCCCTAAATCCTAAACCCTAAACCCTAAGCCCTAAACCCCCCAAACGACCGGCAGACCCTATAACTGGAACCAGTAGTGTTTTGGTTTAGGGCAGAGGGAACTTTTAAATAGAAAACCCAAACCTTAACTCTAAGGCTATGATTCAGGGTATGTTTCGGGGTATGTTTGGCGGGCGGTCACTCAAGCTTAGAGTTTGGGGTTGAGTTTTTGTTTTAAGGCCAAAGGGTCGATAGCAATTGGTTGTAAGAGGTTTGCGGTGCCTCGGGCTTTCATAATGACATCCTAAAGGTCGCCGCTGCATCAGCGGGCCGTCCGGCAGGTCGCCACTCCATCAGCAGGCCCGCGGGATTGTGGCCCTTGGGTCTTGTCGGGTTTAGGGTTTAGGGTTTAGGGGTTAGGGTGATCGCCAACTAAACTTCCCTCAGCATGACTCTGCTACTCAAGCCGCTGGGGGAATTTCAAAGCCATGTGCAAGGCTTCTCTTGTAACCCTCGACTGCCTAAACTACATGGAAACCTTATCATATAAACCCGGAAACCTAAACCCTAAACCAGAAGCTGCGACAAAACGCTTCTAATGTGGTGCTTATGCAATTAACAGTGGACCTTTCATACAGAGAACTCCTGTCTTGCAATTGTCGTAGAAGAAACATGGTGGCTGCCTAGATCGGCCATCTTCTTCGCTGCCATGCCACCCAAGGGGTCTAAATCTGACCCGGCCTCTCCAAAAAAGCCGGAATCTGCTGCTGCGAAAAAGGCTGCCAAAAAGGCCGCCGACAAGGCTGTCAAACAGTTTCTTCCGAAAAAAAGAACACCTTATGCAATCTTCGTGTCAGAGCAGTACGCACGGATTCAGGACGATGTCAAGCGAGAGCAAGAGGCCTCGGGGTCAGCAGATCAGAAACGTCCACAACGTCTGGCATTCGACCGCATCGGAGACGAGTGGAAGCGCTTGGGAAAAAAGGGCCAAGAGCCATACCAGAAGAGGGCCAAGGAGGAGGAAGCCGCGTTTGCTCGAGCGAAGGAGCAACTCATGTCTGGAGGGGCGAACGGCCAACCTCAGCATGGACCTGGCTCAAGCATAGGCGAGTATGAGCTCCTGGACACGGTCTTGTGGAGAGGAACGTCCGTGGCTGCCTATGCTGCACTGCACAAGGATCTTCGTTTCGAATCTGCTGCAGTGGTTTATGAGTCTCAGGCGGACTTCCGACATGAAGTAGGCATCTTGCAGCAGCTCTGGCGGGCGGAAGAAAACGATGCATGGAATTGTGATGTCTTCTTGCGTGTGCAGCAGGCCATCATTTGCAACGATCCGGTGAAATGCATCGTCTTTGAGAAGTTGCCTCGGCTGAGCGACGTGCTGACAAGATCTGGTCCGCTGAGGGGCCACAAGCTGCAGGCAATGGCTGCGCAGTTGGCGCTCGCGGTGACGCAGCTGCACGGACTGCAACTCTTGCACCTGGACTTGAGGCCGCATGCGGCATTCTGGAACGAGCAGGATTGCACCCTGAAGCTTGGAAGACTGACCTTGTGTCAGGCGGAGGCTGCGCTGGCAGCGCAATCACAGGACACGGCCGCGTACACTGGGCTCTACCGACCACCGGAGGTCTGGCGAGGTGCAACTCCATCCAGACGGTCAGAGAGTTGGGCATACGGGGTCACACTGATGGAATGCTTCGCTGGCACACATCCCTTTACAGACATGGAACAGATTTGGAGTTTTGATGCGACGGTGTCTGATTTCCAGGAGCTTGACAAGCGTGTTCCAGCCATGAGCTCGATGCCCCAGGATACTCGTTATGTGTGTCACTTGTTCATGCGGCGTGTGTCTGACAGCAGAATGCTGGTTGAGGAGTTCTTGAAGAATCGCCCGCTGCAGCAGAAGTTGTGCCAGCAGTAACAGTACTAGGGCTGGCCTAGAGGACCTGTCGTTCTTCCTGCCTTGGAAACAGATAAACCCAACATGAATGCCAAGCGCTAACCCCAAGACCCGAGGCGCTCACCCTTGAAACTAAATATAATTGTAATAACCGCACCAATCAGAGGTCTTATAGCCTTCAGGGTTTGGGGTTTAAACTTGAAAGGGTTTAGGGTTTAAAGGGTCTAGGGATTGGGTTTTTGGTTTTAGGGTTAGCCCTGGCTAAATTCGAACCCTTTCGAGTGTAGCTCCTCACGCAACCCTAACAAAAGAACCTCAACCCCAAGCCCGAACTCTTTGGAGCCCTTAACCCTCGAGCCCACAAGAGCTCCCTCCGGCAGGTCGCCGCTGCGTCAGCAGCCGCTCCATCAGCAGGCCCACGGGATTGAGGCCCTTGGGTCTTGTCAGGAGGTTTAGGGGTTTATAGAAATTGTATTTAGTTTGTGTCCGGAGTTTTGTCGGGATTTGCCGGGTTTTGTTTCTTGCTTTTGCTGAAA